>VWZF01005531.1:2487029-2997485 GCA_013396755.1 Sclerurus mexicanus | reverse complement strand
TGTGTGCTCTGTGTGCTGTGTGCTCTGTGTTGTGTGCTGTGTACTCTGCTCTGCTCTGCTGTGTGCCGTGTGCTCTGAGCTGTGTGCTGTGGTGTGTGCTCTGCTCTGCTGTGTGCTCTGCTCTGTGCTCTGTGCTGTGCTCTGATCTGCTCTGCTGTCTCCTCTCCTCTTCCTCTCCTCTTCCTCTCCTCTTCCTCTCCTCTCTCCTCTTCCCCTCTCCTCTTCCCCTCTCCTCTTCCCCTCTCCTCTTCCCCTCTCCTCTCCTTTGTCACATAACTAACTTTTTGCTGATCCAGATTCCTAAATTTTCCCACTCTGAAGTTAAGCCAGAGTTGGAGCAGGGGAAGTCGAAGCAGACAGCTGGAAGCTAGATGGGGGACACACAGGCTGGTGGGACCTCATTCAGTGACAGCCTTTATGTTGAGAAAGCTCAGCTTAGTTTCAAGACAGCACAGTCTGGCTGTCTCACTTGCATGGTTAGTCTTAACACCGGGGAAGGGTGAGGCTGCAGGAAAGCAGGGGACTCCTTTCATTTGACTGCAGGATTTAGACAGGTATAAACTGAGGAACCACACCTGCAAATGGCTGTTTCACAGTGGTGTAAACCAAACTAAATTGGTGCTACAGTGTTCTTACTTGCCTGCTTCTCACAAATTCCATTCTGAGGAATTCTGCTCTTCCCTTTTGTCCCACTGATCTGGCAAAAAAGCCTCAAAGAGAGCTCCATCCACAGGCATGGCAGGAGGCAAGACCACAAGCAGCCTTTTGTTGATTTTGGTGGGATGTGGTAAATTGAGGATCCCATGTTTCATCAGTCCCTAGTCATTACAGTAATGATGATGGTTAAAAGCATTAAAGATGCCTTTAAAACAAAAATGTATGTATTGTACTTTGAGATTATTATAATTTTACAAAAATATTGCAAACTGTTCATCGTGTTTTCACAATGGATTTCTCTGTGCACAAATACAAAAACGTAATTTTGGATAGAGCTGAATAGTTCGGGTCTTGTGTGTGCAGTGCCATTTGTGAAGACAGATTGTGAAAACTATATGGAATTATGGGTTGCTTTTATAGGAAAATGGAAGCCAAGAAACTTCTAAAAATGGAAGAATAAATATCAGAAAAATAAAACTGGATTGCTGTGGGGTTTTTTCAGTGCACAAGAATCTGATTCACTGGTGTTGTGAGTTTAAAAAGCAAATTTCTTGCTGTGAAAGTTTTAAAAGTAAACATTGATCTAATAACATTGTCTAAGTAGAAAAGAACTGAATAGATGATACTAAACTCAACTGCTGTGAACAATTTCTGTCCTGTCCAACAACTTTCTGAAAAAAAACAACCCAAGTGAAAAGAAATTCACCTTTCATTACGGCCCAATCTAATGTCAACCTCTGAAGAAAGAAAATCCTAAGCAAAAAGAGAGGGTAAATCTCATGGCAGTAGCTTTTTTCAGTTTCTCTTGATTCAAAGCAAATATACTGATGAGGTGATCCAGTTGCTGTGAGTAGCATTGAAGCTGAGGGGAAGAGTAAAGTATAACAAGAAACACACTTGAAATATCGAAACTCTTTTGCCAACCCAAAGACGACATCACAAAGCTATGCCAAGGGCAAAAAGTCATGCTGGGATATGTGGCCTTTTTTTTTTTTTTCTCCCCGTTTCACGTAATAAGTGTTTTCCTAGAAAACAGTAGAAAATAATTGCCTCAGTGTAAAATCAGAGGAGTGGACTACTGTATTTCACCCTGTTACCACCTGCCATGACTAGCACCTTTATACTATATTGATTATTGATACACTGTCTTGATGTACAGCAGAAAATTGTAGCCTTTTTATCACTGAGGTGTTCAATAAGAACAAGGCAATTTCAGGGGAAATCTTAGCACTGAAAAGAATTATCTTTTATTTTTTTGTGTGTATCTGTGATCAATAAATGTTGGTTGATTTTTTTCCTCTGCAAAAAAAGAGCATTTTTATTTGGCAAATACAGCATCTGGATGCTCATTTCCTACTTTAGCAAGGCAGAAGCAGCTCTCCAACATTGAATCTAGAGCAGTCCCCCAGCTAGGACAAATGACACGGTTTTGTTTTAGGTGTCCTCACAAAATTCCAGTGGACTTTATACCCAGGGATGTGGGCTAGGCTCCAAAAAGAAGGCATTTTCATTCAAGCCAAAGATCTTTTAAAGCCTCTTATTCTGAGTTAAGGAGATTGCTTCCTTTGGAATGCAATCTTCTTTTTGATATGCAAGCATGTGAGCATAAATCCACTCCTCTCGTGCATTCATACAATGCATAATATTTTGTAGAGCAATTAAGCTCTGTAGTAATTGAATACAGAATCAAAATTTCCTTCAGTCTTCTCACCATGACTTGCCAGCAACCAGGGCGATTACAGCAGGAGCCGGGGTAAATGACACTAATCTAGTGAGGTGCATTTCCAAACTGATCTGCCCAGCAAACCTGTTTCTACCCCTCATCCCATACGAGAGTGCTGCACAATTATTGCATCTATCATCCCCTTCTGCAAAAAGGCCACAATGGCACAAAGAGGCTGGGGAGAGAGGATGCCATGCTCTTCGTTCCTTTGGCTGATAAGAGAGCACAGCCTGTGCTTCAGGCTCGGTTTCCTCCCTCCTGCCCTTCCTAGCAGTGAACTTTAGCAGGCTGGCACCTCACTCAACCTGGTTACCAGTATTCCATAGCAGGCTGTCAGTCATTCCAGCACAAAAGCTGCTTCCACAGACCGACTTCCCCTTCTGAGAAATCCTTCCCACGCAGAAGCTATAACCCCACCCCTGAAAGAACCATAAAAATCCCCTAAAAACTCTCTGATAAAAAGGCCTCTTTCTCACAAATAGCGAACACAGGGCATAATAACAAACAGGGTGAATTTAAACACGCGTCACTCAGAAAGCTCCTGTAAATTACATTTGATGTGGCCTAGGCTGACACTCAAGAAATGTGTGAGAAAGTTGCCCTTCCTGTTGGGCTCCTCAGCAGCTGGGACAGCACTTCTGCATCATGTCCCACCCTGGAAGATTTGAAGCCAATGTTCACATTGGGTCTTGGAGGTGGTGTCCTCCAGTCATATACCACCTTTTAGCGTCTTCTGGAATAACCATAGGCTTTTATTTGTTTATAGGTTGGCGATAGGTGTATTGAGAGTTTTCTTGATACTGCCAGGAGGTAAAATGCTGTCATATTTTATATGCTATTTCAAGCAGAAATGTGGTAGTTTTTGTTATCCATGTTTTACAGGAATTTATTTTCTATCTTTTCTTGAATTCATTGCAAAAGGATAATGGGCATCTTTTCAAGCTGAATTTATCACTGTTGATAACTTTCAAGAATCATTTGAATTCCTCCCTCTGAGATTAATAATATCAGAATGAATAATGAAGTAATAAATACCTTCTGAAAATAAATAAATAAGTCATGAAGGAACATTCTGATGATGATGTTGCAATATATGTACCAAGTTGAAGAATTCCCCAGTTTTCTCACAAGGCCTTAAAGATGAAATTAAATGTAACTGTATTAAAAATGGACTCAGTGAACTCTGCTACATTTTGGCTTGTCCCATGAATGTTCTTGAAATTATGTATTTAATAGAGATTGCACTCACAGGCTTATTTATAAAACAGTCAAAAATTGAAACGAGTAGTCTGGTATTTTTCTTGTACATACTAAGTTAATTTGATTACAGAAATGGGGTGTGAGGGGGGATCAGACCAGTGCCCGATTACTGGATTACTCCAAGTCATTAATTTGTTCCTTACTGTCAAATACGTTTTAACATGTAGATACTGCAATTAAATAATTCACCCTGGTAAATCTTTTATGAGTAATTTGCTAATTTTCATGATTCGTGTGATATAGAGAAGGAAGAACGAATTAAAAATGATGGGTAACAAAAAAATAGTGTCAGAATGGACGTGGAAGTTGCCACTGCTCTTTATCATGTTAGTCTACCATGCCCTATATAATTACTCAAAGCACTGCTACATAACTTGGTATCCTTTATGCCCTTTTTGCACAGCAGCAGAGATGTTTCTCTCTAGTGGTAGAAATGTTTAACTGTGGTTTGTCAAGCAAAAGATTGCATCTGGTTTTTTGCAGCAGGTTAGTTTGCTAGACCTTTATCAATTATATTTTTATATCTTTAAATTTCTGTGGTGGAATATAGCATGCCAGTGTTCTGTGTAAGACCTTAGTTGCTGTATAAAGATTTCATGTCATGCTGGAAAAAATTTGGGATGCAATAGCTCAACATAATAGTCCATGAATATAAAATTTTCTAAATTTTTAAACTTAATAAATTGATTAAACTTGTAGTTAAAATACCTGTGAGAACTATTTCAATGTAGGTGCAATTACCTCAGTATTGCCATGCTACTGTTTGTAACAGCAGCATGAAGGAACTAGGAAAGGATCCAAAATCCTTGTTTTATTCTGACCTGAAAAGTAAAAATTAGTGAGCACACAGTGTACTGCACAGCAGTATCAAGGGACGGGTAGCTGGGTGCATTTTGGCCTTGGAAGGGCAAAATCTCTGCTCCTGCAAAGCAAGTCGTGGCATTTTCATTATCTGCAGGAAGATTGCAAGACAGTAAACGCACTGAAGAATATGAAAAAATGTGCACAGTGGCATCTTTCTCTTTACATAGATACAACTTTCCAAACCAGGCAGTGTGGTGATACTCCTCCTTGTAACACTGGTGCCGTGCCAGACTCTGCCCCATTTACACAAGGCAGCCCACGTCTCACTGCATGGGAATCAGAAGGGAAAGAGAAACATGTGTATGATCTGATTTGTCGGTCTGTGGTTTGGCTTGCTTTTGGTTCTGTAATGCAAGCTCCGCAATAAATAGCACAGACCTGAAGAACTCCTGCATTACCAGCATTGATCAAAGGAGGTTTTCTCAGGTGAGAAGTGGAAGGGCTTTGCCTCAAAACAAAAGAAAGGTTTCTTTACACAAATATGGTTTAACCCGTACAGTCATTCACATATCCGTAGTTTAAAATGCCTTTTTTTCCTAAAAAATTGTACCCACTTACATATTGGGATTAAACTGAGTTTTTTGGCCGTTGCCCAATTTTGACACGCTTTTCCTCCGCAGTTTGTCGATTGTCTGGCTGCTGGAGAGCCCCCTCTCGTGGTGAACACTCCTGCAAGACCTTGGCGAGTCATTGGAACTTCAGGTGCCCTATCTGTTCCCGATATCGCTGTGCAGCAGAAGAACGAAGCCAAGCTAGCAGTTGTTGCAGATCGTGTTTTTTTTTTTGCTTGGCTGTCCGCCCTTCTGCCATAGAGACCTAATGGTTTGTATGGATGCAAGTATCAGCTGGTATTTTTGAGGGAATTTCTGCAAATGAGTATGCATGTGAAAAAATTTAAGTATTCATATGTGTTCTGTGGGAAAAAAAGTCATGGATGATTTTATATTTCACCCTGAAAAGAATAAATTACTGTCCTTGTCTAGAAGAGTTTAGGGTGTCTTGTATCTGGGTTGGTGCTGCTGAACCTGCAGTTTAAAGCAGACTGTACTTACTACAGCCATCAGCAGCTTTAACCAAATACACACTATTGTGGGTCTGCACTGTGCAAGGGTGTGTTTCTATTAAATTGCTTTGCAGTTCGGAACCGTCACCTACTCTGCGCAGGAGGAGTTCTAAGGGTTTGGAAAGAAAGGGTTCAGGCATTCTTCTCCTTCCCTCGCCCCCACCCCGAGCCTCGAGCTCCTGTGCCTCACCTGGGAAGAGCCGTGCACCTGCAGCAGCGGGGACCAAAGCGGCGCTCAGCAGCCCTGCACAGCTGTCCTGGTGTGCCGGCAGAGGCGCTGAGTCACGCTTTCCAGGCTCCCTGGAGTGGGAAGCTTGCTTCCAAGAACACGGAGAGGGCACCAGTTCGCCCTGTTTTCCTGTGGCTAAAGGGACAGCCTGTTCGGGTCTCCCATGCTAGACTGGATTATTTAGAATGGAATTTTAAATGAGAGGACAGCTACAAATATAGCTCTGAAAATAGTACTGTAAATCAAGGGAAATAGTGGGAAGAGTAAGGTACGTTATGAAGGAAGACGATAAAGTTGATTTCGTGGGTGAGGGTTCTAAATTGCATTGTTTAAGTGAAATGTAGTTGAGTTCATAGTGTTTTAATGATCAATAAATAG
The DNA here is from genome assembly GCA_013396755.1 of Sclerurus mexicanus. Taxonomy (NCBI): domain Eukaryota; kingdom Metazoa; phylum Chordata; class Aves; order Passeriformes; family Furnariidae; genus Sclerurus; species Sclerurus mexicanus. The sequence continues at coordinate 2,991,311 of VWZF01005531.1, read as the reverse complement.
ATCACTCTGTCATGAAAATACAGCTTTTAGTCACATATAGTTATCTAACTGGGAAACAAGTAACAAAACCACGTGAATCCAAGCAAGTCAAACTCAGGCAATTTTTGAAAACTAAGACTGGATCCAGACCCTACAACTCTGACCAATATCAGGGACTGGGCTTGCTATTTTCTTTTTTTTATGTTTCCAGAAAGAGAACAAAGCACTGATATGATGTGCACTGATGTGATCTCTTAAACAAAACACATGGAAATAAATAGCAATTACTGAAAGTAATAAAAATCAGTGAAAGTTTCTTAGAATTAAAATGTAACTGCCGAAACTTGAAATATAAATTGTTATATAAACATACATGCACAAATTTAATTAAATACCCAGCATGTCTCAAACAATTAGTCAAAACAACTTCTAACTTTTCTTTGGTATTTCTTGAACCCATGTAGATTTTCAGTTTACTTCACAATACATTCTACACCAATATTAGTGGTGTACTTGACAGTGCAGGATTAATGGCTGGACTCGATGACCTAAAGGTCTTTTCCAACCTAAATGATTCTATGATTCTAATTTATTTGATCCTAGCAGACACCTTTTTACACATCTATATAGGGAATTTGATACTCATTTACCCTAATCTATAAAATTGCAGTTAGAACTTTCATAAACCAATTCTTAGGTGTCAATTTATCATTATTTTCTTAAAAACTGTAGGTACTTCACCATTCCTACATTCTAGAATGGAAATGGTTAGAGAAATGAATGTACAGATTTGAAACTCAGTCACTTTGAAGGGACAGAATTTCTTAGACTCAGACTATGAATAGGGGTTTTGTTCCCCTTTTAGAGCCTTTATCTTTCCACTGAGAGAACTCACTGATCCACACAGGAGGTTTGGGGGACTATATCACGAAAGACAAGTCAAGAAAAATATGTCATAATATAGGCAATAATATAGTATAAGTTTTTTTATATGTATATAAAAGCCCAAGTAATATCATGCAAATTTGTGGCAGCAAAAACAGACTCCTTTTGATCAGCTTTGAACTAACTATAAAATCTGTGATGTCTCAAGTATGAATTCCTTTTTTTTTTTAATATTGTATGACTCATAGCAGAGACATTCTTGTATTCATTGCCAGCATTTAAACACAATAACCAGCCTATGTAGACGTAAATTCCTGTTGAAATCAAAATTTCTGCATACGGGTGTTTCTGCACACAAATGTATCCTGTGCTGTGGATCTTCCAGAAGATGCACACAGTGCATAAGTGAGCAAACCATGTCAGCGCTCAAAGTGACAGCAGATGGAAAGCCCTGCCACCCCCAGCATGGTACACACCTGTCTTTGCAGTGGGTGTCTGAACCATCCCCTATGCTGACTCTAGTGGATGTCATGCCAGACACTTACAGCAAATCAAGAATGTACACAAGTGAGAGCGACTAGCTAAAAAATCATTTATAATCAGACTTTTAGTTCGTTCAGTTTAGATATCTGCTTATGTTGAACATATTGGCTCATTTTAAACTGGTTCAAATGCCAATCTACAGCCTGATTCTTTTGGAAGGAAGACTGTAAAACCTCAGCTAAAATAATATCAATAGCTTTTTTTTTTCCACTTTAATAAAATAATGTTCTTCATTCTTAGGTCTTGACAATGTAACTTTCATTCAAGGATCCTGGTATCGAGCAGATGTTCTTCTGTGCTCACAAGGGATCCTGTGAACTGCACAGGAGCCATGCAGTGAGGACTGCAGCCAGAGCAGGCTGCTCCGTAAGGAGAGGAAAGCCACGAGTGAAAGCTGGAGCAGGGGCCTCACTGTGCCCTGTGCTGGAGCAAGGCGAGCAGAGCAGAGGGAATGCACTCAGGATCCTCATACTGTGGATTTAATGGTGTATTTGTGGTCTCTAATTTCTTGGTGGCAATTAAACTAATTTCTTACCTCTGTATATACTCTAATTTTCTGAAGTGTAAAAATATATGTTTATTTTTGAGTATGAGAATGGCGGTGTTCTTTTGTCTTCAACACATCTGGATGTGGAACTTGTATCCCACTTCTGCCAGAAAGCTACATGGTAAAGGAAGAGTAAGAGCAGTAGAACCAGTCCATCTGAACTGTAGATGTGAGATGGACCTGAATGACAACAGCTAAAATTTCAACACAGAGTCTGATTTTCCACCCACAGTTCACTTTTATTCATCTCCGTGGTTTTGCCGTAGACCATTATAAGTCTGAGGACTAGTTTCAGAACTTTAGCTACAGACCTGTGTTGAGATTCAGAAATCCAGAAAATCCTGTTATAATGAGGCTTACTGTCAGTCCTTACCTCAGCACACAGCTTCCCTTGAGACCAGTGAGTTGCTTCAGTCTGAACTTCCAAAGTATGCCCAAAAATAGGAATGAAACACATCTTGGCAATGGCTACAATTCCTCATATTTACGAAAGCAGTCTTGGGGCATGATGACATTTTCAAAACTAGCATCCAGTTATATGTATTTTTGGAAAAAAAGTTGAGACATACTTCAACAGAGAACGTGTTATTGTCCCAATCTTATTTTTCTGAAGTATGTGTGATGAAGAGAAACTGCTTTCAAATAATCCATTTTATTTCTTCAAGCAAACGCTTCCGTCAGTCAAATTTTGCTAACTGAGGAGACTTCTAGAGAAGTTGCGACATACCTCACATTTTGTAGCACTACGTTCTTTTCCCTGGGATACTGGAAGTTTCACAAGGACTGTGCTCTCTGGGTTTCACAGAGACAGATTAGACCAGCAACATTTTCCTTCTTTGATGCAATGTAATCGATATCTTGCTGCTGCTTCAAGAAGTGCTAACTTGATCCTGGAGAATGAAGCAGAAACGCTGACTATGTCTACACTGCATTTGAGGTTACTCTATCCATGTTCACACTGCAGACTGCACCGTGCTTCTAGGCATGTCCATACATAGGGGTATGTTATACCAGAAAAAGACATCAGACCTTTCAGCTTTGAAAGCATTTTTGAGTGCATATTTGTGGAACCTTACGTGTTTCAAGATGTGTGTTTGTGCAAACCAAAAGCCACCTTCAAGGCACCACTGCAGGAAGCACAGTATTTGTGTGGTCTACGTGACCATGTTGCTGGCCAGGAGTTTTATTCAAGGAGCGTTATACAATACAAAACACTTTTGCTGCTCTCACTAGTAGCCAGAGCCTGCGACAGTCAGCTCCAGGGAGACTCACTAGGCAGTGCTTGGCAGGAAGGTGGGCAGCTGCAGGTGAGAGCCACAGTGTAAGCATAGGTACAGCTGCTGTGGCTGTGCTTGTGCACTACCAGCATGGCTTTGTGCTTGTCACTGGAGGTGACAGGCAGACTCTGGCAGTCACCAAGCGCTCAGCCCTTGTGGAGCTGGAGTGTGGGGTGATGTCTTCTCCTGTGCCTTCTTGGTGTGCAGTCAGCCTAGCAAATAGGACAGCTGAATATCCCCCTCGTGCTGCAAGAGTAACCGAAGATGCACTCCAGGTAAAGGCGGTGCAGGCTGCGCTGTGGCCCTGTAGTTGTGCCAGCAGCAGGGCTCGAGAGCAGGTCAGCCCTGACCTCCCATTTCACCCGTGCACACACGTGAGAAGGATTCTCTGTTGGCTTAATGAGGTTACCCTCTCAGTGCCTCGGAGTGTGCATAAATAATTGACAGTCAGGGGTTCTGGCCTCAGGCAGTGTACAGTCTACTATGGTAACAGAGCTGGGATCACAAAATGCAGTATTAAATATACTCTACCTTCCATGCCAAGACGTGGCCATTACATGAAAATCCAAGAACACGATCACAAAAAGTTTTCCTGAGAGATAATTGTGTCCAGTAGTCCATGTAAACAACACCTTAAGCAAGCAATATTTTTCCACAAAGAGGAAAGATAATGCAAATAGTATTTCACAGAACTGGGCAATGGCTATGTAATCCTTGCTTGAATCTAGCCTTTATCAGCTTTCAAATGTGTCTGTAATCTCTCTTTATAAGCATATGGATCTCAGCAAGCGTTTTGCCTGAAGGGTTGTACAGCAGCAGACCTGAGAGTAATCAAGCCAAAACACATCATATGATTTCAGTATAAAACTGTTCCTGATATTTTAAATATTTTCAGCTTTAATTAACTAAGTTCAACTACCATTAGTCACTCCTATTTAATGTACCACCACTACAGTTTAATTGCAGATTTACTTTCTTTTCATAACCACTCACTAACTAAGCTGTTGGTTTTATGAACACTATTTTTCCCCCACTCTGATAGAAGTCCATTATATGATAAAATCTGACTTAATTTCAAATGTGTTCTTGTCACTGTGATTTATTTCATGTGTCAGGAATCATAAGATAGCTGATCCTGCAACAAGGAAAAAATCCAATATTAAATTAATACATAATAGCCTTGTACAGTGCAATCTTTTCATTCTGAGAGATGAATTTTGTCAGCATGGCACTTGCAGTTGGTAGTAGATTCAAGAGATACACTACTATTCTCAGGAAGTAAGTCAAAAGCATGGCATGAATATTATTAATTTTATCTTGTGTCTAGAAAAAATAAGATCCCTATCATTTTTATCAGAATGAGCTCCCTTTCACTTTTATCAGAATCCCCTATTTGTTTAGGCAGAGCTGAGGGTAATGCTGGAAGCGTGATCTTTTCTCATCTGTTAGCTCCTCACAGTTACATGGTGCTTCAGACAGTGGTTTTTCATTTGGTTGTACACTAATCCATGCGAGTGTGTTCTTCCTCTGCAGCACACTAACACTGACAACACTGCAAAACTGAGACAGCGTCAGGCAGTTTAGTTCCTTTCAGGTGCAGTACAGAGCAGAAAGCAAATGAAAGGAATATGTATTTAACTTCATTCCAAAGTTGCCACAGGCCAGTTTGGTTCCTGGAAATACTCCAGCTGCCCTAAGAGTTGCCCTAACTTGTACCATAAAGGATGTGTTTCCCACAGGACTTTTCAGCACTATGCATGACAAGTACTGAAGAACATCTCAGCCACACCTCAGATTGCTTTCATGCTGGCCTACACATGGAAAGATCTTTAGCAAATATTATCAATCTAGCAATTTCTCCATTTTTGGGGGGAAGACTTCTGGTGCAGGTGGAATGAGAAGAGAAATAAAAGGGGAGAGACAGCTAATGACCACCATATGTTAATAAATTCTACTACAACAGAAATCCATGGTTCTTCTCCTGGGCCTAGCATGAGAGTCCTTCTGGCAAATAACTTCTCTGGTATTTTCACCTGTCCTAGGGCATTCCCACCAGCACCTGAGCATAGATAATCTTGGGGTTTGGGGACTTCTGGGACCACTTAGATCTAGAGGAGGACCAGAACCCCAACAGGACTGTGACTGCCACTCTCGACCAGACTGTGACCATCAGCCTCACCAACAGGTTTCCTTTCCCTTTACTTTGTGCTCAGGGGGACCCACTGAGTGGTGCTCAGCACAGGGGCTAATGAACACCACTCTCCATTCTGTTCGTGCCCCAGGGTGCTGGGTTATACATCTGGTTTTGGTGGGTTAAAACTAATTTTTTCTCTGTATCATTATATTTATTGTAATCATTTTATTAAATTTTAACTCTGACTTGTAATCTCTTTTTGAGTTGGGTTCATTTCTCCTGCTGGTTTACCCTTAAACCAGCACATCACCATAGGCCTATTAATATAATTGCTTCAATTATTGTCTAACTTAATTAGCAAAATGTTCCTAAATCTTTGCAAAGACTCTTGCATTCATCTATAATTATTTACTAGGTAGTATGGCAAATAAAACCATGCTGCTTTTGTCCCTCATTGAACACGCTAAAGCCCTAAAAATGTCACACACACCTTAATCAGGACACCCTAAGCTTAAAGCCTTTTCACAAGTATTCCGAGCCATCACCTCAGCTTCCAGTAATAGCCTACAGTCCTCCATTCTTTATAGCATTCCCTTTTCCATTTCCTAAAGAGTCACCATTCTTAGTTCCTTTGTTTCCCTGCATATAATCTGGTTAATATGCCATTCTCAAATACGGCTTATTTTTCATGTGAACAAAGAAGAAAACAGGAGAGGAAATGAGCTGAAGGAGCCTTTTTGTTTGTCAATGATGAGACATGGTGCCAGCCAGCTGTCCCAGCCCAAGAGTGAAGATGACTGGGTACAACTCTAGCACTTCTGAAAAAAATTTCTGGTGAGCCTTGAGTTTTCATCTTTAATTCTTATCTTTGCTCTTAATAAATAATATATCTCTAGTAAAATTTCCCATCTCCCACTGAGCTGGTTTTTGGGTATGTATTTTGATGTGCATGTATTTATAAGTTTTATGTAAGTTTTATACAAACAGAGGTGGTTACCATTGAATCACTGCATACATGATACAATGATACATAACATTTAAATAATTAGCATATAAACACTAGGTACGTTAAATGAAAAGTCATATTGAATCATCTACATAGTAAACAAAAAATCCTTTAGCTGTTTCATCCCTGAAAACAGCCAGTGATATACTGCCATGCCAAGCAGGTAATACTGGAAAGATGGAAATGGAAAAAGTGACAGTCATGAGGTAGAACAAAACGCACCATGGGAAAATGAATTGGCCTGCTGTGATGACTCACATTTAGCTAACCAATCCAAAGTGCATGCTTTGAAGCCTGTTAAAAGTGGAGGAAGCACATGCTATAAGTGCATATAGACATAGGGATACAGAAACAATACACAAAACCAGAGGCCTGAGAGTGGACAGACGCATGCCTGGGGTTATCAGAGTTACAGGAATCACAACGGATTGTATCTGTAGAGAAGTGGTCAGTCTTTGATTTTGACTTTGTGAAATTCACTTGATATCCTACAATGATTCCCAGGACAATTTAATGTCAGTTCTGCTCAGTCATAGTCAAACTTCTAGTTAAGTAGTTTGGAGGTAGTGCCAGCTGATTGTGACAGTGACCGCTGATAAGCCTGTCAATGCTTGCACAGAAAATGGATAGCAATTAAGCATTAATTTAAACATAACATTTGAAGTAGGAATAACCTATCTCGTGTTTCTTGGATTATCATATTTGTGTATGTCACCACCTCTGTATCTAAAAGGAGAGGGAAGAGTGTTAAGTAGCTAGGCATACAAACACACTAGTTTGAAAGGAATGGAACATTGTAGTTTATGTCAGTCTGAATGGAAGAAAAGTTGCAAATACAAATCAGCTGAATGTCAGATTCTACAGAAGAAATTACCAGTTAAGAAACTCATTACAAAAATTTCAGTCTATGTATGTGACACTAAGAACTTTCTGGAACTTCAGAGGAAATGTCAGGCAGAGCAATGCTAGAATTCATGAAGTATTAGGGATAACCTCATGAGCTTGTAAAATATAATTTCCATGATAAATTCCTTACAGTCATGTTTTAGGTACTGGCATTAGTCAAAACCTGTCCAGATACTTTATGCCAGGATGAATCATATATGACAAATGGCACACTGAAATCTGCCCTAATTTATGTAACCTTTGCAAAGGTGTTGACTGAAGTGCAGTGTCATACCACAAACTGGCTCACCCAGTCTCTCAAACTCTGCTCTTTAATGTCTGAGTCAGACTATGTCCTATGGAAGTCCTACCACAATTAGAAGCTATGTAAGCCACAGTAATCTCCTCTGATGTAAAAAAAAATAGAAAAAGGCACATATTGTAAAAATGCCCATGATCAAATCATCCTCTCCTTCCATTTTTTGTGCAAAAGTACTCTACTAATACTGAATTCTCTTGCCTGCTTGCATGACGTTGGTTCTTATACAGTCGGGAGAGTGATGAAATAGAAGATTAAACTGCATTTTTTGCATCTTACTTTCGGCAGACTGTACCAGCTCAAGTTTGTCCATAATTTCTCCTTTGAACATTGCCAAGCATGCATTTTTAGAAGGAATCCTCTGGCCATGTGGTCAGCAAATCCTGTTGCCATTTCCTTATCCCTAGATTTTTGTGGTCGGACCAAACTTTTCAAAAGAGCTGCCTGTACTGGCATTTGTTACATTATGTGACAGAGAAACTTTGTTATGATTCATTATGTTTGGAATGTGTAAGATAAAATCCTCATATTATGGAAAAGTTTAACAGCATTCCCTTGTTTGGGTAACTGATGATAATAATTCCTGAAACCCATAATCAAAAGATAATGGTGATAAGATACTTGGTCCTTACCCTATGTCGCTAAAAAATTTTGTTAGGAGTACCAAAATGGGGCTGGATCTGAGTGATTAAATGAAGCTTTAGGCAAAAGGGCCATCAGATTTAATGAAATGAACAAGCCTTTGCTGATTTTTGATTTGTTTGGTATAGCATCTGCTTGCCAATTAATGCAATTGCTACAGGGAAATTCTTATGCTATGGATAAAGCAGCATGATCAAACTCTACAGAATAAAATACAACAAATGCAGAATAAAGTCCTGCTTCAATGAAATATCTGTACACAGATTCCATTAACAGAAAGCAAGCATAAAAGAGAATGTTAAGATTTCCATGAAAAGTTTTCTGGCTAAAAATGGCAGAAAAGAACCATGGAAGTGAAGAAAAGTTGAGTACTGAAAGCAAATCTAACTTTTAGAGGTGCTTTTGCAAAACTGTGGTGTTCTACATATGCATAATGGTTATTTAGGAAAAAGAAGAAAGCTGGGGACATCTAATGGTCTAGACTAAAATGAAATGTATCAGTGACCATGGTAAGACTTAAACATGCCTATGACTTGTTTATGCTGCCTCACTTCAAACATTTCAGGGGACCTGTTTTAAAGTGGTTCCCTCAGATAGCATCATAAATTTGTTGAAGAAGGAAGTATGGTCTGTTGTTTAAAGCACAGGACTGTGAGTCAGAAGATGTAGATTATGCCCCCTTCACTGATAACTACTGACTATGTGGTTTCCTCATCTCAAAATTGGGAAATAGTACTTAACTAGTCAGAGGTAACAAGGAAATAAGTCATTACTGCTTATAACATTATAATTGTAATAATCAGAATAAATCCTTCAGAGGAGTACTAATTTATCAGGAGATCTGTGGGAAAGAAGCAAATCACTTCTACATTTGAAGTTCTAGTAACTTGTTCTAAGACAAAGTAAAATTTCTGTGCTGTGTTGATGGACTTTTAGGAATGCAAAGCATCAGTCATTGCATTCATTAAGCGACAGCCATCTAAAGGTCACTGTGCCTCTAAAGTAGAACTATGATCTCATAGCTACAGATTTTGCCCTTCCCTGTTCACACCCTTTCCGTGTTTATGAGTGTTAGGCTGAAAGGTATTGATGGCTTCCATCTTCTGTATATAGACAGCCATGTATCTTGTAACGATGTGTAGGCTAACCATGCTCCACAAGGTCTTGATATTGGAAACAAAAGAAGGCAACTGCCCACATTTAAGACTGTATCTTAAGACGTATCAAAATCCAAGCTTGTGAGTGTAGGGGTGTTCCCGGGGACAGGAAAGTGCACCCAGTGAAAGGCTAACGCAGGCTTGCAAGTGTACGTGGGCAATAAAACCTTGACGCAAAAATAACAGTGGGCAATAAAACCTCGGGAGGAAAAAAGCACCCCGGAGGAACTCACGCACCCAGATCTGAGTATGGCAGGACAGCTTACTTTTTATGTTCATCGTAGGATAAAAATATTCTTTTTTCAACGTAAAATTGGTTTTGACTGAGCTATGAAAAACTGAGCTGGGTGTTTACTCAGCACAGGAGCCAGGAGTGCACCAGGGAACTGCTAACATATATATTCACTTTTTGTGATTTGAGCAAATGTTTTTAAGAGGAGCAATCTGGCAGGGCCCCGAAGGGTACCCGCTTGGGCCCCGCTGAAGGTGGCTGGATGCAGCAGATTGTTGTTCCTTTGTCCATTGTCCCTGTGCCTGTGGTTGGGAAGGCCCGGCTGCAGTTGCCACAGCATCTCTGGGTTAGTACAAGGATGTTTAACACTGGACAAGCTGCCCCTCCCTGTGGCGACAGGAGTGGTTAAGGGTGATTTCCCAGGCTCTGCCCATTTCCTCAGGCCACACTACTTCAGGCGCTCAGGAGATCAGAGAGACAGCTCTACTTAGTTCTGGATGGAGGGATCACCTGCTTTACAGTAAAACTCGTCGTCTGCTACAACATGAGAACAAATACGTCGTTCTAAAAGCACTTTTACCTTTTTGTGGCGTCACCACCTGGTGGCTTACATAAGAAAAGAGCAGGTTAGAGCCTTAGCTGTCTGGAACAAGTGGCAGAGGAGAGAGGGAGAGGAGCACACGGGTTGCAAAGAACGCTGACACCTTTGTCCTGTGTAAAATGTACGGAGAGCGCCAAGTTCNCTGTCCATCCCCTGTCCATTCCCGCTCCATCCCCGTCCATTCCGTGTCCATTCCTGTCCATTCCCTGTCCATTCCCTGTCCATCCCCGCTCCATCCCTGTCCATCCCCTGTCCATTCCCTGTCCATCCCCTGTCCATTCCCTGTCCATCCCCGCTCCATCCCTGTCCATCCCCTGTCCATTCCCTGTCCATTCCCTGTCCATCCCCGCTCCATCCCTGTCCATCCCCTGTCCATTCCCTGTCCATCCCCTGTCCATTCCCTGTCCATCCCCGCTCCATCCCTGTCCATCCCCTGTCCATTCCCTGTCCATTCCCTGTCCATCCCCGCTCCATCCCTGTCCATCCCCTGTCCATTCCCTGTCCATCCCCTGTCCATTCCCTGTCCATCCCCGCTCCATCCCTGTCCATCCCCTGTCCATTCCCTGTCCATTCCCTGTCCATCCCCGCTCCATCCCTGTCCATCCCCTGTCCATTCCCTGTCCATCCCCTGTCCATTCCCTGTCCATCCCCGCTCCATCCCTGTCCATCCCCTGTCCATTCCCTGTCCATTCCCTGTCCATCCCCGCTCCATCCCTGTCCATCCCCTGTCCATTCCCTGTCCATCCCCTGTCCATTCCCTGTCCATCCCCGCTCCATCCCTGTCCATCCCCTGTCCATTCCCTGTCCATTCCCTGTCCATCCCCGCTNCGGGCCGGCTCCGGCGGCCTGTGGGGTGCGGGTGTCCTGGCGCTCGGGTGTCCTGCAGCGTCCCGGGGTGCCCCCGCGCTCCCCGCGCCGCTCGGGTGTCGTGGGTTGTCACACGATGACAGCGCACGGGAGGGGAGGCCTCGTCCCCATCAGCGTCCCCTTTCCCGTGTTTGCGGCGTGCCGGTAGCGCTTAGATCTAGAAATCGTAAAATCGTAGAATGATAAGGCTTGGAAGGGAGCTTAAAGATCATCTAGGCCTAGTTGCCACCGTCACGGATACCTCCCATTAGACCAGGTCGCTCAGGGCTTTATCCGGCCTGGCCCTGAACACTGTCAGGGTTCCGGCACCCACAGCCTCTCTAGACAACCTGTGCCAGCGCCTCACCACCCTCACAGTAAAGAACTTCCTAATATCAAATGTAAGTTTCCTCTCCCTTGATTTGTACCCGTGACACACCATTTTGCTTTGCAGAGAGAGCAGGCGTGTCCTTTTTTTTTTCTTTCCCAGTGTTACCTTTTGCTGTTATAACTTTCTTTTCACTTCCTTTTCAGTTCTGAATGTGGGTTGGTTTTGTTTTGTTGTTACTGCCGTGATTTTCTTCTGGTTGCTATTTACAGCAGCTTCGTAAGTTATTTGCGAAGTCGCATCCTCTCTTTTTTGTTCCTACTTAATGCAGTTTGCTGTCAGAAAGCTTCATGGGGCCTCTGGTGCTGGACTTACCTTAGGTTAGATGAGCAAAAGATTCGTCTGTGCCCTCTGCCTGGTAAACTGCATAAAGTCTGTGTTAGGGCAAACCGCTCCATCAACTGCAAAAGCCGTCAGTCTTTCCTATCTATAGAACACTTATGGATTGCAGTATTGACAGGAAAGACAAGGAGCTACTGGCGAGGGTCCAGTGGAGGATCACAAAGATGATTAGGGGTCTGGAGCATCTCTTTTATGAGAGACGACAGGAGCTGGGCCTGTTTAGTCTAGAGAAGACTGAGAGGGGATCTCATTAATGCATATAAATGTCTCAAAGGTGGGTGCCAAGAGGAGGGTGCCAAATTCTTTTGAGTGGTGCCCAGAGGATGAGGAGCAATGGCCAAAAACTAAAGTGAAAGAACTTCTTTCCACTGAAGGTGGCAGAGCACTGGAACAGTTGCCCAGAGAGGTCATGGAGTGTCCCTCTCTGGAGAAATTCCAAACCCACCTGGATGCCTTCCTGTGTAACCTGCTCTTGGTGACCCTGCCTTGGCAGGTGGGGGTGGACTGGATGATCTCCAGAGGTCTCTTGCAACCCTAACAATTCTGTGATTCTGTGATAACCCTGTTGTTCTGTCTCTCTGTGTTGGAAATATTTTGAGCCAATTCATTTGCAACTCATCTACTCACTGAGGTCACTGTGATTCATTCACTAGATTAATACTAAGTACACACTTCTATTTGCAAAGCTGGGATCAAACATTTGCAGTACCAGAAATGCATTTTTACATAGTGGCAGCAACTTGGGGTTTTTTTTAAAGGAAAAAAGATAGGGGGATCTTCTTGTATAGGGAGAAGTGATACTCGTAGACACATTTCTGTATTATCATGAACAAGTGAAAATACACTTGATGTTCACACTAAAATTTCGTATTTATGAACTTTAAAAATTGAAGAGAAATGGAGAAGAAACAAGTGCCTTGTTAAAAAGGAGGCAAGTTTTGTGAGATAAGTTACTGATGTTTTTTGAGCTTATCAACCCCTTGCTGGGTGTTTGGACTATAAAAACTATGACTGTAGTGATCATGTTTCACAGTATCTTTGTTGTTTCCTGTGGTATTCCTGTCTGTTACCATGTATGCTTTTGAAGATACTCGTGTTTTTGCCTGTTGAAGGTCGGGGAAGTTGTGAGCATCTATGAACTGAAAGAGGGACTTTGCCAACCAAATTGAAAGGCATATTATTATCTTCCCTAGAATGCTGGAAATGAGCTTCCTTTTCTGAAGGTGCCAGTCAGGTTTGTCATTACTTTCTGTCTGAAATCCCTGTTTGGCCTGGACACATTTGTGACTTCACCCAATTTAACAGTTGTTCTACATGACTAAAAGAAGGCAGCCTTCTTTTCAATTCTGGCCCTTATGCTTTTTCTGGAAGACAAAATGTGTACATGGCATTCTGAGAAATTTGAATGAGTTTGGTGGGAGGTCAGGTGAACATGAGAGCTGGTGCAAAATAAATAAAGCATGGCTGAAAGCCAAGGGGCTAAGTGAGAACCCCCTCTTTTAGTGCCAACAGATTATTAAATGAATTTATCCATAATATGCAACTTTACCTGTTTTCAGGTTTTCTCTCTGAATAATGAAAGCAAACAGCTTGCAGTTTCATGATTACCAGTTTTGAGTCAATTCCATCTGTTCTCTGCTGGTGATTGGCGACCAGCAGATGAATTTAGCTGGCCCAGATGCTGTTGCAGTAGTCAGGAGCACTTGAATTTGGCTCTGCACCGGCATAAACATGAAGTGATATCCTTTCTGTGCAGAAGCTCCTCTCTTAAAACATCTGCATTTTAAATTGTATTGCTTGAGAATATTTGTTTCTCTTATAGTGGAAGTGAGATAAGATGAAAGTCTGAATTAACTCTTAGTTTGAGAAAACAAAACCATCAGATGTATATTTTCCCTTATTTCTTAACAAGTTATAGGTGGGTTTTCCCTGTCTGATCATTCATATTCATTACAATTGCTGGAAAATAAGTTTGCTCTTACTCTGTAAGAATATTTTAACATTTATTATGTTAATTATTCCCAAAGGCACAGTTGCTTTAAAAAGTCAAACTGTCTGCACATTCAGAAGTTTCAAGTATCCAGATGAGCTTATGAGAGAAAGAACACAAGTGCCTGAGTGCTCTGTGTTTCCTCTGAAAATTTCCTTACCTCTCCAGCTTCCAGTATTTTCCTGTTGCTATTTAAGAGTGGTACACAGTCTTACATTTAAGTAACAACCTGAGCACGATTTTCATTGTAGTTGGAGTTTAAAATTGGTTTGTTAGTGAGGTAAGTTTGGAAGACCTAATTAGAACGTGGATACCCTTTGGATATATTTACTTCTTTGTGGCTTTTTATAGACCCTAATACCTAATGGAACATTGTAGACTGTTTAACTGTTAAGAAACGAGGGCTTAATCTTCTGCTGACTAATCTAGGATTTGCCCATGGTTTTGTAATTTCTAGAAGGCTTGTTTTGCTGAGTAGTCACTACAGATGTTTTTTCTTTTATGGAAGAAATGACCTTGATTGCAGTCACATTTCCTGGGTGAGCACTGTCCAGTAAAGCTTTACAAGTGTGTGGTGTGCTGTTGTTCAGCTGCTGAATGCAGAGGCTTCTCTTGGAGCAGTATGTGACATACCCAGGGGAAAGGGGCATAGTGTCACTGGGGAAGACCTCAGCCTGATTCCAAGGTTTCTTTGTTTTGTGAGAATCCGAGTGCTCTGAAGGTGACGTAGGTGAGCTTGGTACAGATGTTTCCCCTTAGATTCTGTCACAGCAGATTTGATTTAGTGCTGTGTTGTTTGGTTTTTTTTTCCCTTCTGAGTATAATTATAGCTTCGAGGGGTTCCTTGTTTCCTTTAATATTAAAGATAGCCTGGACTTAATTTCCTTTTTCTGGAGACATGGAATGGTGGTGTGACTTCAATTGGTTCAATTTTGCTAACAACTCCTGTAGTTTTTAAAACAGATAAAAGGGGGGGAAAAAGGCAGGGAGTGGCAGTGCATGGTTTTATTTTGAATGCTCAAATTTTCTGAGGGCTAAAAGTTGCAGTTGTGGTTTCCAGCTGTGAGCTTGGGACTCTGGTTCTTATCTCAAAGACCAAAGACTGATCTTTTTTGCTTTCTGTTCTTTTGCAGGAGATTTTTCTTTATGATCCTTCAGAGGAGGAACAGGATTTGAGTTTCTTAATGCAACACATATTTTAATTAAATTCTGATTCAAAACTTGACTTCCAACTCATTTGATGTCTGTTTTTTGCTAGCATTTGGGAGTGTGTAATGCCTTTTTTGATGAGAGATTGCTGTACTTCGTGCATTAGATCTGTGTTGATGACAACTGCCCCCCCTTTCATTTCTGTAGTTCTAGTTCATCACTGGCACAGCCAAACAACACTCAGCTGTGTTGTGCCTTGTGTTCTTTGTGTCTTGATAGTTAGATTACTGTAAATTTAGTTTTATCTTCTCCCTCATCTTTCAGTGTGTAACTGACTTGTGCTTCAAATGTGGCCTTTCCTTCTATAGTTATTTTCTGTCTTTGTACTGCTAGTTTTACACTGCCCTGTGGTTAATGTGTTCATTTACCATTTTTATATGTTTATGTACATAGTTATATTTATAAAACTAGAACAACCCTTCACGTTTGTGTTTTTTTTTGTCTGCAGAGTTTTACAGAGCTCTTAAATCTTGAGTAGAATTTTAAATTCTCTAATAAAAAGAAATGACATCACATGCTTAAAATAGTAAAAAAATAATAATGTAAATTCTGAACTTGTTTAAAACCAACAAAACAAAAAAACCCTTGTTGTTGCTGCATTTAGCATCAGTGAATAACAATGTGCATGTTTAGGAGGAGGATACACCTCTTTGGCTTATTTTCTCTGGGGTTATGTTGACATACAAGGAATAGCCTGTTTGCAGGCGGCCAGGGCTTGGGCACACCCAGCTTCACAAGGACATTTGACAAGCTTTGCTTCTTAACTCTGTCCTCATGGCAGATAAGGACAGTGTAATCATGGAATGTGGGAAGACAGCTTGGTTTTCTTGGTGGCTTTTGCCCAACAAATCAGATTGAGGCAGGGGGAGACAGCATGCAATGTCTGCTTGTCTTTGTGATACTGTGTGAAAATAAGTGTGTTGAGACTGGATGAAGGCCATGAGAGAAGTATATTTAAATATACTGGTTGCCGTGATCTTCAGTGCTAGTTATTATTTTTAACTATACCTTTCACATACTTGAGAAGTTGTTTAATCTTGTTTAAACTGCCATCACAGCAAATATCTGCAGGAGTTTTTTTGTGTAACTCTACAAGGTTATTCATGAAAGTCCTGTTGGGTTACTGCTGCAGATTATTGTAGCTTTTGATAGGGTTTAGTATGTTATGTCTTAAATTGCAGTGGCCCAGAAACCTGCATTATTATATACGCTAGCAGATATAACTGAAGAATATACTAACTTAATTTTATTGTTGTGTATGAGTTTTGAAAATGCTTGTTGAAATTTTAAACAAGCACTTATTGCCTGCACAGTGTAGCTTGTGCATGTGCTTCATGCCTATATTAGTAGTGCTTAATATTTAATAATGTAAGGAAATGGGAACAATGTTAATCCTATTTCACAGACTGTCAAAGTCAATGCTGCAAGGTGTTTTGTATATTGAGAATGGAAATTCTTTAAAAAAGAATTTGACCAGTATAATGTGGCAAGTGCTACAGGAAAAGTGTAGGAAGCAGACTTCACATGTTTTCTTAGCAGCTGGCAGTTTAAAGGTTTTGCATTCTGCATCCGGCCTGTCATGTTTAACAATTGGTGCGGGTGTAGGGTGCCACTCAGGGAAACTTTGGGTTGCTTACTGTTGCCTGGATAGATTGCACGAGGGACTATGCTATACTTGCCATATTTCTGGCATTCTTTCCTAAACATCTTTCATTGTGACTAGACAAAATATTGGCACAGAGAATTTTTGGGTTTGATTCGCTGTGACTGCTAGAATATAATGAAAGCTAAGTTTACAGCTAAAGAGTTTTATCAGGGATTAGGCTCTCCAGTTGGTGCTATGCAAGGCAAATGGCATCTATTTCAAAGCTACTAAACAACTGAGTCAGAATTTGTAGGGGAGTTGGTTATATGCTTGGATCAAGAGAGTACAGTGTAGCATATTAATGTTATGTTAAATGCTGTGTGTAGTTTGCTTTCACAGCATGACTTAATGCACCCTTTGTCTCCCCCGGGTATATAGGGACTCCTATGCATGATGCTCTCTAATCCACCTCCAGCAGGTAGTGAAATGGGTCAGTTTTGTCACAGCTTTGTCTGTGATTCTCTTTTACTTCCGACTAAGACAGGGTTTCCACATTGTCTGGGAGGGGCTACCTCCTGTTGAACTTGTTCCTCTACTGAAAAAATTCTTTTGGGGAGAAATTCTGTCTGTCCTGCAAGTCCTCCATAGTTAAAAATTGAGCTTCACAACTGACTTGTGTGGAGGATTTTTGTGCCCTTTTCCTTACTTTACGTGCCATTTTAAGACGCAAAACTGTTAATTTGATTTATATAATAGCTGTTTCTTCCTTTTTCATTTTTTGTAGATACTATGATCAGCTGTGTTCAATTGAACCAAAGTTTCCATTCTCTGAAAATCAGGTAAGAAGACTTACCAAAGCAGTAAACTGAATCATGGCACCTATGATATGTGCCTTCCAAGCCTGTACCTAATCCTCCGAAGAGTACTTCTCTCAGACAAGGCATTTAATTTCTTTGAGCCTTGTTCTCCTAATCTCTGTTTATTTTCTAGCTGGTGCTCACATATGGTCTATACTGAAACTTCTCCTTTAGTGACCATAATTGCCTTTGTTTTACAGAGTTAGAAACATTCTGATTTTGGCTAATAATCACTGTGGTCTGGGCAGAGAGTAGTGCTGTGCTGATTCCTGTTCAGTTTTGTTTTCCAAGAAGTCTATTTCATACCATGTTCTAAAGACTTTTTAAAACATAATTTCTATGGGTTGGAGTATGATCTTTGATTTTTGAAGCAGAATAGATGTTTCATTCACAACAGCTAACAGAATAAGCCACTTAAAAGCTTAACACTGTATTCCTGCCTCAGTATCTACAAATTACATTGTTTTTATATAGGTATGGTGTTCATTCGGGTTTAGGGGTTTTTTTTCTACCACATTTTTTTTAGAATCTTGCATGTACAGAGAAATTCAGCTGAACTTTGCCTATTGAAGTCTTCCTCAGGTGGAAACTGGAACAGATCTGTAGGCTCCTGTGTTTTGTTGGAAAAAGATGTGGGTTTTCTTTGGGTGTGTTTACCAATATGACAATTTATATTTCTTTCTACATGAAATGATATTTGAACGGTAATATTGTGATTAAAAGGAAAAATGTCTATTTGTCTTACAGGTTATAAGTAAGGGAATAATTTTAATGCATTTCTAACTTCTACATGAGTTTTGCATGTAGTTGCATTCACTTGTAGCCAAGAACTGCATTTTGATTTTCAGTGTGCAAATGTTTTGATATGATGATATGCAAACCCTGAGACAAGGAAAACTGGAAAACCTAAAGAGCAAGGTCTGCCATATCTGTAACCTGTTCTCTTCAAGGGAAGTAGTCGTCAGTGGAATCAACAATGAACAGCTGGAGACCAGAACTTCCTGCACTAGCAGTGCTGCTGGAGGAAAATAACATTATCAAGCAGCACCTCATCTTTCTGAAGTACTTTTCCCCAAGCATTTTAAAAGGAGGAATTTTGCTGTCATTTCTGGTTTGATAGCAGTTGCCTACAGCTCTTTGATCAACTGAATAAGGAATCAAATTGTAGAACTTGAAAGAGGAGTCAATGAAGTATTTTCACTGTCTATGAAATATATGCTGACGTATAAGTAATACACAGTCTTTTATTCTCTTTCCTGAGGGCATTTCCTGCTAATGCTGCCATTGAATTCACTCATAACGATGAGTGGATTTTGGTACTACAAAACAGATCCAAATAGGCTAGTAATTTGAAACAGTGGAAAAATGCCTGGTTGCATGGTTTCCTTAAAACTGTGACTATACCAGACCACCAGACTTACTGGGAAAGGAATGTCTTGGTTTGGAAACAAATTTATCCATTGCTCAGAATGTGAGCAGAGCTGAAAGATAATTCTGAGAATTTCTGTCTTGTCTACTTGAAATGTTTTGAGAAACTAACAAGAAGGTGAAAAGGTAGAATAATTTTTGTTTTGAATAACTGGGGTATTTTCTAACACTTCCGGAATGTTTGGAGTGTCATAAGCGAATGAAAAGTTTTCTGCAATTAGAATATAAGGGTAAAAACATAAATTTGGGGTATTTTAAGAGGATTTCATATTTGATTTTAGAGGTAAAGATCTTTCCTTTTTACAACTTTCAGGTCTGTGTAACATTTACGTGGAAGGATGCTTTTGATAAAGGATCACTTTTTGGAGGATCTGCCAAATTGGGTATGTGAATGTACCAAAAATTCAAGTATTAATGATACTAAACTTTTAAGAATGTTTTTATATAGTTAAACTGTTAATGGTCTTTCTAGTATTCTCAACATAGCTTTCAAATGAATTCAGCTATACTAGTCACAAATTAATTACTTCAACGCTGGTGATGAACAAGTAGGCACCATTCAAACAATTCTTACAAAAATGAGATTTACTATTAGATTTTCAGAGGCACAAATAAAGGTGCAGTTGATAGTAGTTGTACTATCTGCTTCTCAAACCTTTTCTGGGAACAACCCCAATCTATATTAATGAAAATTGTTCACGTTAACATCAAGATTCTGTCATATGTTTTTGGTAATCCAGCTTTTACTGTTCTGAGTGAGTAAGATCATTATGAAATGTGCTTGTGGGTAAGTCCCCTCCAGAAGGGGAGTGATAGTAGCTGGCTTCAGTAACCTAGTCTTGATACCATGTTTTTTCCAAGAGAATAAAATGATTTCCCCATGCTCTGAAATTATTCTTCTATCCCTTCGTTTAAAAATATATTCATACAGATTTGAACACTGGGAAAGAAAAGCCCAAGAAGAGCGTCTAGACACTTTTAAACACTAGTAGGAGACTAATATCTGCAATATTTGGTTTTTCCAGCACTTGCATGTGGCAAATAACCTTTTGAAAGCAATTAATATATTCAAAATGGTTCCTGTTCAGGTATTTCTGGTTCTGGAAGTGTGGGCTCCATCCTCTGGGGCTATGGAGTACTGCAGGAGTCACATCTGGACAGGCTACTCAGCTGTCCAGTGAGCTCAGGTTTTAATTAAGTAAATCCTTAACTGTTTCAGTACAAGTATAATGAAGGCATTTGTCAGAATTTTCAGTCTAAAACAATAGCTTACAGAATGAAAAGTTCCCTATATTTCAATATCTTGGGAGACAGAACATGTAAAGGTCTTTGTAACTGGACAGTTATTGCAAAGCGATTAATGTGTGAAAGTTCATATTTCAGACTCTCTCTCAGGAGTGTTCCAAGAGCCAAAAAGCTGCACCCTAGTTAGAAAGACTGAAATTATTTTGTGTAGGTTTTCATGCTACTGCTTTTAATGCTTTAGGCCACTTCCTGTAGTTCCTCACATGGAAACATTTTGTGGAAGTACCAAATTAGACTATGTAAAGCCTTCAGAATGAAGATCAATTTGATTTTAAAAGTTCAGTATGATTGAGATTTTATTTGTTCGTTTCTACTTGAAACTGTTAATATCTTTACAAATAATAGTAGTGTTGGCCTCAGCTGTAGGATGCTAGAGAGCTGAAGTTTATTTTCTTGACATTCTGGGAAACTGTGTTGTTTGCAGCTCTGGCAAGTTTGGGGTATGAGAAGACCTGTGTTTTGTTCAACTGTGGAGCACTGGCAAGCCAGATTGCAGCAGAACAGAATCTGGATAACGATGAAGGACTGAAAGCTGCAGCTAAGCACTATCAGGTACAGAGGCTCCCTGCTTCTGCTCATGAATTCAGAAATAGTAATCTTAAACATCAAAAAAGTATCTCTCAATTTTAAAACTATATATACCCATACATAAAAATATAGATGTACGTATTTTCCTGCTCTTAATTGCAAAGATGTGTTGGTTATGTACCTGGTCTTGTGTCATATTTAATTTACCAGATTTGGAGGATATAATTCTGTACAGTTCCCTGTACTCCTTCCCGCAAGCATGTTGGTAACTTACTAGTTACCAACCTTGAGTAGCCTTGAGCTTAAGATTTAATAATTTTAGGTAGTGTAATCTTTAGTTTTAATGAGTTATACAGTAGTAATCTCTTTTTTTCTTTATGCAATGTATTAAAATTTCCATGTTCATATGCTGTTAGGTGTAAGCAACCTACCTTTCTTTATACTCTGTCATGATAAGTGTCTTAGTGTAAGTAGCTCCAAGAACAAGAGGTAACCAGGAGGTGCTTTTAGTGGCTAAACAATAAATGGGAGACCATACAACAAAGAACTTTTTTTTTTAATTTATTCTTATGTGTATTATCTTTGTAAGAGGCAAAATTTGTATGTTACTATATTATTTTGTTTTACCTAGTTTGCCAGTGGTGCTTTTCAACACATTAAAGACACAGTTTTGTCAGCCTTGAATCGAGAGCCTACAGTGGACATCTCTCCAGACACAGTTGGGACACTCAGTCTTATTATGTTGGCTCAAGCCCAAGAAGTCTTTTTTTTGAAAGCGACAAGAGGTATGTTTTAGTTCTTGGCTTGTATATTTAAGTTCACATTACAACTTCCAGAAAAACTTAGACGTGTTTTAAGTTTTCTGGCTTTTCTCTCATGTGAGACAGTCTGTTTATGAGCTTATCAGCTATACTGGTATTTCTGATAGAACTAACTTTATTTACGAGTTGAAAGAAAGAGGAAGTACTTGGCCAAAGCTGAATTGGTCAGCCAAATCTGACTCCCCTACATAACTGCAGATGGGTTCTTTAATTTCTGAGCCTTTCTTAACGTTTCTTTAAGTCTGTATGTGTTTGCTGTTCTGTCTCAAAGCTTGCATTGTAGCTGCAATGTTGTAAAAATATGTGAGTGAAAACTGAAAAGTTTTTTCCTTTCTGATGGTGAAAGATATATTCTGAGCTGTCTGCATGGACAAATGAGTCTCCTCTAACACTTGCTTGTTAATGGAAGTGTAGTTAATGTAGAAGTATTTTGTCTTTTTCTTTTTTTTTATGCTCAAGCTGTATGAAGGAAGATGCAACTAGTGCACACTTGGTGGGGCTAGAAGGACATGTTTTTTAGATTTTGTGTGGTCTGGTTTTATTAGATATTTAGTGCACCAGAGAGAAACATTTTAGCAAAGAAGTAAGTTGATAGATCTCATAAGATCCTTTGTCTCAGTTTGTTACCTAAACCCTCTTCATGGTGAAAAGATCTTTCTGGCATACCTTAAACATACTTACTTGATAGAAGGTAAATATATTACATCATAGCTCGTGCCTGAAATGTTGTAAATAGATGTGTGAACATGCTGGTATGAACAGACCACTTGGGAATTCTTTTGATTTAATTTTGGCAGTTAAGCATTCTCTACAGAAGTCCTAATCTCCCCGTATTCCCCACTCATGCTTATCAATCTGTCAGTACCTAAGAATCACCTGAATTGGAGTATGCTTGTTTTGTAAGGGCGGGTATTTAGAGCAGATGGCCAGTGTTTGCACTGATTGCCTGCCTCCTTTTGGAAAGTTGAATTGCTAGTGCAGGCCAGAGGTTAGTTACCTTTATCTTCTTTATAAAAGGAGATAAAGATTGTTGCAGAATGTTCCTATTTTAACAGTTTTGGCTTCAGGAACAGGGTGAGGATTTGAGGAAGGGAATACCAGTGCTGCTATGAAATAATGGTTATGTCTAGGAATGGTGCTTCTGTATTTGCTGTAAGCTAACAGTGATGTGGACTGCAATGGAAAGGGCCAGTCACTTCTATTGCAGTTTTTGAGAGCCCTGACATGGAACTGGGTTAGGAACAGATCATACTGAAAAGAAGCTATATTTTGTTAACTAGATTTCAGGTAAATTCTTTGACTGTGGCCACACAAGTGCTTTAGCTGGTGCAAGGACCAAGCTGTCAGAGTGAGATTGTTGTGGCTTTTGTTTGCAGCTTGCCATTGGTTTGAGGTAAAGTATCACTCTTAATTCTGCATATCAGCAGCTGCTAAAAGACTTTTTGTACAACTGCCTGAACCTTCAGTGTCATGATTGAAGCAGAAATTCTGGAAACTGCTGCTGGGATGTCAAGAGAGAAGAACAGGATCCCACCTTTGAGCTATAATGTAAAGCTGTACCTGAAAATGCAGTTGTTACTCTTTGAAGATGAAGTAATACCCATTCAGTTGTAAAAACTGCTGATGATCTTAATTGTTCTATGTTTTTCCTCCTCCTCCCCACAGATAAAATGAAAGATGGTATCATAGCTAAACTAGCAAATCAAGCTGCAGATTACTATGGTGATGCTTACAAACAGTGTCAATATAAAGATACTTTGCCCAAGGTTAGTAACTCATGGAAATGTGGAATCTGTTTTTACTGTGAATAACTATTCGTATTTACAATGTACATGTTGAAACACACACTATATCCTCAAGAGAAGGTGAGCTATTGCTACATTTAAGGGAAATGAACCTGTAATTTGAAAAACAGTGAAGAATCTAGGGGCCGAAAAATAATGTGCTTTTTTAAATAAGTGAAATCTTATTACATGAAATGTGTTTATTTGTAACACATTTCATTAAAGTGAACTTGAAATGTTTATGATGGTGTTTAGGGATGCTATCTTAGAACTTAATGCCTTACTAAATCTGTTTTCACACTAACACTTTGTATTGGGGCTTAATTGGCTTCTAGTCTCAATGTTTTCATGTGAAATTTGCTCCCATGTTAAGTATAGCATGAATACATTGTACTGTCCACTTACTTGCTAGTGAAAAGCATGACTGGAAGTCAGTGTGTGTCCCCTCTCCTTCTGTTTGTTTCTTCCCCTTTCTCCACCCCAAAACAGTCTTAATACTGTTAAATTATCCCAATTTAGTCTTGACTGTTTGTTTGAATGCTGTTGGTTTTGGAAGAGGTAGAAAGATCTTTTTCATGCTCTTTGACTATTTCTCACATAGGTATTATGTTTATGATGATTTCTGAGAAACAGTGAGGCTGTTGCTTTATCCTTTGTAAGCTGTAGATCTGCTCCCTGTCCTACTGGCAAAGTGACCTGTCAATTGATTATCTGAAAGAACATAGTAAGGTTTGCTGGTTAACACCAGCTCTGAGAGCAGTTACATGTTTAGGAGCGTGACATAAAGGTTGACTTGATGTGTTGAACTCCAGTTGCAAGGCCTCCCAGACAGCTTTGTCTTCCAAATTTACCCTTTTTTAATTTTATTTTTTTCATCTTGGGGGGAAAACATCACTCTGGTTTTCCAGTGGTCCTTGATGTAAGAAATAAAAAAAATAAGGCCAAATCCTTGATCTAAGACCATGTCTGTACTGTGGACTGCAGCATAATATTTTCTTCATGTCTTGGTTGGTGTTCCAGCAAAGATAAGTGCATTTATATAAAAGTCTAAAAAGACTTTTAAACTGCTTTCCATGTCAATAGTTATTGGTTCTCTTTATTTTGTTCTTTCCTTTCATAATTGTAGAGTTACTTTCTTGATAAACATGCTGCTGTTCTAAGTGTAACTACTTTGATTAAAAAAAAATCAAAATAAAAAAACCCAGAAGACTTATCTTTCCACCCACCTCCATTTCTCAAGAACACTGTCTTGGCTTTGTCTTGGGGTTATTCGGGTATGTTCTTGCAGCTGTCCTTTCTAATACATGCATGCATTTCTAATCTTTGAAGTAAATGTGACTTCATGGCTTGAATTTAAATTGTAGTTCATCTGTAATAATGGAATAGTAAGGCTTTTGCAACAGTGGATTAAAAAAATAAAATTCAATCCATGCAAAGTCACGTGGTCTCTGACATTTACCTCTAATGTTTTAACCTGTCTAAACCATTAATTGGGTGATTCTAATTTCCTTTTCTTCTTCCTTTTTCTTCCTGCATCCCATGTTGTCTGTGATGGTTAATGTGGTTGGACTTTCCCCTGGTCAGTATTTTTATTTCCAGGAGGTGTTTCCTGTTTTGGCTGCAAAGCATTGCATTATGCAGGCCAATGCAGAATATCATCAATCCATCCTGGCAAAACAGCAGAAGAAATTTGGTGAAGAAATTGGGAGGTTACAGGTGAGAGTAATTTGCTTTTTTCTTTAAAACTATGGAAAAACTTCAAATCCTGAAAAGCAAACTCAGAGTTCTAAAATTCAGTTAATAATTTTGAAAGTTGCCATTATGCATTTATCAACTTGGTGAAGTTTGGAGCTTGAAACTTTCTTTGTGTGCTTGTTATAACAATGAAGTGCCTGTAACTTCTCCTAACAAGTTATTGTGTTATTACTACATTACTAAATGATAGATGAAGCTCTATCTGTTGCTTTTTGGTGTGTTTTCAATCTGCCTAGCAGACCTACTTTTCTAGGACTTTAATAGAATGTTAATGTTTGTTCAGGGGTTTTTTAGTGTTTACTCTGGACAAGTTTGACTATATCAAATTTACTGTCATTGTTAAGTTGTGTAGCAAATAAATTGTATCCATGATTTTTCTTCATGTTGTGTTAGAGGAAGTACCCCTTCATGTTGAGTAGTAAAGGTGTTGGTTTTTTTCTTGTTTGTTTGTTTTTAGTGACACCTGAGGGAAATCACTCCCTTACTAGTTATTTTAGGACTGCTTCATGAACAACATGTAGTCATAAGTTAAAATCCTGTGTTGTCTTATTTAGTCCATTTAGTAAGCTAAAACTTACCATATCCTGTTCTCCACAGTGATTAAAATCCTGCTTTCATAATTAATCTAAATTAGTGGTTTAGTACGCTTTTTGTTGAATTTTTGAAAAATTCAGTTGCTGTAATCTCTCCTTTTATTTTCCATTTTAAAAGGTAGAATAATAATGGATTAAATTGAGGGATGGGGGAGAGATGAATGTAAATTCTTTCAAATTAAAGTATGTATAGAATCATAGAATATGCTGAGTTGGAAGGGACCCATCAGGATCATGGAGTGGCCCTCCTTTGGGCACTCTCTGATAGCATAATGTCTTTTTTAGATATGCTTTAATCCTGTTTGTTTTCCTCTCATTTTGTTTCTGGAAATGCTAGTTAGACTGTAGCATTTTATCAAACCAAAACTACTGTTGTGTGATCTGTGGCACAATGAAGTGGCAAAGAATCTCAGCCAACTTCAGATACACTTCACTTCTAATGTAGCTTGGGTTCTACTTCACAATCCCAAGAAGTCTGACTGTTTGAATTGGGAGTTTGTGTAACTCGATTGAACTACTTCTTCGTACTTTGTTTTTGAACATTCACAACGTAAATGTGAATAAATTGTATATAGGAAAACCAGACTGGCTGAGCAGACAGGAATGAAGGGACAGCAGACCTTGTGTCGCTTCTGAGCTCAGTGTAGTGGCAGATGTGAAGAGCAAGATTCCGGCCTCTGCCTTTATGAAGGTGTGCAGGGGTAGAGAAACAATTTACGGTGCCTGCAGAAGCAGGGAAGGGTTTTATGAAACAGCATGGAAATGGTGTGGTGACATTCAGGGTTTTTTGTGAGTGGATATTTCAGGTATTATTGCCTCTAACTCAGGAGTACTTATTTGGGATTTTGGGGAGTCACAGTGAGGCTGTTGTGAGCTATTAACTTGATCACCTTTCTTTGTTTAGTTGTTTTTTTTCTGTAGAGTTATTTTAATGAGTAAAATATTTCTACTTTTTGAGAGGACAGAATATTAAGAAAATAATAGGATTGATCTTATGTGTAGTTGCTTGGCTAACTGGAAAGCTCATCTGTTTTCCTAAATGTATATGAAAGGGAAAAAGAAAAGTTAGTATTTTAACTGTATTTTACTGGTTTTTCAGCATGCAGCAGACTTGGTGAAAACGGTGGCATCTCGCTATGACGAATACATAAATGTTAAAGATCTGGTTGACAAAATCAACCGTGCACTTGCAGCTGCCAAAAAAGACAATGACTTCATTTACCATGACCGGGTTCCTGACCTGAAAGATTTGGAGTCCATTGGAAAAGCCAGTCTTGTGAAATCTACTCCAGTTGTTGTTCCCCTCAGTCAGAAATTCACTGGTAAGCGAAGTGTGTGGAGCGCAAGGGGTGATTGTTACCTTGTGAAACACTTGGCCACCCAAGTTCATGTGTTCTGTGAAAAAATAAACATTTAGGTTTTGAATTGTATTAGTGTTTTAGAAACTGCTGTTTGTTGTTGTTCTTGATGATAAATGTAATAAAGCACAGGCTGAAAATTATCTGAAATGTACACTTCTCTTAAAGGTATTTATCAGATTTTCTCAGCAATTGTATTTTCTCTATTAAACCAACCCTTTTAGTTTCAGAAGGAACAGTAACATAAGGGACAGTCTCAAATTGTACAATATTAACTAAACTAGTTGCTGGTCTTCCATAAAGTTGAAAAATTTCAGTTTGTTTACTGTGCAGGGGAGAAAAAATGATTCTCTCTTCCCTTTTTCATATTCTTCCTTTAAAGAAACAAATTAGAAAATTAGAAATGAAGCCTTAAGGATTAAGTCTGGTTTGTAATCCTATAACTGGTTTAAATATATTGCCTTTTAATTATTTCTAACTCAATTTCAGTCTTAAAAACTGAAATTAAAGACCTGTAGAAATAGATTTTTGTTTTTAAGATATCCTGGGGAGTGGGGGAGAATATCTTAAACTGTTTAGGTCAGTCTCTGTAGTACAACCTGTACAAAAGAGCCGTGAAGATGTTTGTGTCCTTTTGCTTTCACAATGCAGCTTGTCTAATTCATGCTACTTTAATTGCAGACCTGTTTGAGAAGATGGTTCCATTGCAAGTGCAGCAATCTGTGAGTGTTTATAACCAGAGGAAGGCAGATCTGGTAAACAGGTCAATAGCCCAGATGAGAGAAGCCACAAATCTGGCAAATGGGTAAGTAGGGCTGCTTGTTCAGTTTCTCAGGAGGAGTTGTGGGACAGCCTGTAAGCACTGGTTGCCTTGCAGCCTGCAGATAGCCAGATTACAGCAGTGCTCTTTTATTACTGTCTGCTTGGCTGGCAAACTTAAGCCATAGAAGGGGGATTTAGAACTACTTTTCTGTAGGTGTTAAAATTGAAAGCATATAGTATTTAGTTTTCTTCAATATTTCTTCATTTTTAGGAGTCTGACACTTGCTCAGAAAAAGTTCCAGTACCATTAATCTAGAAGGATTTTCATATTCCAGTGATCATCTTGATTGTACCAGTGCCTCAATAAATGATATTTTCTCCCTCCAAATTTTGTTCTTTAAATAAAAAAAAAATTGTATCAGGCTGACATACAGTAATGTAACTCAAGCAGCTGTTTCTTTTATCTGCCAGAGAGTTACTACTTAAAATGTTTGCCATATTTAGCTGCTAACAGGCTACAATTTCTTTAGTTTAAGAGCCTTGAAATGTATTTTTAGTGAGGTGTACACTAGGAATAAATTCAGTGTGTTCAGTTTGAAATTTCAGTCCAGGAGTACATTACACTCTTTCCATTATAATTAACTGTGCGATTGTTGGTTTGGCTAGCAGTGTTGTTTTCAGGATAAAACTACAAACAAGTTGTTTATTTAACATGTTGACTTTTTCAGTGTGTTGGCTTCCCTCAATCTTCCTGCTGCTATTGAAGATGTGTCTGGCGACACTGTTCCTCAGTCTATTTTGAACAAGTCTAAGTCTGTGATTGAACAGGGAGGAATTCAGACTGTGGATCAGCTGATCAAAGATCTGCCTGAACTGCTGCAAAGGAACAAAGAAATTTTAGATGAAGTAAGCCCAGCAACCACTACACCCAAAACGATCTTGGACAACATCAGCACTGAATGTTTCTCTTTAAATGACAATAGAAAAAAGAATGCACAGTCATCCAAATGCTTGTTAATAGTACTTCAAAAATATGCCATTTAAGTATACAGTCCATACAAAAACTTTGTTGTCACTTGTGGATATTGCCTTGCAAGTATTTTGGTTTTAAAATTATTGCGGGGGAAGGGGGAAAGCATTCTAAAGAAATCGGGGTGATTTATGCCTTTCATAGCTGTTTTTATTTGTCAATTTACGTTTACAATGTATGTATAGGCATTTTTTGTTTTCTACACTAGCTGCGTATTTCAAAGCTATTTCATGTTTAAAACTGCTTATAATGCATGTAACATTTTACTCTTACAGTCTCTGAGATTATTAGATGAGGAAGAAGCTACAGACAATGACCTGCGAACAAAATTCAAAGAGCGCTGGCAGAGAACACCATCCAATGAACTCTATAAGCCTTTAAGGGCAGGTAAAATTCGTGTTTCATGCTTTGGATTCTGGGGATCCTCTAAAGATGTCTATAGTGTAAATTAAAGTAGTTTTCAGTGCTCTGATATTATCTTTCAATATACAAATTTCATTTTAGGAGAGGTTATGCCAAAATATTCTTATTGCAGTCTGTGCCATTATTTGGAGTTGAGAGATGATGTGCTAGCAGAGCATTTGCTGCTGCTTTTGCACCCTTGGTGTGTATGTGCATGCTAAAGTTTCAGAAAGCATGTGTAATGAAAGATGACTGTCCTAAGGATCTGGTTGCAGTTACCTCTTAAATACCTCAGTGTATTTTTCTTCATGTATTATCTTTTTTTATTTCCTGTCAGTGTGTTCGTCTCTTTAATTTGGTGTTTCGTTTTGGGTTTTTTCCCCCCAGCAGTCAGTCAAACTACTTAGGACCATCACTGTCACATGTTTTCTGTGCACTTAATGTGTGTTGTTTTTTGAAGCTAATAAGGGACTGATACCACTGCCTCAGTTTAGCTAAATTACAGTGGTTTAGTTAAAACCAGGTTCCTTTCTATACCTTTATATGCTTCACTGGGGAATTAATAGAGGTGCCTAGTTTATACGTTATTTAAAACAACTTACAAGCTTAAGTTTTACACATGTCTTAATAAATAACTTTATAATGTATAGGCTCATAAAAATGCCTGAAGACTTGCTGAAAAGCATGAAAACTGCTCAGGTGCAAGACTTGTATGAAAACGAGTTTAGAAATTATACAAACCCCCTTCTTTTTCCTCCAATCTCCAGAGGGAAGCAATTACCATAATGTTTTGAACAAGGCCATGCAAGCAGATGGGCAGGTTAAAGAGCGCTATCAGTCTCACCGGGACACGATTGCACTTCTGTGTAAGCCAGAGGCAGAACTCAACGCGGCCATTCCTTCTGCCAACCCAGCAAAAACATTGCAAGGAAACGAGGTAAAGCATTGAAATTCGTCTCTATTTTGAATAGAAGTGCTATTCATCTAACAAAGTAAACTTACATGAATTGGTGTGGAAGCTGATCCTTAGCTGCTCTTGTTTTGTCACAGTTGATACAGGAGGTAACTAACATTTGGCAAAGAAGTCTTTATGTTTAAAATGTGGTTGAGTATATTTTGTTATGCTTAGTGTAAACAAGGTCAACTGCCATAGACAGCAACACTGGTTGACTATTATAAAAGGAGCAATCTTTGAATATATTGGTTATGTGTGGAGGTGGGGTGTAGTGCTCAGGTTCTGGGGACAGTTAGGCAATGTAAGACATGGCTCAGTATTTTAAAGTATTAGGCAATTACACTAACTTGCTTTCCAAGAAATTAATGGCTCATCTACAGCAATATTATTATTTTTCTCATAGGAGTGATTTGAAGTCAGTGGGTTTGACTGCCATTTTAGAATATCCTATCTGAAGGTACCTGATCAGCTTAAAAAAAATTAATCATTTTGTAGCAAGTCAGTGTTACGAGTGAAAACAAACCTCTAGATGAGAATACAGCTTGACAAATGCTTGACGATCCTTATTTCGTTGTATTTTGAGCTGGTTTGTCATCTTAAACACATCAATAAACAAATACTCATGCACTACAGTGAGGAGTGCAAGATGGAAACGAGTAATAGAGTATACTTCCGTAGTAATTCCTGTAATCCTGCTAAAATCTGACAACTTTTATTGTCAGGTTGTTAATGTCTTAAGAACTTTGCTGGCCAATCTGGATGAAGTCAAGAAGGAGCGGGAACAACTGGAAAATGACCTGAAATCTGTCAATTTTGACATGACGAGCAAATTCCTGACTGCACTTGCGCAGGACGGTGCTATAAATGAGGAGGCTATCTCTGTGACTGAGCTGGACAGAATTTATGGAAGTTACACCCAGAAAGTGCAAGAATCCCTAAAGAAGCAGGAAGAACTTCTCAAAAACATTCAGGTGCAACACTTTGCATGTTTTCCTTCTTCTTAAACTAAGAGCAGTGATACTTCTACCTCTCTACTACTTCAGAAATCTGTCTTTGCTTTCTACTGTGTTTTACTTGTTATTCTGTCCTATGCCAGTTCGTTTTCCTTTACTCCTTGACCATTCAAAAATACAGGGATGACTTTGTGGTCGCTGGAAAGAAATGTGAGTTTTTAGCAGACTCTCCCGGAGCTCTAGTGTAAATTCTCTTGGACCTTTTGTTGGCCCAGTTCTGCAGAGGGATTTGTCCTTGAAAGACACTTAACTGGAGTGTTTAGAAGTTTTTAGGTTTGTTTTGGGTTTTTTTCCCTCATTCCATTTTCATACTTCTTTCTGGGATAACAGGAGACCTTACTATCTGCTCAAAGACATTTTGGGTGTCTGAAGTACATTTTGGTTTATTCCTAATTGCTGTTTACAATGTGCTTGACTTCCAGCATGTGCAAAGCTCATGAAAGTAAAACTTAATACAATTTCCCAAAGTTTGTTTATAAATTCAGTCTTAATTTGCCAGTAACGCTAGAGGCAAGTACGTGAAACACCTGGAAAAAGAGAAAACGTCTTCATGCTTGGAGAAATGACAATAGCAGCTTGAGTAATAATGGAGCCTTTTTCCAGTAGGGAAAAATTTGTTTTTAAATTACCGTATGCACCGTGTTTGTTAAGGATTTTGTATCTGGATATCTTGTGACACAATATACTTATGACACCTTGATGGATATTACTTCAGTTTTTGAAAGTCCTGGAGTTCAAGTTTGTCTGCTTCTGGCAGCTGAAGTTGTCTTTTTAAGTTTCCCTGTTTGTTTCTTTTCCCTAAAGAAATGAGTTGTAGGTACATGATCCTTCTGTAAGTTTTCCTCTCCCCTGTCCTTCTAATAGCTTGCCAATGTCAACCAAATTTGAAGTAATATGTCTTAAAAATACAAACTTTCTGTATGATTTTATGAATAACAATGGAAGCTAGTACAGGAGAGAGCCTAATTGATATAGCCTGGGAAAGAGTTCTGCAGGATGAGCTTCAGGATTCTTTAAGGCAGCTCACAACAGAACAGGTAATTAACTGGGATCTCCTGCCAGTGAGGTAACATATGTATAGTTCTGGAATATACGTTATACATTGTACATCTGCGCTTGGCAGATGGCAAGTATTGAAGTACAGTGTGTGGATGGAAGGTGAGGAAAAGCAGGTACCGGGGAAAACAGGTAGAAACAATGAGAGGAAAAAGAGAACAAAACACAGAATCTGAGATGGAACTAGCTTGCATTATTTTCACTGCTTATTTTTCTCTTTTAAGAATGCACATCAGGATTTTTCAAAGATGAAACAATCCAACAATGAATCTAATTTAAGAGAAGAAGTTTTGAAGAACTTAGCTGTAGCAAATGACAACTTTGTGGAACTTGTATCCAATTTGAAAGAAGGCACAAAGGTATGGTAATGCTTAACGGATTGGAAGGATGTTGGTTTTTTTATTTACAGAATGAGATGTGACTCAAAAATACTGATCTTTACAGACATGCTGGCTGAGAGGATTTTTGAGGATTTTACTATTGAAGCGAGGACAGCGAGTTGCTTGAATTTTGATTTTTCCGACTGCTGTGAAATGCTTCTCTTTCTAGCTTTTCTGAGCAATAGGAAAAGTTGTTAATTACAGCTGAGTAAATGATGTTTGAAGCACCCAGATGAGCTATTTTATCTAAGAAATACTTTCGTCTGTTCACCCATGGTATTTAATCACCTTATGAAATTTGTGTTTTATATGTTGTTAACTGAATACATGAGGAAAGATAAGGAGAGCTTTATTATGCTTGCTTTGTTTGATCTGGGCTTCTGGAAGGTGTCTTACTGCTTCTGTATTAAGTATTTTTTGCTAGTTTATTGATAGCTCACTAGAGGAAAAGACTCCAGCCTCAGATATCAATACAAACAAAATGCATGGAACTCACTCAGAACTGTAAAATTAAAAGAAAAGAAAAAAAACATCCTTTACAAAAATAAATAGTTCATCACCAGAAGTGATCTAGTTTCGTTCTGGGTTTAATACGTTTTTCTGGTTGTCTTAAACTATTTTTATATTTACACACATAAATACATGCATATAAACCCCCACAAAATAGTGTGATATTACAGGGATGGGCAACAGCTGACTAATTTGGTTTTTGAAAAGCATAATAGAACGCACTGGAAAACTTTATTGGAACAGCAGGTTCTTGGCACTGTACTAACTGGATCAATACACAGAAATAGCATGGAGTCTGAAGGTACTGATTGAGCATGTTGGTTTTTATTTTTCTTTACTAGTTTTACAATGACCTGACAGAAATCCTGCTGAAATTCCAAAACAAGTGCAGTGACATTGTCTTTGCTCGCAAGACTGAAAGAGATGAACTGCTCAAGTAAGATTTCAATGTTTTGTTTAAGCACTGCAGAAGTGGTTAAGTACTTAGCAGAAATTAATCTTTGGGGATGTGTCTATTATGGTACCTGATGAAATGAGAAAGGAAGATTAGATATGTTAAGACTAGTTGTTACTAAAATTTTAGTTGGTGAAACTACAGTTGTTCTGTGCATTGCCGTGTTGTGAATGGGATGCTCAGCCTTCAATTTTTACCTTTCCTAACTTGCTCTCTTGTGGAACTGTTCTTTTTCATTTGGGCGTTGTGCTTGGAAATGAATTTTTAATTACAGCCCCTTCTGCCTCTCTTTGGCTTCCTATAGTGATGCAGTTTGGAAGCTGTAGGCTGCCTAAGCAAGGCATAGGTCTGACTGTCTCACATCCCAATACGTTAATGGTGACTGCTAAAGCTGTAGGATCAGTGTTGACAGAACATGCAGCCGAGTCTTGCTGTGCCATCTTTTCCTGCCTTGTGTGTCACCTGGTCACTTACATGAAACCCAGTCACGGTTAGGAGCAGTGATTAGGTTTGGGATATTTCTGCACTTGTACAATATGTGCACCCAACCCACAGTCTGAGGGAATAAAATGTATGTTTTGCCTCTTCTCCCTGGCCCTTCCTCTCCCAGCTAAAATAAAAATATTGATTGTGTGTTCCATCTTAGTGGAAATAAATTTGTTCAGGTAATATCTCATTTAGAACTTCAGTGTGTTTTTTTTTCTTTTTTCCCCACCATAATAATTGCCCATTGGAGGATCAGTTTTAGTAGTGTTTTAAGCTTCATGTTTAATGCATCTGATCACTTTATGGTCAAAATGGACTTCACTATGAAAGGCACTGCTGTTCTGGAAGCCATTGGTCTTGTCTTTCTAAAATCACATTGCAAATTACTACTTACATCCCTTGTGCCATCTTCTAAGATATCAGGATTTGGGTTTTTTAGTTTCTGAATAACACAGTGTTGAATACTTTTTCCACTATCTGCAAGAACTAGTTTCAGATATACATGAACATATGTAACAAAATATCAAGACAGTATTTTCAGCTTTGTCCTCATCATTCCTTTTTACCGCCAGGGTAACAGTGAGGACAGTTTCCTTGGAGTTTTTTTATTTCAGTCTCAGTTTTTCTGCAAAGTTTCTGCAAAAGTTTAACAGTTCTCGTGTTCTTCGGAGCTCACCTTAGCATGCTGTGTAATAGGAGCCTGTATTTTGTTGCTAACTAGACCATATACCTTTGTCAGTCTTCCCTGTCTTCTGTTTCAGAGTGCCAGCTATCAAGTTCAGCTGTTACATACTGCTCACAGACATTTTTATGCAAAACTGTCTGAAATTTAATTGCTTCAAGTCTCTCTGAAGAATCTGCCTCTTCGCAAATATTGAATCTTTGCACTGAGATTTGCATTCTTTTTAGAACTGCTTCCTTGGTGTTTTCATGACAAGCTAACTATAAAATTATGCTCTCTAA
This sequence comes from Sclerurus mexicanus, assembly GCA_013396755.1. Classification (NCBI taxonomy): domain Eukaryota; kingdom Metazoa; phylum Chordata; class Aves; order Passeriformes; family Furnariidae; genus Sclerurus; species Sclerurus mexicanus. The sequence continues at coordinate 2,956,304 of VWZF01005531.1, read as the reverse complement.
TGGCAGCCTGTAGTACAACATGACACCAAAGTCTCCTATCTTACCAAAGTAAGATAGGAAAAGTAATTTACCAAGGCTTATTCCAACACCAGAGGTAACAGAATACAGAACTTGAAAACTCATGTGCTGAGCCATTCAGGCTTTCTGCAGGGTTTTTTTGATAGTTACATTTACATTTACTCAGATATAAATGATAGTGCAGTTTTTCATGTGCACTGTTTTTTAACAGTTCTATTATCCTTTTTCATAGACTAGAGGTTTCCTTAGGTGCACAGAAAGGTTTCCAGGTTGCTAAATGTTCTGATTATTCTATACTTTCTATTCCCAAAGCTTTTGGCTAATTCCATAATTTATACCCGGTATTGAGTTAGAACATAAAGACATTATTGAAAATAAATGTAACAGTTAATCAGAGGGTTGGCTGGAGGATGGTTTCTGTGGAGTGATTTGGACTCCAAATTTAGTTTGAACTAGCTCAGTGATCATGCTTTAAATATTAGATTTACTCTGTTGCATCTTTTCAGCTTAGCTTGCTGAAGTATATAACAAACAATTCTTAGACTAAGCTGTATGTTTGCTTGTTTGGTTTTAACAGGGATTTGCAGCAAAGCATTGCTAGGGAACCCAGTGCTCCCTCTATTCCCCTGCCTGCATATCAGACCACATCAGCAGGAGGAAGTAAGCCAGCAGCATCGCCCACTCCTACTCCAGCACCAAGAACCATGGTGGTAAATATATGCTGTGGAATTCAGTGGTTGAAAATAGAAGGCCCGTACTTTAGAACTCTGAATTGATCTGTAATTTGTATATTACCACTCCTTAATATATCGGTATAGTTGGAAACGTGTTGAAATTAAATAGAGGGCAAAATTTAAGGACTTTGCAGAGATGTGTATTATGCACTATTGATGTTAATAATTTCTAGATTTGAAATGATAACTTACTGCCTTTTAGGTGCTTTGCATTATTATCTGTACAGACTAAATATGGAATGTCTGTTTAAAGTGAAAATAAAATCTGCTAATCATATAACCGCAGTTTCTGCTTCCGAGACTTCCATAAAGAAGCTCCAGCATAATTCACTTTCCCTTGTAGGGGACTAAACCACAGCCACCAGCACGGCCACCACCACCAGTGATTCCCGCAGCAAGCAGCTCCTCTTCTGCATCAGCACCCACTGGAACACCTGCAGCTCCTGTTGCTGCTCCTGTTCCTGCTCCAGGAGCCAGTGCACCTGCAGCCAGCACTGCACCTTCACAGGCACAGGGACCTCCTTACCCAACCTATCCCGGTTACCCAGGGTAAGCTGTGGGAGTACTTAAGCAGGTTTTTTTATCCTGTTATTTAAAAGCACTTTTTTCTTGACATTTTAAAATTAGCATGTGACCTTTTAAAATGAATTTTTGGTACAGTTGACAATATGTTTAGCCTTTGAGGCAGGATGATTTTTGGGGTTTTTTTTAGTTTTAATCGTGTAACTCTTGTAGGAATCATTTGCTGGTACCTTTTGTGTGAGGATTCTTTTTAAGTTTTTACAGCTCTTTTAAATGAGAAGGAAGATAGGATTGCAGTTTCTTAACTGCGATTTGTTGATTATTGCCAACCCTTGATCAGTTGCTGGTGTTTATCTGAAAAGTACTGGTGTATCTCATTTTTTCAAATCTCAGTATCATGCGTGAGATGATGAAAAACACACAGAAAGTTCCAGTTTAGTAGTGTGCTTTCTTCTGATGCTTTTCTGTCTTCCTGGTGTCATCTCAAGGAATTGAAGGCAGCTGCGCTCTCCTTTAGTAACAGGCTCAGCAAATGCTAAAATACACACAATGTTATTAAACAGAAGAGAATCAATTTAGCTCAGTTCTAGTTCCAGCAAGTTGCCTTTACTCCACTTTCTGCCTGCATTTCTGTTCCAGGCACTGTAATTGTTTCCATGTTTGCTTCTTAAAGTTACCACATTTCCTGCTGCACTCAAAGGAAAATGAGAGGAAAACATTTATGGAGATTGCATGTCTTTTTATACCTATTAAAGAGTTGTTTTTGCAAATCAGCATCATCGGTGTTTCACAACTCAAGTATACTTTTTTTTCCCCCCCTGCACGCAGGTACTGCCAGATGCCAATGCCAATGGGTTATAATCCATACATGTATGGTCAGTATAATCTGCCATATGCACCCTCACCTGTGTATCAAAACCCTGGACAAGCCCCATATCCGCCACCTCAACAACCTGGATACCCTTTTCCTCAACAGCCTTATTACCCTCAGCAATAATGTATCTGCAAAGAAGCTCTGCTTGTTGAAATTTGGGAGAAATTGGCAATAAGCATACTAAAACTTCTAGCTTGAGTTAATGTACCATACTGAACTGTATGCAGCTATAACTCCTGTCTCTTAACTGCTCCAAAATGTCTAGATCAGATTTTGATTACACTAAACCCTTTGAAAGATCTACTGCAGTGGTTTAGACAGTAGACTAATTGCCAGAATTAGAGCCTAATTCAACAGTCTGAGACTGTACACTACATGTTGGTTAGACCAAAATATTTGTTTGCAAAAATCCTATAAGTAACAAATAGGTTCAGATGAGAAAAACAAAGCAGTGTGTGCACTGGGTGTGATATATTCTACAGAACCATATAGCATTTCTTTCTGTACTCTGTTGGTTTGTATTTTTTTTCTAGTTTAGTTAAAATACGCTATTTTGTCGAATAATCAAGGCCTTGTAAATCATCAGTGAAAAGAAATAAATTACTTAAGAACGGTTTAAATACATGGCATTCTCATTACCATAAAAATGTGTTTTGTGTGTCTGTCAATTGTTTCATCTGTCCCTTGACTTTCATAACATAAAGAACTTCTCAAGAGTTTAGCCTTACAAGTGAATTTCCACCTCTTTTCCTTGATTCTGTATTTTTGTGACAGAATCTATAATTAACCATTTAAATGTTGGTAGATGAAGTCTTGCAGGTAGAGTTTTCCTGTAACTTTGAAGTGTATTGGACTAAAATACATTCATTACCATTTTTAGAGAACAATTACTGTCATCTTCAGGATACTACTTAAAAGAAGGGAGGTCAGGGTCCTCTTACAGGGCCAGTGAATGGTTGTTCTAACTCATGTTTTCCAAAGAAATGTTGACGAGAAATGTGTTATGGTTCAAAATAGAGCAACTATTGATAGTTGGAGCTTTGCAGATTATGTTTTTAAATGATTGCTTTTTTCCTTTGAAAAAGTTGATGTATTCCCTCAGGGAGCTTGTTATCAGTGGAGAAAAGTTTTTTGTTTTTTTTGGGGGGGAAAAGAAAATCTTGTAAATTAAAGCACATTGAATGTTTTCTTTTGGATCCATCTTCTCAAGGGATTAATAACCTTGCACTACATTTTACATAAGATAGTGAGGAATCTGAGTTTGGGGTTAATGGCTTCTACCAAATATTTGCTAACCATTTATCAATCTTTATTTTTAAAACAGGCTTGTCTAGCGAGGGACTCTCCATTCCTTTAGCCCTTGATATGAGTCACTTGATTCTGTGGGACGATTATTTTCTGAGTGCTTCATACAAGATGTTCTGGCCTTACAGAATAAGTATCACAGTACCTATGTTAAATGTTTCTCCTTTGTTTTTCTATTTAAGTGCCTGATTAAGATATCGAGGTATAATGTAGGTGTTTAGAAGTGCCAGTTATTGTAGCATCTGGGTGGAAACCTCACTGGATCGTTAATATTCTTCCTCATAAAGAAAGCAGCATTCATATCCATATGAGCTCCTTTCTTTCTGTCTCGAGTTCCTCTTGCTGTGTGATCACTCCAGCTGCTGTGTGAAGACTTCTTGTCTTTAATACTCCCTAACCCCCATAGCAAATGTGGGGCACAAGGTAGAAATAAGCATTCCTTATAGAACGTATCTAATTCTAAACAAATGTATTAACCCTGTAGGAGCTCGGTGATGTGGGGAACATGATGAAGTAAAGAATACAGCACTGTAGAGTAAAGCTGTGCACAAGGACAGGTGCTTTGCATTTCTTATAAACATTGCTGAATGGGGTGGCACAGGAACCTCTCCCTTTTTTTTTCCCTGATGAGAATACATAACAGGCAAGCGAGGACAATGAGAAAAAACTAGGAAGAGAACTGCTTGGAAATAACAATCAGAACCTGATTTTATTCTAACTGAAAAAGCAGTAGTTTTCCACTAATTTCACTGTGTCGATGTGAGCAAGTGCAAGTCTAATGCAACCTTTTAAATTCTAAATTTTTAGTATGCTATGGCCTGTAGGTTTTTCGGTTCACACATTAGATGCATTTGAGCTATTGTGTAAGCAAGTTTGTTTCTAGTGCCTCAATTGACAAAACTTATTTTCATGCTGTATAAAAACATAACTTGGTTCAGCATAAAGATTCTTAGAACTGAAATCTCCTTTTAAAAATTTTGTAGATACGGAATCACTGTTAAAACATTTTTCCAGTTGTGTTTCTGCTTGCTTTAGTCTGCTATTATTTGAATATGTGTAGGAATCTATGCATTATGTTCAGCTTTCAGTTTTTCTCCTTTTTTCCTAAAGAGAACAGAAGAATCCAGACCTGTTATGTATCTACTTTTAAGCATGCAGCTGTCATGACTTTGGTTGAAATGTTATCTTGTTCTTCTATAGTTTATTAAAAAATCAGTTAGAAAACCTGATTTCATGGTGTTTCTCTTGAGTCCTTTGGCTTCAAGTTATTTTGGAAAGGATGGAAATAAGTTATGGACCCCCAAGAATGCTTATGCTGTGGTGGAGGCATATCAGGTACAGCACGGAGTGGTTGTCTGTGTGTGTGTGCAGGTGCTTTATGGTGCAGCTGCTCTGTAATAACAGCCTTGTTCAGATCCTGGTGGTTGTTTTCATTTCCAAAGCTGGTGGAGTGTATTTCCCTCTGGTTACACGAGCAGGAAACGGTTAGGTCGTGCCTTCAGAAACTTGGGTTCAAAGTTTGCTTTTATGAACTTATGTTAGGCTGGGTTCCTGAGACACACAGCACTGTGAGTGTTAAAGCATGGGCAGCAAGATAATTAAGAGATTGTAAGAGCAGTTAATTTTAACATCAGATAAATGAGCCTCATGGGCACTCCAAGAAGTCAATTTTTATTTTTTTAATTTTGTTTTCAAGAAAAAGACTGTATAATACCATGGTTATTACAATTGCTCTATGGAGAGAAAAGTTTACAGTCCTTCCTTTTGGAGGATTTACAGTCAAGCATTTAATTTGTCTTGCATAAAAACTTTCAATGCAGTTAATGAGAAAAGCAGGTCTTAGGAAGCAAACTAACTGTAGATCCTCAGTGCAATACCAACCTATTGCAGGGCTAGTAGGTCTTTCATCAGTTTTTTTCTTCGTTCTTTAACATGGTTTCAGTCCATGTGAAAAAGCCTTCTTTCCTGATCACTAATTTGACATTGCCAGCTAATGCTGGTTCTTTTACTATCATCCCAAATGGGATGAAGGATTATTTCGAGTGCTTTTAGGGCTGATCTGTGCGATCTAGTTTGAACTGCAGTGAATGTAGGTAGCCCATTGCTATTTCAAAGTACTTTGAGGCAGTATGTGAACTTGACAACCTCACCTGTTGTCAGCTGAAAACCACAAATTCTTTGGAAAGCAATTTTTTTCTCTGCATTAGCTGAGAGATGTACTTGTTTGCTACTAAAATGGATTTGGTTCTGAAGTGACTTGTGTCTCAGAAGCAGTTTTTTTGGCATGTGTTTATCCTGACAGAATGTTAAAATAGACTAAGCTAAGCAATTGTGTGTTTGAGTTTTGGTTGTATTGAATGAAGCTGCCTGAATTTTCAAGAGTTCATTAGGTTTAAAAGAAACTGTTTTGAAAGTTTCAGTGCTTGAAAAGATGAGCTATTACAGCACAACACTCAAAATTGCTTTTTTGTATTGCTTATGGGGAGGATTTGGGATTTTGTTGCTTTTGACTAGCGTTACATGCTAACGTTTTAGGTTTACCATGACTTTTGAAAGGTATATTTGAAATAGTTTTTATTTTTTTTTAAAAAGTGACCTCCAGTTTGTCATGATATAACTTTTCAAAAACATTATAGTTGGGTTGAGATTTTTCTGGTTTGGCCTCAAATTTGGAGCTATAGTAACTTTTACTGGCAAGCATACAGTTAGTGTAAATCTGAAATGATGACTTTAATCTCGCATCTCATTCCCTAATTGAGTATAATAGTCCCTGTTACCAACAGCTGTATCTCAGTTATTGTATCGTGCTTTCTTTTTTCCCTTTTTTGATGCCTGTCTGCGTTTCCACTTCCAGGGTAAAGCTCTCCTGGGTGCTGGAGCGCTGCTCTCACTGCTGGTGAGCCGCTGCAGCGTTTGCTGGTGTGAAGGCAGCCTGTTCCAAGCAGAGCTTTTTCCAGCCAGGTGTGGTGTGGTTGGGCAGGCAAGGCAGAGGAAGCGGCTGCTCCCAGCAGGCAGCTCCCTGCAGCTCCCCTGCCCGGAGGCTGAGGTGGTGAGCCAAGCACATGGTACAGGCTCTGCGACCCATCTGGCCTTGGCCCCCACTTGTGGACACGTGCATGGTGGCAGCTGGCAGTATCTGGGTGTCAAACACTCCAGAGACTGAGCTCTGGCATCAGTGTAGGCACTGGTGAGATTGACACCAAAACCAGATTTGACCTCAAGTAACCTTTCAACTAGAGTAACCTCTGTCCTGTGATAACCTTCATCTTGTCCTTTCATCATGAGGAACCTTTGACATTCAGAAACCTCTGTGCTTCAGCCTCAAACAGCCTTTGGCCTTGAGGATCCTCTGCCTCATGACCTCAACTAACATTTGACCTTGAGAAACCTGTGGTCTCAATTAACCTTTGCCTGGCAGGAACCTTTGATCTCAACTAATCTCTGTCCACTGACCTTGAGTAACATTTGACATAGATTACCCTCAGTCCTGTGAGCTCAAGGAACCTTTAACCTTGAGTAACCTTTGTCTCCTCAAGTGACTTTTGACCTAACGTAACCTCTGTATTTTGACCTCAAGTAACCTTTGTCCTCAAGCAACCTGTGTCCTGTGATCTCAAGTAACCTCTGGCCTCAAGTAACTGCTGTTCTGTGACAAAGGCCAGACTAGCCTCATTCTGGAAATCCGCCTCAGAGAGGAGCTTCTGTCCTCTGACCTGGAGCTTCTGTGATCTCAGGTAACCTTTGTCCCGTGACAGCCTGGCCCGGGCTCACTCTGGAAATGCACCTTCGAAAGGGTAGGGGACAAGCAGCGTTGTGTGACCTGGGCAGAGAGTGCCGGGCTGTTACGTGAGCAATATGTGGACAAGTGGCTTCTGCTGCCGTGGCTGAGCTCCGGCTTCTCCTGCCCCACCTCGGGCACGCTGCCAGCAGCAGGAGTCCCCTCCAGCTTTGGTGTCAGCAGTGGGTTCCTCTGTGGACCTACAAACCCTGGGCCCAAAGCAGGTGATTGAAGGGCTCTTGCTCAGGCTGTGTGAGGGTGTCCAGGTTTTGCTAATGCTGACTTCCTCCGGAACGCAGCAGTTGCCTGAAGTAGATGACTGCCCTGCATGTTGGCTGGTATAGCATTTACAGATTATTTAATTTAAATGAGGTTTGCCATTGGTCTGCCTGTTTTTCGGCGTGTGACAATGGGAACGTGCAAAGAGGGGAGGCTGAGGTGTGAATGCGAGCCGCCTCACACCTGGAGAGCTAACTGCAATGCTGTCTGCCTGAAGATGTGCCTACACAGCTTGTGTTTGTCTGCTCTGTATTTCCTACAGGGTTTTTGAAGTGTCCCCATTGTCACACCTGGTGGCACCTCTTGCTTTTGGGTAGTTTAAACTTCTCTGAGTTGAATATACATATATATATGCACATATATACACACACACACATGCCTAATACGTGAGTTGTGAGCCAGGGCCAGCCCTTGCTGTGAGTGTTCTCAGCAGAAGAGCGGCATCACAGCATTGTCTGCTGAGCCTGCAGCAGAGGGCAGACTGAAACCGTGTAACCAGCAGAGCTCTTGGGTGCGAATGTATGCAAAAAGAGATTCGAAGTTCATGTTGGTGGAAGGACAGGCAAATCGTTTTTTAACGAAGCGTCGTCAGCTCTAGGTACGTGTTGAAGGTTGGTGACCTGGAGCCTGAACTGTGAAGCCAGCCAAGCGCGGGGACAGTGACATCAGCTGCTCACATCCACTGTCCTGACCAGCTGCAACCTGAACTCAGAGCGCTGTGCTGCGAAGGTGCAGGGGTAGGTAAGGCTTTGTGGTCATCCTACACTCCTTTATTGGTCTGTAGGAATTACGTTGCTTTGGGGAATTTTCTACCTTTAGTTTGCATACCTGGACAGTTTCTGAATATATACAGTGTGATTTGAGCTCTCCCCCCACATCTGACATATAAGATGGCTCCTTACCTGAAGCTGTGCAAAATTATCTGATTAGGTTTAAACAGCTGCTGTGATGAGGTGACAGTGGGGCAAAGTGGGTGGTGGGTGTTATCGTGGCCCATTCCGAGAGTGGGAGTAGTAAAAAGGGTCATGTGTTGCTGGCAGGAGAAAAATGTGTCAGCAGTAACAGCTCTGTCACTGTGCGGCAGCTACGACAGTAACAGCAGATGTTGCACTAAGAGGATGAAAAACACAGAGAGGGAAGGTGTCCAAGCGGCCAGAGAGGAGAAAGAGCCAGAAGAAAATGGAAGGAAAGCTGAGGGACAGCTGATTCATGAAACAGGAGGCAAATCAAATGAGTTTAGGAAGCAGTGGAAGCATGGAAGAAAGGCCCTAGGACTTTGACAGCATGAAATCATAAATGATAACATTTTAGGTGGTGCAAGGAAAACAGAATTCAAGCTGAAAGGGATTAAGAACTGAAACAGAAGAAAACTCGGTGGTAAAGGGAAGGGAATAAGGAGCTTTAGCTGAACAGGCAGGGAGAGAGAGTTCAGAAAAGGAATTTAAAGGCGAAGGAAACTAATTTTTTTTCCAGTAGGTTTGAAGAGCTGGGTGAAAGCTGGAGGTTGATGATGGACAGAGAAGGTCTTTAGAAGGGAAGAGGGAAAATGCAGCAGGTCATGTGAATTTGACAGTGTTGGTTACAGGCAGGCTGTAACAGGGAGATACGTTTTAGAAATGAGGAGGATCATCCACGGTGTGATGAATCTGGGTAGGGGAAGCAAGGTAGGTGCTTTGGTGCCTGTCTCTGGTTTTGGAGACAACAAGGGGTGATGTGAACCTGCAGCCTGTAAAGGAAAGGAGAGACAGCAGGTCAAGGTACAAGAGCCTAAGTCCTGGTGGTACATAGGACTACCACAAAGGAAATGGAGTTACTTATTTAAGTAAGAAAGCTGACTTTTTTTCTCTAATCAGCATCTTTCTGCCACTAGTTACATTTCATTAGCGAAGGCACGTTTCATATTCTATTAGTAAATTTTTCATTAGCCAGCGGTTTCCAGCAAGTATTAATTTCCATAAGCAGGAAGGGAGTATATGATCTATCAGAGAAACAGGTGTAGATCCAGGGGAGAAAACCCCATGCCCTCTCCCTTGCTGTTTTCCATATAGCCACATCGAAGCCCTTTTTCTTGTTGCTTTGAAGTAAACAAAACTCTGTGCTCCCGATCCCCAAACATAAGGAATACCTAAGCAAGCGTGCCTGACATTTGCTTAGCACTAGATGGCATTATATGGAAAGACATAACATAAACCCCGCTCATCCACCACACACTGCACTGCTGTTAAATCTCTGCATCTCGCCAGCATCCGCGGCTTCGTGTGGAAAATTTTCAACTGCATCATTAGGAGTCAAGACGAAATGATGCAAGCTGATGGAAGAAAAAGTTTTGCTGTGCTACAAAAAGAGATTGTTCTGCAAACATTAGAGAAGTTGGAGTTCTACCTGTAAGTGTCTAGAAGACTGTTTTCTTCATTTAAAAATTCCCACTGCCCAGCTTTGCCTATGTTAAGCATATGGATCTCACCATAGGGATGTCAGTGGGGTTTAACAGTGAAGACCCTCCACCCCCACCCCAGTTTTCTGTGAAGTAACATCTTGTGCCCATTATTTTTATTTAAGAGGCAGAAGGGCAGTAAGTTGTGTGAAATACTGATAGCAATAATCAACATCATCAGTTAATAACCTTGCTAGTATAAAATATTTCTCCTAATCTCTAAAGAGGAGGCAATACCACGCCCAGGAGTCTTCCTCCTCCTCCCATCTGAACAAGTGCCACAATTTTGGATACCTGTTTATGCTGCTGGGTTGCAAAAGAAAGGTGTTCTAAAGGTGACCGTGCTATTGTAGATGGTACTAGTTTCTGCTATGATGTAGAGCTGACAGTAGGACCTTGAATATTATACATGCTGTAATAGGCTGGTTATGGCAGAACGTGTGCCCAGGATGAATTTACCTGGACTGATTATTTACTTCCTGTGGCTTCTCTTCCATTGTGGAGAGGAGCGTGAACAGGTGAGCTGGAAACTCAGCAGAAACTTCTTGTGCCTTGGTGTGCCTCCACTGAGCTGTGCTCGCTGTCTTCGGGGGTGGTTTGAGGCAATCTGCTGCCTGCACAGGCTGCAATAATATTCGTACCACGTGGCACAGAAAACGTGCAGGCATTTGGAGCACACTCAGATTTTTACACATTACTGAACGTTATCTGCACACAGGTTATTGAAACTGTATAGCAGGAATTACAAAGCCCCTGTTGCGAAGAGGGTGATCCCAAAATACTGCTCAAGTCATGCAAGTCACTTCGAAAATGACTGTAGGTGTAAATAGAGTTTTCCTCTTCTAGAATGCTGATTAATACAGGTCACAGTGATTTTATGCAGCTAGCCTTAAGCGTGGATGATTTCTTAAAGCATATTCAAGATGAGGCTGATGGGGCTTTGTCACTAATATCTTGTATGGTAAATGAGTCCCTAAAGCTTTTGAATAAATGCAAATGCTCCAGCTCGCAGGTGTCTCCTTCAACCAGATCCTTCTGCCTCCACGTGTGCTCTGAGCAATACCTGTTGTGGCAGCTTCGCTTTGCACGCTGTGAATTAACACTGTGCACAGGGAAACCCAAAAACAAACAGAAATTTGTGATCGGAGTGACCTTGACTTCTGGCTGAGAGCCACAGAGGAAGGGCAAGAGCAAGATCAGACTGTGGGAAAGCATCTGGTGTGTGTCTCTGCTGACAGCATCTACCGCAGTGAGCAGGGAAATGGCTGGCAGTCCTTGCAGGGAGCGGATTAGGGATTAGGAAGTGTAGTAAAAGAAGACAAAGTACGGGTTACACGCTTGCATGCTCTTGCAGCCTGGTAGGGCACAGTCTTGTGTAACTTAGTTCTTGTAATTGGATTACCAACTGTGACAGAGGGACATAAAAACTATCAATATAAAGGTACGCTAAAGGATTTCATATCTTCCTGAAATGAGGACTGTACTGAGGGATGCTCATCTTTTCTCCTTAGTTTACCTTGATGATCTGACCTGTCCTTTTCATTGCATGAGGGGCAGCAGGGTAGCCCATTTTGAAGGAATGAAGAGACAGGTCGAACTTGGCTACCTGCTTCATTTTCTTTGGGTGCAGGTGCGAAAGCAAGGCTCTCCAAAGGATGGACAAACAGACAAGGCAGATGTTAGTTATTCTGTTGGCCTCCCAAAGCTTCATGCAGAATGCCTTGCATTTTGACAGTTTCTAAAGAGAAACCTTGACTTCCAAACCGAAGAACAGATTTCCCATGGATCTGTGCCTTGTGGCAGGCAGTGTTGTGATGGTGGTGGATGTCCAAACAAGTATGGGCTTTTCTATTGAAGCACCTTCTGGAGATGCAGCAGGTACAGGGGTGGCGCTGTTCTCCTCTCATTCAGGCTCTCTATTATCTAATGACATTTCTTTGGCTGGAGAGCTTACAAGATTGCTTCTCCCTTCGATGGATGCTTTCACAAAAGTCCTTCCATCTAACTGCCCTTGGAACCTCAGCTTTCCTGGCAGGTTTGTTCGAAGTTGCTGGAGGCCAGAGGAAGAATACACAAATGTACATACACATGTGTGCATCCACTCACTCCCTTGCAGGACAGCATCATCGCACAAGTGCTGTTTCCATGGAAACAAGGATAAAAATACTGAATAATGGAAATTAGAGACTTGTCTAACAAGTATTTTCTATCCTGGACAAGGTTATTCTCCTCTACATTCTGTTTGCATATATCTTCATGAGTTTCTGAAACACTGGATTTTATCTTATTTTGTTGGTACTCTCTTCGTCTTACAGGCAAAGAAGTACCCTCAGCAGTAGACCCTGTTGTTATTCCTTCTGAAGAAAAATACTGCATTGCATCACTATGTGCTGCTGAAACACCTCGATGAGATCAGAAATTCATGTTAAGGATTCTTTCCCTGTGTTGGTTGCTCTGCGACCACATCCTGCAGAAAGCAGCCTCTGGGGCACTGCAGGAGGTAACCCAAAACAGGCTGTACGTTCTTGGTTCTCGGTCTTTGAATCAGGGACAAGAACCTGCTTCATGCCAGCACGGGGAGTCTCAAAAAGGCACATTAAACACTGTTTTATCCTTACCCTGCAGCTCTCTGAAGTGGGCATTTGGGACTGCTGGGCTCTGAGCCAGTGGTCTAATGTGCACCAGTAACTGGCTGTGCCCTGTGCCCTGCCCCAAGCAAGCTGCCACAGCCAAACAAAGCCTTTAGAAGCCTACAGAAGTGCTCTTGCACTTTGCTTATAAGCAAAACTCTGCACTTTAGAAAAATCTTACATTTTATTTCATAAACATAGGCATCTGCTGCTAATTAAAGTAGCAGCATATAATTATACCCTTTCTTATTAGTAGAGATAGAGTCTGACAGTTGCTTAGATACAAAATAAGCAACTGCAGATTGTCTTCTGCACTTTAACAAGCACAGTGAGCTGGAACAATAGAATTGTAAACTTCTGTATTATCTTCAGTAAATGTGCCTGGGAAAAATATGTCCAATCTCCCTGGTAGCTCCTAATTTCAGCTGTAAGGTTCTCCAGCTCCATCCCCGCTTTCCCCCATGAAGTACCAACCAAAAACTTTCTGTGGAGAGGGCAGGATACCTTATTAGGGAAAACATTAGACAGAAGGAACAACAGTGCAGTTAACAGCCACCATTTTGCTGAGACCCCCTTTTCTGGCTTTTTCTATCCAATTAAAGTAAATTTCCTCATGGTTAGAAATATCCAGGATCTAGTGCAGTTATGCTGTGGTTTCATCTCAGCTGACAACTAAGCACCACCCAGCTACTCACTCGCTCCCGCCATGGTAGGATGGGGGACAGGATCTGAAGGGTCAAAGCATAAAATTTGGGGATTGAGATAAAGACAGTTCAGTGGGTAAAGCAAAAGCATCTTTTTCTTCCCCCAGCTTTACATACCAGAATGCTACCATAGGTTATTGAATATCCCTTTGGTCAGTTGGGGTCAGCTCTCCCAGCTGCGTTCCCTTCCAGCTACTTGTGCACCCCCAACCTGCTTGCTGGTGGGGCAGTATGAGAAGCAGAAAAGGGCACTGAGTCTCTGCAAGGCCTGCTGAATTATCAGCACTGTATTTGAAAACACAAATCCAAAACATAGCCCTGCGCTAGCTATTGTGAAGAAAATTAACTCTGCCCCAGCCTCCATCAGCACTGTAGACACCAGCAGATAAATAGGAACATAAAGCATGCTCGTACCATAGCTACTATTTTCAAAAGGTAGATGTTACAAAATGTTGTTGCCTTATTTTTTATGGATTAAGCTCCCAGCCAAAGCACTCTGGATGTGACAAGATGGATCTACAGCTTTCCTAACAGACTCCCTGTTGCTTCTTATCAGAAAAATCATGATGCTATGTTGAGAAATCACTTTTCTTGCCCCACAGAATGTCAGCTGTATCCTAAGAGGCACATTTGAGTGTGTGACCTTTTCTTTTCTCTTCTCACATTCTGCTAATAAGCCCCAACCTCTTTTGCTCGCAAATCCAAAACTCTGGTGATACACCTATAGTCTCACTACTCTTGTTATTAAACTGTAGGGAATGTAATCAGAGCAGTTAATGCCACAATAATCCTCCTGATCCATGTGGTTATCTCTGAAGATATCAGAAACGATGCTGCCAGTAAGAGAGATGATATATTTTGGTTAACTCTGCACCTGCAAACTTTTGGAGGAACACACTAAGCTAACCTTGCAGATGCTAAAACAAATGAAGCTGCAATGAGATTTCAAATGCCTTTGTTACTGACTATCAAAACTGTTCAATGTTTCTAGATGGATGGGACTAGCTTGTTCCTGAAAAAAACCCAATATAATTTTGGCAAGGTCTTTCATTCCTCTGCAGCACTGTTGTAAGAGACCTAACAAACAGGTGAGGCTCACAAAGATGCTGTAGGGCTCATAGGGATGCTGAATGGCTGAGGCTGCAGGGGGTGCCAGGTGAACGACACAGCCAGCCTGGCTCCTCTGTGAGCCAAACCACAGTGCTCCTTCTGTGTCCAGTTTGAAGAATTAGGGCTTGGGCAAAAACCTCAAGTTTTTTCTTCACTCAGGTATGGCAGCTTTGCCAGAATTCAGGGCACCGTTCTGTGGCAGTGAAGGCAAAGGTAATATGCAGAGAAGCAGCTGAAGCTCCCTCCTCAGCAGAGCAGGTTCAGGCAGTGCTCTGTTCTGCTGCCAAATTACCTGTCAGCTCACTGGTACAGCGGCTTGCTTGCACAAGGAGATGATGGGATTTTTCCAGCCACCTGCATAATTCCTAAGGCCTGTAAGTTCTGCTAGCTGTGACTCTTTACCACCGGGGTCAGATGCGAAATGACTCTCCTGTGTAAGAATCTTTATTTTGGATTTTCATCCTCCTTCCCAAATGTGCAGTAAGAGTTGCTGTCTGTGCTAACAAGTACTAAATGTTTAAGCCAGGAGTGTGTTGGGCAGGAGTTTGGGTCAAATATGAAGGTGGCCGTGTGGTTTGTTGGTTATAGCTCACAAGTAACACATCTCCCAGCAGACCCTCCTGGTGCACACAAGTCCAGGAAACGGGTTGGTGGTGGAGAATGAACAATGGTTTGCTTATTTCTGCCCGTGCAGCCTGCTGGGGCTGACGTGTTGGCAGAGGCAAGACAGGTGAAGTGAGGCTGTGCAGCTGGAAATTACTTTCAGATGTTACTGTCCCAGATTTTAAAAAGGGGAGGGAGGAAGAGGGGAAAAAAAGAGAGGGGGGTGGGGAAGAGAAAAAGAAAGAATTAAGAAATAGAAAGAAAAAAAAAAAAGAAAAAAGGAAAGAAGAAGTTTCTGAGCCGGAGCAGTCATTGGATGCAAACATGGTGTAAGTACCCTGTGATGGCTGAGTGTTGGTGGGTTTGGAACACCACTTTCTCCCTCCAGATGGCCTTTTAGTGTTGGTGCATTATTGCAGTTCTTTCTCCTCTGAAGCATCACCGGTTTTAGAATCTGCCTTATTGTTTTGGCAAACAGGCCTTTCAGTGGCTGGCATGAATAGCTGAGCAGTCTAGTCGGGTCTTTCAAGTTGGGCAGATCAATAGCACAGGCATTCCTGAAATGCAGATGAAAATGCTTTAAGGTTCAAAGTTTTTGAGCTACAAACAGCATCAGGGGGCCAGTAGGTAAAAGCCAAGGCACCTTTTACTCGCGCTGTGTCAGCCCCTGGAGCCTGAATCCCCAGCTCCTTGCAGTCTGCGTGTAAGCTAGATGGTTTGCTCTGCTCTGCGTGTCTCTTTACAGCCCACTGTGAACTGACAGGGAGAGGACACTCGGATCAAAAGACACCAGTACACAGAGATGTGGGCAAAACATTACAAGAAGGTAAAATAGTGCAGTGAAGAACTCTTAACATATTTTTCCATTTCTGTTTTTGCTACTGGGCTATTTCCCTTTCCTTCCCAGTGTGATGTGAGTTTTATCATCGCAGTAACATTAATTTGCCAGATCTACCTTTCTCTGAAAGACCCCTGAGAAGAAGACTGCACTGTGAGTTCCTGCGCTCTTCCCCTCCCCATTAGATTTTTCTAATATTTTGATGTGGGTTCAGAAGCTTCTTTCTTCTGTTGTTTTTCTTTTCTCAGCACAAACTTCACGGTCCCAAGAGGTAGATGCAGAGTTCAAAGGTAAGCAAAATGCAGTGTCACTGGATATGCTTCAGGCTCTTCCACATGAAACAAAGAAACATAACAATCCCTTCACCTCTTCCAAACACAAGTATTGCCCTACTTCCTGTCGGACAAAGTCATGCAAAAGTCAGTAAAATCCTCAGTGTAGCCAGCTGAGCTGACTGCTCATCCTTTTGATCTGTGAACAGTTGACTGTTGTGTGAGATGTTTTTTAGCAACTTTCCAGTGAAGTTGCTTGTAAATTCTACCCCCTTCAGAGCACCACAGACCCTTTTCAGGAAGCCAAATTTCAAAACAAGGTAATCTAAGAGCTCGCTTACTACAGTTTTGTTTGACATTTTGGCTTCAGGCAAGACATGTAAGTGCATTGGTGTACTGTGCCAAAAAAGTATTTCTATTTGTTTTCCCTTGATATGAAAGCTCTTCTAAGCCAAACTCAAGTTACCTAGTGGCACCACAGGTGAGTTGTGGGAGATGCAGGTACAGGCTGTATTGACAAAACATGCAGGGCTTGTGTGTGTTAAGAAAACCAGCCCCCAATGAGCTTTCACAGACCTCCTGTTATACCTCCTTTTCTGTGCTCTACAGTTCCCTCACCTTTTCTATAATATTTCAGTAGGTTTTTTTCAATATAGCATGGTGGGTTTGGTGTTTGCTTGTTTGATTTTTTTTTTTTCATTAAGAGATCTTTCTCAGCTGCTGTGCCTCTTTCTCTTCCAGGAATCAGGCAAAACAGACCTCTGAGAGACTGTGGATAGCCTGTCCGCTGGTTCAGTGTCTGTTTGCCAGTCACCCTGCTGGGTGTTTTGCTACTTCAGCAGCACAAGAGCAAAAATTAGACCTCATCTTTCTTAGAAAGTGATTCACAACACAAGAGGAGGCAGTTCACAGTCATCTGTAGCTGCCAAGCTGTAGAAGGCTCTCCGTGTGAGAAATGCCTCCCATGGACCAGCTGGGCTGGACATGTTTCTCCCAAGGCTCAAGTCTGCGGGCTTTGGGTGCAGGGAGGTGTGTGGAGAAGGAGGTGGGGGCTGAGGGGGTGAAGCTGGATTGGGTTATGGCACCAAAACAGGATGGGAGGGCAAGGAGCATGCTTTTTCTTCTATCCAAGGGGCACACGGGGACTGATGTAGGACTGGTACCACTGTCCTGTGATCACTGTGGAGGACCTGCTGCAGGGGGACAAGGTGATCCTTCAGCTGGAGTGGGTGTAAAACACCAAAGGGCCAAAATGGCTTCTTATGTCCCCTTATGTGCTGAAGCAATGTTTAATTTGTGCTCTCACAAATGCACAGACCTCATCAAAGCTGTAAATGCAACCAGTTTGCAGCTTCTGTAAACCGACTAGCAAAAAACCAAGGAAAACTGGGGACCCAGGACCTGCTTTGAAGCTTCAACGCGTCACCTTGATAAACTGCAGGTATCAGTTCAAGGGAGAGCGTAAAGCAGGGTCCCCTTTGGCAGGCTGCTCTCTCCAGGCTGGCCAGTGCTTACCTGTTGCAGTTAAGGGATGTCTGAAAGGTGCAGCAAATTGGAACATCTTCTGTGTCTCAGTGCATCTCATACCTTTAGCACCTGAAGTAGCTTTGCTCAAAAGCGTTTTGGAGAAACTTCAAACAATTCCCTGGCAGGAAGTAAGATTCCAAGTACAGCTCAAGTCTGTCTTTACTCACACCATGCTTTTCTTTAGTAACTTTACTTCCAAGACATTGCTCAAGAACTTGCCTCATTGCTTTGCCAGAAAAAAAAATAAAAAATTTTGGTTTTCTCCAAGATCTTTTGACTCTTCAGCATGAACTTCAGTGAATCTGACAAATCTGGGTTGCTTTTGCATCAGTGGACTATAAGATACCCAGATAAATGCTGTTACACTGAAAACAGTTTTGATGTTTGCAGTCCAGGCAAAACGGGGGAACATCCATATTGTCACAATGGGGTCACATTGTTCCCTCTATTAAAAACAATGCTTTTTTCAGAGTATAGGTTTCAACAATTTGTTAGTCACCATGTTTTTGAAAAAGAACCTCCATTTTCCCTACTTGTTAGTGCTCTTCCTGTTCTGTAAACAGTGCTACTCGATCAAGTATCCTTGATATACCATTACACCGTTATAATGAGCTGTACCTAATACCTTAATGAAAACATCTGTATGTAGGCTACAGGGGACGTGAGCAGCAATAGAGACTATTCTTCCCTCTGTTATCAGCATGTTCAAACCCCTGAAGTTTGTATAGTTCAGCTAGATGGTTACTCTTCATACCTATTGGCTTTCTTTTTCTAAATCTGCTCTGGGTATTCAGCATTGGGTATCCAGTCCCAGGTAACAAACTCCGGATTCTGTTCTGCTGCTCAAGGCTGTACCAGTGGTGTTCAGAAAACCCAGCAACCAGGAAAGGATGTGATGACATTGAGGTTTCTCTGCAAACACAACTCACGTGCCGTGCTGCTCTGTTCTCTAACCCGCCTGAGTAAACATTTTCATTCCCACATCGTACACTTCTGACTTAGACCATATTTATGACCTTTCAGCTTTACCTCCAAGAGTTAGAATATTTTTCTTGCATTGTCTGTGCATCCCTCAAAGTCACTACCATGCAATGCACAAGAGCATTGTTCAGCACGCAATACCTCATTCATAAATTTTCACAGACATTCTCCTAGATCCAGCCAACAAGGACATTTGTTAACTGAAAAGGGATTTCAACCTATGTGATACAGTGTCTGTGAGGTTGACTGAACCTGCAGAAAGCTGACAAGAGATTATTCCTTTCAACTGTGAAGCCTTGAAGCGTGAAGTTCACAGCACTGCTCATCCTTTCAGAACACTGTCATAATTTGATGGATTAATCAGGGTTACTTAGCAGGGATGTCTACCTGGCAAGACAGTTCTCCAGCTTTTGTGCCTCTCGTGTACAAAACTCAAGGCCAATGAGCAGCTGCATCTGGTTCAAACAGTACTGTTAAACTTCAGTGTGAAGGTCTATGTGAGTTTTATGTTTCACACATGAGTTTTTTCACCATTTCACCATTCACTGCTGTACTTTATCTTAGCCGAGGTAACTCATTGCATTTTTGTAACCTGCATCATTTTATCTGACGACATTCAAAGAGCCTTTTGCCCCATCAATGTTGAGAAGATGTATATTTTCCCTTTCTGGTGGGTATTTGTTACTAACAGTCCAGTGCATGACTGCTTAAAGGCTATTGTGCTTCAAACCCTCCTGTGCAAGTTCTGCTGTCAGCTGTGAAATCACCCTTTCTGCCTTTCCCCAGTAAGTCTGTTACACACCAGAGCAGTGATTATGGGGTCAGAACCGTCCTGTGGGATGTGGGGTGTGTGTGTGGAGAGGAAGGGATGGGTTGAACCTCACAGAGGTGGGGTGGCCCCGTATCCCTCATGGCAGGGCCCTGGAGCCCCCATGGGAAGCCCTGGAATAGCTGCCAGCCACAAACAGCCCAGGAAAACTCTAACACCCACAGCTCCTGGAGCCCCTGACCCAGCTCAGATTGGCAGGGACAGTGAGAACACAGCCCTGACCCTGGCCTGGGACCCCAGAGTGGCCAGAGGGTCAGAGTGCCCTGCCTGGGGGTTTGGCCATAGGGACCAGAGCAGATAAAACCAAAGGTTTTGGGGTGCCAGGTGTTTGGCCCTGCCATGGGGACATGTGAGAAGCTGGTCTTCCACAAAGTCTCAGTGGTAACTATCTCTCCCTCTTTCTCCTTCTCTCTTTTCTTGCTCTCTCTGCTTCTTTTTCTTTACTCCTTATCTTGATGCTTCGGGTGGCTCAGAGCTGAAGGGGTTGGATTTGACTTAAGTGTGGTGAATTGTTTGAATATTGTCTTGGGTGTTGTTGATTAATATGTGCTGGATTCATTAATATTGTGGTGCAACCTTTTGTCTAGCTTGTGTATTGCCCTTTTGAACCTTTGCCAAGTTTCCTTATTTTCTCTCTTAAATTAATAAAGAAACTCCATAGAAACAAGCCCGTGGCTTATTTTCTGAATATTTTCATAAGGTATTAAAGAACCCTATATATATATATATGAAGTAATATTCGTATCGAAGCCCGTGAGCAAGCAGCTCTGAGGCTGAAGTGTTACATCTGCCCTGGGAGGTGATCAGGTGTCGGACACAAGATCATGGCATAATTGGGTGTGCCAGTGTCCTGAGGCTCAAATGTTCTTTGTCCCGAGGAAAGGTTTTGAAGCACCTTTTGCTAGTGAAGCTGGGACCCTTGTTTGGGTTGGCTGTGAGATGGCAAAGGCAGGACCCTTGTTCCTACCTGTGTGCGACATGTTCAGCTTGGACCTTGTGGCTCGTGATCCCTGCCGTGCCCCTCTGTGCTGCAGCCTGACCTTCAGGTTTCTTCCTTTCCCCCTCTGACAGAGAGGTCAAAGGCAAGGTAGCTTGCTGCTCTCCCTCCTGCCTGCCCTGCTCTGTGTACCACACTCTGTGCTTGTGGCACCTGCCTGGGCAGCTGTATGAGTGCTTTGATTTTAGTTTTCAGCCTTTGATCTGCTTTCCTTGAGCTATTAATTGTCTTGTCTCATTCATCAGTGAGCATGCTTTTCCCTCAAGAGGAGATGCTCTCTTCCTCTGCCCTGTTTTCCCTCCTATTAGAGCTACACCATGATCACGGTGCCTGAACTCAGCTGTGCCGTGTGTTTTCTTCTAATGCATTGCATACAGCAGAATGGAGCTTCTCAAATGACATCTCATCTTCAAATGGGCTCACTTTTAAAATGTTTTAAGAAGAATTGTTGAAGTATTTTTAATCACGACCGTGCCAAACTCGTGTCAGGACCAATAGGACGCATGTGTTGTGCAGAATGGGAGGGTTCCATTTCTGATTAGAGTCAGCCCCTCGTGAAGCAAACAACCCTTGTGCCTCAGATCAAATGCTCAGACTAGAAAATGCTGATCTCTCTCTTCTGTGACTCACCGGGGTCTGCAAGTTCAGCTTAATAGTGTCTTATTTCTGCTAACAGAGATCTTCAGAAGCTCTGCAGTGTTGAAAGGCTTGGATCACCCTTTTTCCCCCAAAGAACAGATCAGGAGTGAGCCATACAGGCTGATTATGGGTTCCAGACTAGACTTCATGACTGTTGTGTTACACCCAAAAGCAGACACTTAATCTTTTTCCTAGGCATCTCCCTACAAATTGCATTCTGTTAATTGAAAGCCCTTTTTAATTAACATTTTCAGAGTACCCTTCTTGAATAGCCACTAATTAATGTTGGCTCTATTTTGGGATAGAACACAGTATAAAATCCCTTTGTAAGTGTTTTTGTTTAAACCACTGCAATGTGAAGAGTTTTACACCTTCCAAGTGTTTTCATTTTTCACTGTTTACATAGCTTAATGACACACATTTTTAATTCTTTCGTTTTTTTCTTTTTTCCCTGCGGTTCTGCTGCAGTCTGTCCCAGAAATATCCTGAACTTTTTTCCTCTGTGCTAATTCTGTAAATGCCATAAAGTCTTCCTGCATCCACATGAAGACTTTTAAAACCTTTTCTTACCTAGAAAACAAAAAAAATCTGGCTGCTGCAAAGGGATTCAGCCTGCTCTTGGCCACAGTATGGCCACATTTTATTTAACTAAATATTCTGCTTCTAAATGAGAGGAAGTTTTAGAAGTAAAATTTTAATAAATTATTTCCTCCCTTTTTCATAACGAAATAAACGCCCTTTAATCCCTAAACGCACGCAGCTTCCTGCAGCCTCCCTGCTGCTGAGCCTTAGCAGCACAGTGCGGAGAAACCTTATTTTTCTGAGTTACAGAAGGTCTCCTCCACTCGCACCCTGCTGGATGTCCACCCGCATTCCCTCTCCATGCCTGCCTGTGCCACGCTGCACGTGGGGAGCCCCAAGCTTCCAGCAGCTGACCTTGCTCCACAGCTGAGGGCACCTTTCCACCTGGAAGAAGTGGGCTCGGATAGCATGACAGGGCTTGTGATGTGACATGATGTGACCCCTCAGGCTTTGGAGGTGCCAGCCTGCCACCTTCCACTGTCAGGGAGCAGCTGCATGGAGTCAGAGCCAGCTTGGGAGCAAGGACAGGCAATCGCTGAGTGCTCACAGAGGACCCCAAACGTGGTGCTTTTCGTGTCTAACACGTTTCCCTTGCAGACACCTGTTTTTCGGGACCATCTGCACAGGGTGAGGTACCTTAACCCGAGAAAAGGTGGGTCTGGCTGCTCCTAAGAGGATGGATTGTACTGCTCTGCCAACAGTCCCTCCTGAACCCTGCTAGATCCTCACTTGCTCCAAGATCTCCAGATAAGAATAGGTACAGACATGTTCTTTCATTCCTGGTTGTCAAAAAGATTGCAAGAACGTTTGGTTTTTTTTCAGATGGATGTGAACTTGCCCTAACCATCCAAGCCTTTTCCATCTTCATATTAAATTACTTCAGCATATTTCTACTAGGGCTATGCCAAGTGCAGCATACAGCAAGTTAATAATGGAAGAGCATGGAAGTTAAAAGTAAAGCTGGAGCTTTAAAATTCATTCATGTTAATAATGCAAACTTCTACTTTTTAAAATTTCTTGCTATGTTTTTTCAGTGTTACTTCAAAAATCTCTCCATAAAGAAGGCTAAAAATCAAATACAACTCATAATTTTTTAAGTTGCTTATGATTTTAATGGAGACTCTCCTTTGGTTCCATGATTCTCCCGAAGACCTTAGGAGCATGGGAGGAAATTGAGGAAGGGTCATGTGTTTCCTCTTGTCTTTCCCCTGCCCGTGCCCACGCTGCAATGTATTGCAACACTTGGTGAGGCTTCTCTGTTGCTGGTTTGTGAGTGTGCTGGCAGCTCCAAATGCTGTCCTAGCACGAGGTTTGAATGAGAAGAACCAGTTGGTTCTTCTCACCCTCTGCTCTGAGTTTTGAGGTTTATGTGGGAAGATTTTCTAAGGCCTGAAAGGCTGGTTGTTTTCTCTCTCTCTGTCTAAAAGGTGTCTAAATTTCCCATGGAATTGCCTGGTGTAAGAAGCCTGAAGGGACAGAAGTCTTTAAATATTTGGGAACAGTCAAGCCCTGGCACGATGCTGGATGCTCAGGTGGGTAGGTAGTACTATAGTCACACATAGATTTCATGATTTTTCATACTGCTAGGACTGCTCAAAAGCTGTTCTTTATTTTGTGATCCTTCATGGACTCACAGAGCCTTTGACATGGGGCAATTTGGCAGATTAACATTGACTTAGAGCAGTTTAACTGTTCTTGGGTGCAGTGTGTTCACTGAGCTGGAAAGACTTTGCTGCTTTACCTAGGATCTTTCCCCACCCGTGGTGATGCTCCAGGACTCTGTGTGTGTGTGGCTAAACCTGACCACGTACACGGTAATTTGAGTCTTTTGCTGGTGTTCGCCCAGCTCTGGGTACATAACTGGTGCTAGCCTGCTTGCCCTGTTAGATCCAGCCTGGGGATGCAGAGCGGCAGCTTCCCAGGAGCTGCCTGTGCTCCGAAAGCTGTGTGCTGCCCAGCCTGGAATAGCAAGTGCTGTGCTGCTAGCAGTCAAGACTAGCTGAGCTCACAGGCTCTCTCAAAGAGGTCTCTGTGGATGAAATCCAACAAGGTGAATGAAATCCCTCTCTGACCTGGGATCCCCGAAAAGGAAGTGGGAATAAGTGTTGTCTTTCTCCTACCCACAGAATGATAGTGCCTCTAAGGCTGGCTGCTTATGAAGGGTCTGTAGGCCACCAGTCCCCTTTGCACTTGCTTTGTAACTCAAGGAATTCTTACCTCGATGCCTTCCTTTTTCCTGATGACCAAGTTCTCTTGGCCCTGGAGCTGGCTTTTCTCAGGGTGCTGGCTGGGGCAGCAGCGCAGGATTTGTCCCCAGCTTGCTGCCTGTTTTTTGCAATGTTAACAGTGTGAGCTGAGGTATTTAAAAGGACATGGACCAGTTTCTTCATTTATGGGCAGTGGTGACTGGGAGCCCTTTCCAGGCTTGTATTTGCCATCCACTTCTCCAGTGGGAGGCCAGGAGGAACAAAAGTAATCTATTTCTGACTGCTTAGCTGTATTTATTTTCCACTGCCTGCCTCTCTGCCTGCAGTACTGCCAATGTTCCCAAAGCACCTGAAGTCATTTATTTTCTGCCTCTGCCTGTGGCAATGGTATTGCACCCTAGAAGGTTTTGCTTGAGGCCTTCTGGGCTTGCTCGAGGCATGTGAGAAAATAAATAGACTTAGGAACAGTATGTGTTAAATCCATGGTGGGTGTCTAGACTGCCAAGGTTTGTGTATGTTTTCACTTTTAATAAGTGTACGTAGATGGATTATGAAGTATCTTGCAGACAAACATACTCTAGATGCTGCAAGCTTGCTGTTGGTATGGTCCTCTCAGGAGCCATTGAACAGCATCAGCTTCCCTTTATAAACACTGCAACATTTCTTTAAAAACTTATATTACTTTTGATGGTCTCCATTTAATTAGGAACATCTTTGCTATGTTTGTCTTGTTTTATGAGCTTTCCTGGGTCATCCAAAGTCCTCTGTGAATTAGGAGGATGCTCTGTTGTTGCCAGGGTGTTCAGGTCTTACTGCTCTGAACTGAGCTCTCCATGCATAGTACAAGGTTCAGGGTCTGGGGAGAGAACAGCTGAGGGAATGGGCCAGTTGACAGGTTTGGTGGTTTTGTGGTGTTGGGTTTTTTTGGTTTTGTTTTTCTTTCCCCTCCACCAATAATGAGGTTTCTCGTGATGAAATGGCTACAGTCTTCAAAAGTAAGAAGACTTATATTCTTCTCTGTGTTTATAAATGGCTGAGAGTAAAAATGGGACCATTAATTTTCAGGACTGGCTACTTAGGAAGTGCCTGGTTCATGCTTTGGGTAACTTGTGTTTTCCCATCATTCTGATGATCTTTTGCAGGTGTGCCTACACTTAGTTCACATTTCAATCAGCTGTCTTCCCTCACCCCAGGTGGCATCACTGATGTGACCTCTAGATCTTCACTGGCAGATTTCTTGGCTGCTGGCTCAGTCATTAAAAGGTGGATAAAAAAAGAACTGCTGGCTTCAAGGTGGGATGGGTGAGCAGGGCTGCTGGCTCTGGTTTATAGCCAGTCTGGCTTTTAACCCTGAGCCTGCATCCAGGGAAGATCTGAGGAAGGAACATGAGCGGGTAAGCTAAGCCTATTTTTCTCTCATTTCATTTGGGTGCATTCACTCTTTTCCCTGTATCTTGTTAGCAAAGGTGCCTGCTGCTTGTCTGACTATTAGATAAGGCTCAAGTTGCAAAAAGAAGCTCTTGAGACACTTAAAACTTCCCCAGCCTGAGCTCCCATGTAGCTTCCCTACTTACCACAGGGCAGATAAATCTTCTTACCCAAGCAGCAAAGCTGGAAATGAGAAAAGAAGTTCTGTGTAACTGCTTGGTCTCTCTGGGAGACTCCTGGGAGTGTGCTTGGCTCTCCCCTGCTTTACAGGTGTTACCTGGAAATTTGTGGGGAGCTTTGGGGTCATCCTGGGCACTCTGGCACCGAAGAAGTCCAGTTTGCTTAGCAAAGGTGACAAAAGCAATTTGAGCAATTGATACAGTCTGCAGTAACAGATGAAAAAGGTGACTTCTCATCAAATAACTTAGCTTCTCCTATCATGCTGCTGCCCCCAAGCTTGCTCTCCCAACAACCTTCTGATGGCCTGTGGTCACAGAAGAACCTCTCTCCCTATTGAGAAGGGGATGTAGGAGGAGGAAAATCTAAAAAGAAATTGGTCTTTTTATTTCCCTGAAATTGAAAGACATGAAGTTTTCTAGAACATCGTGTCAATTTGGTCTTGCTGTGGAGCAAGACCGGTGCTATATATAAATGAAGATATTAGGGTAAAAAGATTCATACAAACCAATGTCTTATTCCAGTGCAAGCTGGAATGGCTGCACGAGAAATACAAAGCATCCAGTCTGTGTTCAACAGAGGCTACAAGAAGCCATAAAAAGTAGGACTTCTTTTCCCTTTTAGTGAAGTTACTCATAAAGCTATACAATTAAAAATATCAGATGATTCTTATGAATTTTCCTTTGGGGAGATTTATAAATAACTTAGGTCTTTTTGGACTGTGTTTGACATTCACACAGCCCTGTGTAGAAGGTAGTAACATGAAAGAAGGTAAGATAAGGAGCTCTAAAGTGCCTCTTGGAAATATTTGGTAGGCTTCTGATCAGGCTCTGCACTGAAGCATAGTTGATATTATGGCTTCTAACCTACCTCTCTTAAAACTTAAAATTGAAATGTAGAACAAGAATTTCTCCAGTGCTCTCTTGCAGGTCACAGTCCAAATGCTGCTGTTTGTTAGTAATGTAGGCTTTTAAAAAAGGCTCCTTGTCAGGAGCTGAGGGGAGATGCTGCATGAACTCTGCAGCCCCTCTGGTGACCTGAGCCAGGTCACCCAGGTTAGGCCTCCTGGCTCACAATGGTTGTCTCCAGGAGGAAGCAGATTTCTCAAACAAGAAGGGTGGCATTGAGACCTTTCGAAGCTCTGGGGTGCTCACCTTGAGTGATGTAACTAACTGCAAAACAACAAGGCAACTGGTAGGAAAACTCACTAAGGCTGTACTTCAGGGTTTGCAAGACTGGGCATTTATCTGCTATTTAGTCAGCACCCATCAGGATAGCAACTAATTGAAGCCAAAGGGACCAATCGTGGTTTAAGATACTGAGCAAGTGAGTAATGATAATACTATTTGGCCTTTAATTAGTCATTTAGAGTTCATTTTAGAATGAGAGAGCTTAGGTGGGATTCATTGCTCCTGCATAGCAGTTCCTTGTGGATTAATTTGTGGCTCCCATGAAAGCTGCGAAGGGGCTGGTGACTGCAGAGCTGCTGATGTTTGCAGGCGTGTGCACCACTCTCCTGCCCTATCCATTCATCACCTGAGAAACTGGGATTTTTCTCCTCCTCTTTCACAAAATATCCGTGGTCTCTCAAGTGTTTCAGATCTTGCAGATTTCTCTAGATGTGTGCTAAATTAGAGCAGCTTTGCTGCAGGATAACAAGCCTGGCTACCTCCCAGCTGGTTTCTTAGCTGGTTGTCCAACTGTTAACCTGACCAGGAAAGTGCTATGGATGGATGTCTGTCAGAACACAGTGTTTATTTCTCTTTCTCATTCCTTATGTTGCTGTAAGCATGTTTGATTAGGGTTGAACACTTGAAGTCTGGGAGAATTAAATTTCTTGCTTATTGTCCATTAACATCTGTGCAGGGAAACTGGTTCTAAAAAGAATCATAGAATTAACAGAATATTCTGGGTTGGAAGGGATCCACGAGGATATAATGGATATTTTAGATTTTTTTTTTTCCTGCTGAGTTTCTTTTAGGACTGTATCTTCCTGAAAACTTTCTTGGTTTAGTTTCTCCTGTCATTTCCTGTGTACTTTAATAGTTAAATGACTACTCTGGTGGTTGCTGTGACAAATGTTGGATGGGCGGATAGGATGAGTGGTGTGTTTTGGTGCACCCTTAGCACGTGTCCCGTGAGGTTTCTCCTGGGATCCTGTGGCTATTGTGAGTTGGTGTTTATTGCTGCCATGGCATTGCCTCTGCTCATTAAATATGACATTGCTGTGAATTTAGAGAGGTGTTGTACAGTTAATCAGCTTCTCTGTTAATCTCACATACACACCCCTGCTGTGTAAAAGCTCCCCATGAGTTTATACTGGTCTTCCCTTGACTTTGTCTCCTTGTTTCTGTTTGTGCTTGGCTTGAGCATTTATGTGTATTGCAGTGAGTAACATATCATTTGCTGAACACAGCCAAGGAAAAGGTCTCCCATTCTTCATATTTTTTCTTTAATTTTTTTTATAAGCTGGCTTCTGTAGTATCAGTCTTTGTCTGCTTGGGGAAATGAATCCTTCACTGAAAAATGTTTTTTATACCTATATATAATACATACCAATATATCTTGCTATGTGTATATTGAAAGCTAATCTCTTGACAAGGGTACACATGTTTTAAGCAGTGCTCCATCTAGAAAATGTGACTAGGGCTGAGGAATCCCTTTTGGTACTTTTGGTCTTCTGTATTGCTACTAATGAATTACCAATGGAGCGAGGTCTTGACTGAGTTGTGAGTAGGCACAGCTTCAAAGGAGAGCTGCTGTTACACCGACGGTGGAATCGGGAGCTGAGTACCCTGCGCAAGGCAGTGAACTCCTGTTGGGTAAGCGAGTGATACGGCAATTTGGGCACCTCAGGTCAATGCTGAGCTTAAGCACAACAGCAGCAATCAACCTGAATGTGACTCCTACAAGACCTGCTTGTTCCCACCAAAGATTTCCTCTAACAGAGCCTCCAGTGTGGTCTACCAAGCCTAAGGTTGGGAGGGAAGTTACTGAAGGGAGATGAGCAAAGCAAAAGGACATGCATTTTTACCATACCTGAAACAGAAGCATCTCGATTTGGATTCTGTCTAGAGCCTTACCCTGCAAAAATAGCAGTCACAGCAGCACAGGATTAGATTCTTGCCCAGCTCCAATTTATGAAACTTGAAGGTTTGGCTTCCCTCAGTCCCCAGCTCCTCCTAAAGCTGCCAAGGAGTTTCATCAGGATATGTAGCTAGTGTTAGCCCTATTAAAAGGGGTAGAAAAATGAACCACAAGCAGTCATATACTTTATCAGGTAGCAGATTGGAGCTGTAAAAAGAATTATGCCTACCTGTCCCCAGCAGTTTCCTGGTTGCCATATTAATTGAGCCTATTCCTCTTGGCTGAAACATATATCCGAATATACAAGTTTTCATGCTGCTGCTTAACATGGGCAAAGCAGAGAATTTAAGAATCAACCCTTTTGAGGAGAGAATGTTTTCAGCCCTTCGCTCTTTTACTTTCCCCCCCTTTTTGCACTGTTCTCTGAGCTGTGGAAGCTTTTAATTATGCTGCGTTTGACTGTCACCCCAGAGGATGTGACTCATCAGTGAAGGGATGGACACTAAATTTGTGTTCTGCGGTTTCTTTGTAGGGACACATCTGTCCTGAGGCAGTTCTGCTTTTTAAGTAGCAGGGGATTTTAGTGCGTAGAAGAAAGGTGTTTTTGACTGGGAATGACAAAGGTTAGCTAGTAAAGGCTTCTAAGAAAAACGTTCTCCTAAATTCTTTCCATTTCATGTTTAATAGGATTTTGTGCCAGTGAGTGTCCAAAGTCAGTTTGGTCTGTGGAAGCAGCACAAAAGATGAGTGCGTGCTAGAGGGCCTTCTTTCCCTGTATGGTCCTGAGCTTAGAAGGGTCACTTCTCTGCTTTTGAGCACAATTCCAGAAAGACTGAGCTAGATCTTACCGACCCTACTGAAAAACCAGTGGTGTGTACCTGGGCTCTGACGCAGAGTGTCACAGAGAGCTCCCAGCAGCATCTTCTGTGTGGCCATTTGTTCTTCCCTTTGTCCCTTAGGTTGCTCCCATTGTTATGGTGTCGGGAGGCCCCAGGGAGTTTTGTGCTGACTAAATGAACAGTGTATATCAGGTAGTTGACGTGCTCTGGGGCACAGCTGGCTGCAATTTACCCCAGGTGTTCAAACACCACTTGGAACCGAGTCATGAAATTTTGCTTCTGGACAGGTACAAATCCCATCAGAGTGCTGTCTTGCCTGTGAAAAGGCCATAGCTATGTTGAACTGGCTGCAAATACTGATGTATTTACTTGTTAAAATTCTGTTGTGGTCATCCCTGGTTTTATAGTCTCTGTTCAACTCCAAAGAAAGCACAGAGACCTTTTCCCAAATAAATCAGTACAACTAATTAGCAAGGAGTACTGTCACGTGAGGAATATTTGTTCTGGTCCTAGAGGATTTACAGCTGGAATGGTTGGTGCAGTTTGAAGTGAATGGAGAACAGGAGTATTGGACTGGAGACCATTCATGAGCTGGCTGCATGATGCAATGATGTTTCCTGTTTTTCAGGAAGGAGATTACCAATAATGAATCCAGAAGCACCTTGCACATGTAAAATTGAGATCAGTGTGACTGATTATGATCATGTGGGTTAAAACTGGAGTATTCAGTCGTAGTCATAACTGGGGGTTTCTGAGTGATGGTGTGTGGAGCAGTGAAGCTTTTTGAAATATCCCTCACCTTCAGACCACCCTGCTGACTGGTATGTTCAGGAGACATTGGGTAAGAGTCCTGTGGAAGGGAAAGCTGCTCAAAACCACTTTTGATCTTGGAAAATGTGGTAAGTAGTTTTCCTCATTACACAGATCAGCCCCAGAAATACTTATTCTCTGAGTGTCTGCTGGTTTAGAGCATCCTGGGAAAGCATTCTATGTTGTGAGTTCATTCAACAAATGCACATCATGTTTCTCAAACTCGCTATCACTGAGGGGACTGCTGGCATTTTGCTTTTTCTATTAAAAGTGACTATAGGTGTGTAGGAATCTAACTTTGTAAGCCCATGAACTTGAAGCAAATTAATGCCTTTTATCCAGTTTCCTGTGGCTTTAATCTCAATAGGCTTTGATAATATAAGAACAGGGAAAGGACAGCTTGTTGTGATGGATAGTTTAATCTTGCCTGCTGGTAAGATACATTGGCCCATCTAGAGACCTGAGAACTATAAATTGCCTTTTTTAATACTGATAAACAGTAAAGGGGAGAGGGGAGGAGAACTTAAGGAAATATGACATCTTAATTGATATTACATCTTAATTGCAGTTCTCTGCTGAGATCAAAAAATCTGGTTCATGCTTGAACTTTGCTGTTTACTAAGTCTCTCACCCCAGAGTAATTGTTTTCTAAACCCTTGGTAGACTTGGTGACATATCTGTGGTGCAGCAGTAATTGTATAACAGCTTAATGATGGGACTATTTTGCCCATACTTAATACATGACCAAAGCAATCAGCAGGCGAAGTATCTGCCCCTTCTGTGACTTTGTAGGCAAAATGCTTATGTAAATGATGTCTTAATACAAAGAGAAGGAGGTTAGATAACCCTCCTAGTCCCCTACAGGAGAGCAAGCTGTGTTTCTTCTTACTTCATCCTCTTTGACTGCATAGAAAAGGAATAATTGGGGAACAGATTGAAACAGATTGAAAACGTGCTACTTGACTTTATCACAGAACTGTAGTACTGGCAGAGACACTTGAAGAGTTTGTCACATTCTGCCCCGAGAAGAGACAGGTCCACATCAAGAACTTCTGACTGCATCTTGCCTCTCTACCAGGCAGGGCTGGCTTATGTCAGATTTTCAAGCTGATCTGACATAAGAGAAATTAAAAATCCTACAGCCTGCCAGTTGATGACCAAGCAGCCTACAGTTGCCACAGTTTGGGAGTACAGGGATGGGTATTATTTGAGAAGATCTAACATGGGAACACAGAAAGAAACTGAGTCTAGACTGAGTGTCAGGTCAATATTTCCCAACAGTGAGGTTTAACAGACTGCAGAATATCTCTGGGGAAACAGGAGCAGAAATTCTGTTAGATGTGGTCTCTGTGTGAGTGTTCAAAAAAGAAACCCCATCATATAGCCCCATAAAGGGCAGCACTGTGCTACTGGGAATGAACAGACATTATCTTGGCAACAAGGGTGAGCTGACTCAGGCTAAGCTGGGTGTGATGGGAGCCACTTGCTACAGGAGCAGTTGCTTCCCTATCTGGGCAGCAAATTATTAAAAAATCACTTTTACGTATATAAATAATAATTCACATGTTAATTGATTAAAGTTTAAGGTAGGGTCTAAGCCTATTTTTTGAAGATGGATGTTACCACTAATTTATCCAAGAGGAGGCTGAAGTTCATGGGAAGTCCAGAAGAAATTTGGTAACATGTCCTTCTCCCAGTCCTTGCTCTGACCTTCAGGTATGCTGACTCCGACCCACTTGGTGGCACCTCAGCTCAGCCTAGTTTAGGTGTGTTGCACCAAAGTATGTTCCTCTCACAGTGTATCAAGCCCACCAAGTCCAGCATAGTGGTCTGCCCTTATAGAGGAGACCTACTACATTTGCTTTTAAGCCTTGCTTTAGATGGCTTATTTTTCTTACTACTCCAAGAGCTCAAATGCCAAAGCACTTCAAAGGGCAGGCTCACTCACCTCGCCCACAGAACACGGGGCAATATCAGAGGCATGTGATCTTGCTCGGTGTGGCCATCTCTGGCTGGCACACGGTGGCCACCGAGAAACAGCACAAGAGCTCAGCATTTTGAACAACCAGGAACAGGTAGAGCTTTGCTGCCCTGTCTTAGGGAAAATGATCCCATTCCGAGGGGTGGGACTGCTAACTCTACGGTGTTGCATGGAAGGGGTGATGTCAGCACCTGAACTGCTTTCTGTGACGCCTGCATGGGTCACCAGTAGCT
This sequence comes from Sclerurus mexicanus, assembly GCA_013396755.1. Classification (NCBI taxonomy): domain Eukaryota; kingdom Metazoa; phylum Chordata; class Aves; order Passeriformes; family Furnariidae; genus Sclerurus; species Sclerurus mexicanus. Next base: position 2,923,886 of record VWZF01005531.1, on the reverse strand, counting down.
CTCTGCTGAGCTTGCTGCTGTGAGATGGGAAAGGATGACTGGGCTCTGGATTTGAAGCGCAGCCTTGTATGTACCTTCTGCAATTGTGTTTTGTGAGCCTGGGAGGGCAGGAGTGGATGACATTCCTTTCAAAGAGTGACAAGGGGCTCATTTGGCATTACTCAGTAGGCTTGAGAGGTGGAATAAACTTAAGTATCTCCTTCGGTTTTGTTAGGAGAAATCCCATTTGTGTGTTACACCATTATTAGCAGAGACAATGGGACAAACACTGGTATCCTGTTAATTATAGGCATGTTAATGATATATATTTCTCCAGTTAAATAGCACTGTAAATCTATTTCCTGTCTTAATTTTGTGCTGTGCTGTTTGAAATGTTAATGAAGCCAGAATTCTCAAAGGTCATCCTCTGAATGCATTTGCTTTTTCCCCTGTTTAGTTTCAGAGCAATTTAAATGAGGTTTTGTACCTAATGTTGCTAACAATGTTAACTTTCCTGTTTAATTAATGAAGGTGGGAACATTTTTGCCCTGGTCAGTGAGTTAAATGAGAAAAGCTCTGTATTCGCCTATAAGCCATCCCTTGGCATTTTCTTTCCATGACGTATGTCCTATCTCTCCTCTTTTCCCCAGCAAGCCCTACTACTTTGTTTTCACAGGCTGTGTGAAAGAATGGCTGGAAAAAAAGAAAAAAAGAAATAAAAAACCCTCACAAACCAAAAACCAACAGGAGAGAGCAAATTTAGTAGAACTGAGCATTGTGTTTTCTGAGAAGCCATTTATCATCCTTGGAAAGTTTTGATTCTCCACAAATAATAAAGAAAGGGACTGGTAATTGCTGCTTTCAGCTAATTGACAGAATTGTGTCATGAAAGAGGGAGAATTTCTGAACTACCTTTACTCGTGACACTCCTGAAGGTTGTTTTAAACTTTCAGTTGCTCTTAAATTAAGAGACTGTCCCTTGTTTGTGCTCATCATTAATCCAGTAGGTGAGGAGATTGGTGGGAAGAGTCCTGTGACAGACAGTTACAGTGTCTTTGAGAGAGGTAGGCAGGTGAGACAGAGGGATAGCACTGTATGTAAAGGAGAGGTTGGACTGTACAAGTGGTGATATGAAGATTTTGGTTTTTATTGGCTTAAAGCTGGAATGGAGGGAAAGAGCACGGGGTTTTAACAAGGTATTCTATCAGTTGTATTTGTGTGTACCCATAAATCTATGCAGGTGAGGCAAGCCTGAGACCTTTTGAAGTAAGCTTGTTATTATTCTTGTAATTTAGATACCATGATCATACAGCATATAGAAAGCAAGTCAGCCAGGAGAATTTTACCTGCTTCTAATATGAGCAACCCGGAGTTTACTTCTTATTTCTTCCATGAAGGTGACTTTGGTCCACTTCTTACATTTCGTATTTTACTACTGAGGTTGTCAGTGTTTTTTACCGTCACTCCCTAGAACTGGAGAGTTCCTCAAATCTTGTTTTATAGCACGTGTTTCTGCCCATAGCTCTGAATTTGCATGTTGGAGCACTTCAAGGGCAGCTTTCCCAGCTGCAGACCCAACTGTCATTCAGGTGCAGAGGACGCTTAATCAAGGCTCTGAGTGGGGTTCAGCACATGCACAACATGCAACCATTGCAGAGGCATTGCTGCCTCATCCCTGTGTAGGAGACGGGGAAATATTTACTCAGTGGCAAACACCTTTGGATATGGATAGGAGAGCCATATGGGAAGAAGTATGTGGTATTCACAGCTCAAGAACACCCAGTAGCTTAAAGCCAGGCTTTTGGCCAGCAAGACTCTAATTTAACACAACTACAGAGGTTGGGGACCTCTTAAAATAATAGTGCAAATGAAAGCTGGGTTTTCCTAATGTCAGCTACAGGCAAGGTCATTCTCTGAGGATGGCATTACTGGGAAAATCAAACGAGTGCTGTTGGACTTGTCAAAGCTCAGGGGAGAGCTTTGTGGGAATACTTGCTGATGGAGCACAGCAGTGGAGCTGCCCCAGATCATTTTCCTGGCGCTGCAGGGGAGAAAGGCTCTTTTTCTGCCTGCTTCTTACTGAGGTTTTCAAGCAGCAATTGATGCAAAGGCTGATCTTGGCTTAATTTGCAACTGAAAACAGACCAAAAAACCTACAGGCAGAGACTGTCCTCTGCGAAATGTTAAGTGAAAATGAGGATTTGGAAGAATGTGTGTCTTAGATCAAAGTTTCTCATGCTTCTCACAAAGTTTGGAGTGGTATTCTCTCCTTTCCTCCCCCCCAAAAATAAAATAGTTGCTGAAGTGGGGTTGGGGTAGTCCCCAACCCAACCTACTGGGCAATAACTTCTTCAAAGTCCATGTTTTGCAAGGCTAAACAGTTTAGCTCCGTGTGTGTTAGCCACACTATGCCATTATCCTGCTGGGAAATTTTTTATCATTACAGGCTTAATCACAAAGTCTTGCCTTGCACCCGAAGCAGTAGCACATCTGTCACGATCCATTTTGCTCTCTGTGGCTTTTTATTCTATTTTATTTTCTCAAATTAAAGACTGTATATTTGGTTTCATGTTAGAAATCAGCTTTGTGAGAAGATTGGTGTTTTTAGCAGATCTTGGTGGTATTTTAAGATATTTACAAGGCAGAGAAAAGTGCAAAGGGAAAACAATGTGACAATGGCTTTTCTCACACAGTACAAATAATTAAATGGAAATAAAGTTTTTTGTAGCTCCCTAGCAAAAAGTATCTTTTTTGTTTTGTGAGGTAATTATGGATTTTTGTGAGCACTCCTTGCTAATCAAACTGAACTCAAATCACATTATAGTTATTTTCCAAGGCTGTGTTAGAGACATTCTGGCTGCACTAACCCAAAAGAACAAAGCAGAGATGACAACCAGAATAGGAGTAAAAAGAAAAAAGGAAAGAATAGAGAAGCAGGATTGTGGCTCTACATCCTGCCCAGTGAGAGTGGCACAGCACTAGAGGAACAGGCACTGGTAAAATTAATGATAGATAGTATTATCCTTGAATTTTGTGGGAATTTAAGGCACTCTGGAAAAAAATACTCATTTTTTTATTATGAAATTTAGCTAACACAGAAAACCTGTGTATTGTAAGGTTGCATTATTTTAGCATAATGTTATTGCTTCTTGCTTGCTAAGTCTAACCTTCAGTTGTTCAGTACCAAGGGTCATGACTGAGCCTCAATCATGAGCTCATAAGGTGAAGAAAAAGGTTAGGGACTTGAGGCATGGAGGAAATGCCCGCAAGAAACTACAGTAAAATGTGCCACTTGTGGTGATGTGTGAGACTTCAACAAATGCACATGAAATGGTAACAGTAGGTCAGCTACACTGACCATGGGGAGGACTGAAAGGTGCCGTCCCTCTGGGAAGTTGTTTCTGGTCTCTGCAAATCTGTTGTGTCTTCTGAGGACAGCATAACTTAGGACAATTTACTGTTACCATGTGGGTTGCCCACTTTGTTTCGTGCTCTCTTGTGTTTGCCTCTCCTCTGTATGTGTAAAATCAAATGCATTCTGTGTTTTGTTGAGGCTGAATAAAAGTTACCTGTAACTTCACATACTAGGTACTGTCTCTCTGGGTAAGGAATGCTTTGAAAAATCAGAAATAATGGAGCCAGTTTAAAAAGAAAGTGCATTTCTGTGTTCTTTTGTTTTCCCCTGGAAAACCCTGAAGGTGATATAAATCCCATGTTTTTCTCCTGTCTCAATAATAATTTTGCAAAGCCTGTCCGTATATACTGTGCTTGAAATACAGAGTTGATAGGAATTTCACTGAGCCAAGGAAGGGGTATGATCCAGTTGGAAGTATGTTAACATTCATACATGGAGCATACTTTAACCTATATGTACTTTCTTAGTCCTGGTAAGAAAATAAGACAACACACTGACACATTTGATCCGTTCTGCTGTTTTGTTGTGTGCGCTTATTACCTGAACCCCTCCGTGTCATCCTTGATACATTCTGCTGGGGATAACATAACATAAATTACTGGCTGAATTTCCCTCTGCTATAATATTGCTTTATAACCTCCATAGAACACCACAAACACTTCATCTGTAATTAGCACAGGAGTTATTTGTGGTATTGTAAAGTATTTACTGACTGTAACTGTTGCCTTTTGGCACTACGTATCTCTCACAAATGGGGATGTGGTCTAGAGTATCATCAATCTTTTCTTTGTGGCTCAGAAAAGGAATCCATTTTCTTTGATAAAAGACCCACTGGTCTTTGTGATCTATAAATCATTCTTTCCGAAGAAGGCCTTTGAAATGCCAATTCAAGGTATTCTCATAGAGTATCACTGTATAGATTTTTCTAGGGATGGAAGATAATACTTGTGCCTATCAAAAAGGAAGATCTGTACTATTTTTCATTGAATTTTGCAACTTTAGTAGGAGCTCTCTGAAGGCCCAATATTGCCATCTCTAGTCCTGAGTCCTGCACGAAGTTAGAGCTTTTGAGTCAAAATAGCATTTCTCTGATGTCCAAGTCTGAGATGACTGTATTAAACCCACGATCCCATAAGACCGTATTCCTTACAGCACTAAAAATCCTTAGCCCTGTTAATGAGAAACGTTGGCATTTTGTGTGTGTGATTTTCTTTGTTTGTGTGTGGTTGTTTTTTGTTTTCTGTCCCTAGAAAACTGCTTCAGAGGCTCTTCTGAAGTAGCCCTTCTATCAGAGGCTTTTCATGCAACTCAGTTTGAACGTATCTTACGTTCTGTGAAAATACTTGATATTACAGGGGCTCATTCTTGAAGTACCTGCCTGTATAAAGACTATAAGCTCATTCTTGGTAACTGTGTGGTCCTCAGCTGGAGAGGAGGCTGCCAGATGCTGGTGTCACTATGCCATTGCGCTCCTGTAGCTGGAGCGTGCGGTGGTGTGGGTCTTCTGGTTTTGTTCTTCATTTTTCTTCTAAAAGCATTCGTATTTTCAAGACTTTCGTTACTCTGTGAAGGACAGAAACTTTTCGTCTTGTAATCTGAAAACTTCAGCCATAACTTTAAGAAAAATTGCCACGTAATGTGGAAAATGCCGGAAAAAATTACCGGGGAGACAACAAAGCAGTCACAGGGTGGCTGCCTTTCAGTGGCGTAAGGAATAAATAGCACTTAAATGTGCAGAGTTTATCATTCCTTGGAGGCCTTCGGGAACCTGCTGTACAAACAAAATAAACAATGTAGGTCTTCTACATAACTAATCCTTTCTGTTTCTAATCTACTGGTTTATTCCTGCAGTGGCAGATTGTTTGCAGTATTTATCTCAAGGTATTGTTATTGAGCTCTATTGTGCAAAGGAAATGAATTTATCTGCATGAAACTACAGTGTTGGAGAGGCAATATAGGCTGTATTTACCGTTTCCTTCTGTTTAGCGATTAAACTGTATATTCCCCACCCCTTCAATTTAACTTTTGGCTGGCTCAGACCAGCAGCATATTTGGTGTGGGCTGTGAAACAGATTTAAGAAGTCAGAAGTACTTTTAATCCAGTCCTAACCTCTTCAGTCCATAACCTGCCAGTGGAAATAATATTATATATATATTTTTTTTTAAAAAAATAGCTTTCTCACAGGAACATCATCAAATCTGTACTTTAAGCACTTCCAAAGAAGTGAAGATCATCATTAGAAGTGGGGAGAAGGGTGGTGGGGGAAACCTACTGAAATTGCATCCTTAGTAAAGCTAAATACCCCATAATCCTAAATGGTGAGAAAGGGGCTGAGATCTGAATCTGACTGGGGGCAACACAGGAGGGATGGAGTGTTTTGGCAAACGTTCCTCAGCCTGTACTTCTGCTGCCAGGAAAATGGGAGGATCGAAGGCTCGTTCAAAGAGCGAAGCCTTCACCACACAGTTGTCTCATCTAAAACTGCCTAACAAAGAGCAAGAAGGCTCAGATCTGATCTTGGGATGAGAGGATAAAAGAGAAAAATCACACTTCTATTTCTCTTCACTTGTCCTTCACGACATTAGAAACGGGGCAGTTGTTCTTTAGATTTCAGTAAGTCAATTATTTCTTTGCTTTTTAATTGGCTTATATTACGGGTGGTGTCCAGGTAACCAACAACTGCCAAAGGTTGGTGCTGTCCCCATAGGTTTCCTCATCCTTAGAAAGGGAACTGAACTGCTTTTTTGAGAACCAGCGTCCTGAGCTGATGCTCCAGAAGATCCAGAGCAACCAACTGCAAGGGCTGGCTTGGCCAGCTGGCTCCTGGGGCCTGAGAGGAAGATGAACCTTCTGGTGATTGGCATTGGGCAAAGAAAAAGAAAAAAATCTCTCCTTGGCCTGCAGCAGGATGTTGGGGAAGGAGTTTGAACTCGGGAGAATTCTTAAGCTTTCCCCTCAAAGCACCCCTTTTGTTTTCCGTATGGAACTGAGGTGCCAGTTCATTTCTGCCCTGCAGTTAAGTCAGCCCTGCAGAATTGCTGTGGAAATCTACTGGCTTCAGCTTCTTGTTTGACTGCCATAAACAAGGAAACCCACATCCTCCTCGCCAGCTCTTCAGCAGAACCAACCTGCTTGTTCCTGGCTGGCTGGGGGAATAGGATTGCGGAAGCATGCTTTATGGCTTTGAAGTCTTTTCTGGCTAAATATCATTAATCTTTGGCGTGATTCAGTTCTTAAGGTAATTTGTGGCTTTCTTCTTTTCTTAAAATCCTTTAAAGGCATGATATGGAAAAACTTCTTTGCTCCCAGATTATCCAGTGTAATTAGAACAGTGTCACTCAACTTAGTAAAGTCCTTTATACATGCTTTTCCCTGTCTTGTTGTAATTTAAGTCCATGCTACATGGGAAAAGGTGTGATTTATTGTTCATTTATTCTTTATTTCCCCATACGCTGTATTCCTAAAATTATTCAGCGCTTCTTTTTGGTTTTGTGGCTTTTAGGATGTGATGTTGAGCACGGTTACTTCTGTGAGGGGTTGCTGTCTCTGTGAGAGCCTGTGAGGAACTTTCTACTTGTATCAGGTGTACTAGTTGTCTTTTCAATATATGAAATCCTTGTGTAGAGGATGATGCGGTGGAACTGGAACATCAAATATGAGTTTATCAGACATCACCGGGTATGCCACTTCTCTCACCCTTGTGTCTCTGCTGATGAAAAGGGGAAACTGCTTGCTGAAGCACCTCCTTAAAAGCGATGCTCCTTGGAGGGAAGTCATATGATATTATCAGTGCCTCGTGTCAGTGTTTCCCCACATCTACAGTGTGAGAGACAGACTGGAGTGAGGCTGGTGGAGGGATATTAATGTGGTGAGAGGATGGGGAGACTGAAGTACATGGGTTGGCTTAGCCATGAAAAGGCAAAGGCAGGGGTCTAGGGGTCTGTTTGCAGCCTCTCCGTCCCCTAATGGGGGGCTGCAGAGAAGGTGGAGTTTTCTCAGTTGTACAGTTAAAGAATGAGAGGCAGGCGTAGGTGCATTGGAAATTCTTATGGGATTAAGGGCAAGTTCTTCACACAAAGGGGGCTCAGGCTCAGGAACAGGCCCCAGGGAGGCTGTGGACTCTCTAACCTTCAAGACTTTAAAATCTTGGTGGGTTGAAGCTCTGAGCGACCTGGTCTGATTTTGAAGCTGGCATGTATTTGCGCAAGGGATGAGCCTAAATGACCCACGGACATCTCTTCCAACCTGTGTTTTAGTATGATTGCTGAAATCCTGATTTTTTTTTTCTTTTAAAAAGGCTGGCTGCGGTGTTATTTTCAGCTAGTACATTGTCTTTGCTGGAATACCTGCTGTGAATCCTTCTGGTCCTCAACCAGGAGCTGAATATGGCTTTCTGATTTCTTAACTCCAGATCGAGGTGTGTCTTTCCAGGCTCTGTGTAACAGGTTGCTTTCTTTTGCAGTGCTCAGGAGGATAAATAAACTGGCTTTTCTTTGCTTCAGTGCTTAATCAGATTGTGGAAAACTTCACTGCCCAAGCATGCCTTGTATCTTCCTTCTGAAAATACCTTTGGTGGAAAGATAACTGAGACATCATGGAACGCTGTTCATTTTTGCTCTCATCTCTTCAGATTTGCTTCATTTGAGTTAATGCTGTTTAAAACACTAATCATTAATTAGAATTTGGATTACTAAATGCAGCATTCTCATATGCCTTGTATAACCATTTATCATATGAACAATGGAAAGACCATGCTGTTCAGTAGACTTCAATAGCTGTTTTGTCATTTTTTCCTCTAGGGGGCATAAGAATATTTAAGCCAGACCTGTGCTAGCTGCATATCTGTAATATCTGTTTTTCAAGTATTTTATTTGGTTTGGTTTCCTCATTCTTTGGACTCGTATGTTATTGTTGAATGGCTTCTTTTTTTCAAGTATCAGACTTTATTCCTCTATGCATGCAATGATAAAATGTTCTAGTTTTTTTTTTTGCTTGTTTGGTTTTTTTCCCCCCCTCAAAGACTTGACTATGACTGACTTGTTCACCACTTGAATCTTGGAAAGGAGAACTTTATTTGTAGCCTCCCAGATCTGTAATAATACCCTGTCCATGTAGCTCACATTCTTTGTCAGAAGTTGTAATTTCCTACAAATTGATGAGTAACTGCACCATGTTTTACTACTTTGTTTGTGCTGATTTCCCAGTAGCTTTCACCATTCTCTATTTGTCATAATTATAGTCTGGTCTCTGCTCGGAGTTCAGTTTTCCTACTTCTACAAGCCTTTGGTATTCCAGTTGTCCCATGTGAAGCCTCCAAGAGGCCTGGTCTTGCTTAGGGAATATGTTTTCAGGACTTCATGAGTTATCTTTCACCTGACAGTCTCACAGGAGACAAACTCTTTCCCTCTGCCTTCATGATGGGGTGTGGTGGTGGAGGGCTACCTGTCTAGATTGCTCACTTGTCAAAAGTATTTAGTAGAAAGCTGTTATTACAGACATTCCTCCTGCTGCGTTTGAAGGACAGAGGAACACAACTGAACTTTCTCAGGAGCCTGTGAAGGCAGTGTAACAGCAGGTAGTCATGTAAAATCATCTCTCTGGGGACAGGAGGAGTGATGCCTATAAAAACATAGTATATCTTCATGGTCCAGTCTAATTCTTGTTCTTTGAGGAGTAAGAGAGTCAGGCTTTATCTTCATGTTCTGAAAACTCTAATATCAGTTTGACAAAATGCTGCAAAATATTGGGAAAGGATAAATAATTATGCTAAATGCCAAGTTGAATGTTCCTTGTAAGTGCTTCAAGCTTAGAAAAAAAATTTTTTTCTCATTTTGATTGTCCTCAAAATCCATTTGAGTGCTCCTAGGAGTTCAGGGATTACTGCAAACTGCCAGCTGTATAATTCATATCCCAATTTCTCCAGGAGTACAAGCAAGAGCACAAAGTTGCCTGTAAACCAGTTCTGATGTGCTGCTGGTTCTGTTCACATCATGGGATGTGAAGAGGTTACATCCCTAACACCTTTAAATAGTTATTGTGTGTGCTTACATCATCCTTTCTGTTAATCTTCACCTAAACCCTCTGTGGCAATGCTTTTCACAGCTCACCCGTGCACTGATTAAGGCTTTATTTGCAGATTATAATTGAAGGTTTAAAAAATAAGAAATCTAATTACTCTAGCTGTGCCACTGAGGTAACAGAGATCTTTGGAGAGGACCTGTTAGTGAAACAGAGGGTTAAGGAACAGGAGTCAGTGGTACATCAAAGGACTAAGCGTGGGCTGTGGAATACCTGTATGGCTCTGTACAAGGAGAACATGTGACTGGGAAAATTCTCAGTGTAACTTCTCTAGGTTAACAGCTCATAATGTGAGCTGTGACTGTGGTGCTGCTAATTACTAGAGCTTGTGTGTTTTTGCTGTGGGGAAAACTAATAAACACACATAAAATGTATATAGATGATTTCAATAAAACAGTGTGCAATACAGTATACTGATAATGTATATAGGATATAGCCCACAGTTTGGGTTCTCTGGATTCAAAGAGCTGCAGTGCCAGACACAATCTCTAGCTGTTTAATTACCTGTGATGTGACGTGTTTACTATTTATCGAATATAGCAATAAATCCATAACTGAAATGTCTTCAAGAGCAATGAAACGACCAGTGGGTGATAAGTTGCATTCTGGAGTGCTGGCAGTGGTTTTTGGGTCCCAGCAATGATAGTCTTTGAAATGCAGATACTGCTATGGACAGGCAGCAGACTGGTTTTTTTAACTTTAAAACTTCCTGCCTTCAAATCTTTTTCCAACCACGTTTTTTGAGGACAGATAATTTAGGTACCAGCTCTATTTGCCCACTGCATTTGTTGTGTGTATACTTCTTTGCCCTCTTAATCTTTTGGTAGACAACAATGTCTTTCAGCTGATTAAAAACTTTTCTAATACCTCATTTTGCAGGAAAGAAGCTGCCATGCATGCAGGGTTGAGAGGTGCTGCCATTAAAGCCAGTGGAACTGCTTTGATGCAAAAACCCTTTATATGTACTAGAAAACAAGTTAAAGGAATTTTTTCAGCTGGTTCCCTGGTTTTGAACCTGTTTGCTGCTTCCTCTTTATGCATCACAGTTCTGCAATCCACCTTTGGTATCAGAGAAATTTCTAGAGCTCTTGCAGACTTTGTTTCAAGAAATTCTTCTCCAGTTTGAGTAGGTGTCTCTTACAGAGTTCAAATTATGTTCACAAATAACTTGTCTGTATGTGTATACCCCCACGGCTCTGTGCCTCAGCATGCACCGTAGTATTACAGATGAATTCATTAAAATGCTTAGGCATTCATTGCTGACATTTGTTCTGTTTAATTGAAATAATATCTTCACCTTTTCAACTTAGCTTTTATGACACATCAAAACTTTGGAACCTTTTCAATTATTTATAAAGCTTAGAAGTTATTTCCTAATTTCTTGTTTAGTTGTCCCAGATCATGTTTTTTTTGCGAGTATGTAGCATATAATAATGTGCCCTCCTTCTTAAGGATGCTGCCTAATGTCTGGCTTCCTAGGAAATGCATCTCCTACAAGCTGTGGGACGAATGTCAGACACAAACAGCTCTGTTGAAATGCCTAGACCGTAGTGATGCTATGCTTTTGAAACAGGGGTAGTTTCAATCAATTTGTGTTTATTTGTGATGTAACCTGTCCGCTGCTGCATGTAGCCTAGCATCTGGAGCTGCCTACATGAGGATTTCTTTGTAACTCGACTAAATTACAACAACACAAAATGCAGGACACATCCCGTCTTCACTTAAGCTTGTTCCAATTTACTGAAAACATGGAGGTTTTCATGGGTGAACCTGAGCTTGACTGCTTGAATTTACTGATATATAAGCCTGCTCTACTATGAGACATCCCTTCTGTGTGTTTGTAATTGAGCTGGAACAAAGAAGAAAGAACGGGTAAGGGTTTATTGACAGAACAGTGTGTTCTGTGTTCTCAGGCTTCAGCACAGTCTTGTATTATCAACTGCAACATCATTTCCCCAGCTATAGCTGCTCTCAGGCTGTCTCAATCACTTTGCATTCTACCACCTAACAGTGCCTTCAGTTTGGCAGTACCAGCGGGGTCACTGTGTAAACGAGTCTTAAGAAACATATTTTTTTGTTGGATCTGAGGGGAAAGAATAAAAGCCACTTCTGCAGCATAAATAGGTTTTGCCTGATTGCAGAAAACCCCAAAGAGGTGTTGAGTTTTTACGTATGGGAGTCTTTTCCTAGAATCCTATGAAATGAGAGCAAGGCCTAAAGTTAACTGAGTAGCAGGCTCCTGCCTACTGGAGAATGCTAGGGATGCTACAGAAACAACATAGTGGTTATGATGTGAGCGTTTGATGAAGGCCATAAGCTAAGGAGGTAGATAAAGGAAGACACTTGACAAAGATAGAGAGGAAGTGAGTCAAAAGTCCTTGCAAACTTCAGCAATCGAGGCAGTTAACAGAGAAAGTTGAGAAGTCCACAGTTAAGAGGAGTGAATGACCCCCAAAGTGAGGCTGAAGGCTGGAAAGACCACCTAAAAGTCCTGCCAAGAGAACATTCTGGAAGACTCCACCCCAACCTCCACCTAAACCCCGACTATTACGAATATGATAGGCTTTGAAATTGCATGAATATGTATGTTAGGATGTTGTAATCATGTATACAGACTGTACCTTGCTTTTTAGTGGAATTTTGGAGCAAGTTTGTCCAGTGCAAGCTGTGTAGTTCCCCAGCGTTGGCAATAAATACCTTTGCTGATTAAAGATAGGATTGTCTCTAAGCAGTTCCTTTATCCTGAGCTTTTTTCGGCATCACTTACATGTGTAGTTAAGATACTGAGGGAGAGCAACCTGCCTACGTGAGTCCTCTGTTCCTGAGAGCTGCAAGGACTCATGTTTTTCAGATTGAGAAGCTTTTTTTTTCCCTCCCTGACTTTTTAAACTTAATTTCTCCAGCCAGCCACTTGGGAAGGCAGACATAGCACTGGTTTGATCCTCAAGCCTGAGTCCTCAGAGCTCCAAACCTCTCCTTTTGCTCATATTGAAACATGCACGGCTCAGGAACCCTAACTGAGGTGTGTGTTTGATTTCACTTTCAGTGCAGAAGTTCTCTCAGATTTTGGCACTGTGTTCTTTGTAAACAGAAGCATTTTTTCTTTTTTTTCAGTGTTATAATCGATGATCAGTGTTGGCACTAATACCTTTGCTGTGGGCTGCACAGGGAGCTTCAGAAATAGCTCAAGGTTGTTGTGAAGTACAGTGAAAAGCAGCAGTGTCTTCTAAAACAAAAAATAGCTTGCAGGAGTTCCTGTGGAGATGTCTGTTTTCTTGATCTTCATGTAAGTGCTCAGAATCAGTGTTTATAAAAAGACCTTAGTACTAATCCTTCTGTAGGTTCTTTTGAAATAACGTATTTAACTTTTTTCCAATTCCCTGAGAAGTTTTTAATGGTGCCTCCTACACTTCTTTCAATGAACACAGTCTCAGATTTATTAATGCATAATGTGTCCCAGAAATCAGTTTCACTGACTCCCATCCATCAGTCAGCATCACTTTTTCTGTAATTTGGCAGAACACATTTCTTTGAAGCCCCATTTTGTAGACCCTGGGTGATGTCTTTGTGTAACTCTTCTGAAGAAGGGAGAGAACCTATCAGTTTTATTATCTGAGATTGAAGGGTACATTAGCAAGAGCCAGAAATCTACTTTCCATATGAATATCGAGTTCTGTTCTTTAGGAGCTGCCTTTCACTCACATGTTTTAGGCCTTAGAAATGAATTTCAAGAAAGCACCAACAACACTAGTTAAAGCAATATTTAAGACCAGGCTTATGGAGGAATGTGAGGTCTGTAACCATAGAGTATACTTTCCAAATAAATCTGAACTGGAAATGTTATGTCTCAGAGGCACACAGCGCACAAGACTGGTGCTAAGACTAGGTTTATCTTGATACGTGTCAAGCAGTCCTCTTCTGTCCTGCCATTTTGTGTCCATTCTCCCCCAACAGCACTCCTGGTGCCTGTCCTGAGGCACCAATCCCTGATGGATACAGAGATACGGTGATTTGCATTTCTGCTTTGTTGCTTTATTGAAGCCTGTGTGGAAGGATGCAAAGGTAGTATTATGCCACTTCAGCTGTGAATCCTATGCTAAAGCAATCTGATGGTCTCTGGTCAGACAAAAGGCAATAATGGTCAGGCAAAAAGACAAACCTCTGTTTTGAGGACCTATTATCTTAGCTGGCAGCTGGGAATGATTTAGATCCTCCCTTAGCCAAACACATCCAATCTGTGTCTGGACCTGAAAAAGCTCAGCTGTGACATTAAGGACTTGCATCTCCTATGGAGCAAATCAGGAGATTAACTCTGAAACAAGTTGATCAGCAATGCCTTGTACCCAATCTAGAACTGCTTAAAGCAGATGCCTGGAGTTTGCATTCAAGCGAATTAAAGGTTCGGGTATGGAGATGACTAGGAGTAGTTTCCTTTGGTGGTGGAAAAGGTGTGTTATCAGACTTCCTTCTGTGCCCTGGGACAATTGAGGTTGTCCATGTTCTGATTCAAGGAGCTTTCTGCCATTCAGCAGAAGCTTGCAAAGCCTTAGGTAAATGACATCCTTGTTTTTCCTGGGGGTGAAATCTCTGTGCAAGACCACAAGCAAGGGTCTATTTTACTGTGAAACAGTGAAATAGTACCTACAGCTTTATGCCCTTCCCCAGAGCATGTGGGGTAGATGTGGAGTGAGCAGCAGCACTGAGAGTTAGCTAAGAAGCAGACTGTGTATTGAGCAAGCAGTTCAGAGCAACACGGCACGACGGGCTGCTGGAGCCCAAACCACTGTGCTCCACACACACAGGGAAACAGGAGCGTTGGGGTTGCTGACTGTGCAGGCAATTTAGGAGTAAGAGTGTGTGCGTCAGCATCTCTTAAATAGGAAAAGGGGTAGAAGTCTTGAGTCTGGAAAGCTTTACATTTGCTTTAATCAAGACTAGAGAAGAAAGGTTAAATGTGACCTGTAAGGGTCTGCTTCTTTACCAGGTGTAAAAAAAAAGGCTTCAAGCTGGCGTGGGTAACAGCATAATAGTGACTTAAAGACCTGAGAGAAAAGAGTTCACTGTTGATACTTGCTAGTGAGGAAGAGGAAGGCAGAGCTTTTGGTTGAGCAGAGACCTCTGGACTCCCTAAGGGCAGGTCACAGTTCATTTAACTGTTCAGTAGGAATCCATATTAAATGAACACAGCTCTTTTTTTCCTGCCAAGCAGAAGCTGATGGAACGTTACAACGAATTTCAGCCTTTTTCTGTTTTGTGTTTTTAATAAGATTGTGACTAAAGGGAGCAGGTCAGCCTCGTGACTGTTCCCAGAGGATACAGCTCAGATGTATCACATACAAATCTTTTCACAAGATGTATAGCTTCTGCTCAGAGGTGGGTTCTGGCCTCTGTGAGACCCTGAGGAAGATCTGTTGAGGACTCGGGTAGATAGAGAGTGGAAGATTTAATTAATATCTAACATCAAGAAGCCTTTGCCACCTAACAAAATGAAATCAGTGTTGAAGAACAAACAGGAATGGAGATTTGATTAGCCCAGGTTGTCCTCTGAAAAGGAGAGCAATGACATGTGAAAGTCAGGTAATGTGCTCTTTATATAGAAAGACATTTATGGATGATGTTCTGAATGCAGATGTAGCTACTCGGTTTGTTTTCCAGGCTGCGCCTACGCTGGATAATTTCATTTTGATAGGACCTGGTGGTTGCTAGCACTGAGATTGCTGGGTCGTTTATGCCTGAGGGAGAGTCCCAGTGCTGGGGTTCGAGCTGTGTGCTTTACATGCCATGTGGCTGTCAGCTTTTGGGCCTGTGACCTTCTTCTGACTGATGCATCCCATGCTTTGGGAAACACACACGAGCACACCCACCACTGCACAGAGTTCATGGAGAGGACACAGAGAATCACAGGAACTTTGTTATTGAAATCTGTGGTCTTTGCCCTTTGCTTATTTGTTTGTGTCTGTACAAGAGGGTGTTTTGTGCATGTTTGTCTAGTTTACAATTGACAAAATCTGATCTTGCTTTGTGCTCTCGCTTGTTTGCTTCCAGAATGTGCTGTGATACAGGTGCTAAGAGAGGTGTGTCCATTGTGAAAACAAAAAGAAAAGACACAGATGTGCTTGTATACTTTCTTTTTGTGATTAAAGCTTTTCTTACTGCGTTATCTTAAAATCAGATTTGCTGTCAGGTAATAAGGCAATAAATATCCTAAAGAAAGCCCACTTATTGGGTGATCGCTTCAAACCACAGTCATAGCTTTGCGTACTACCTGACATGACACTGGTATTGGATGGCCAATTAGTACAGGACAGGCTGTTGCTGTAAATAAAACCTCAAAGCCCAAATGGCCTTTAAATTTCAAGTCATTAGAAAGACGAGTCCTTAACTTCTATCACTAGCACCAGGGCAAAGCAGGTGTAGCACACTGTGGGTAACTGCAGCTAGTAAGCACCAAATGTAAATAGGATAGTAAATAGTAAGAGGAGAATTGTATGCAATGTTTGGTTAGTACTTCAGATTGCTGTAAAAGCTTAAGGATAAGAATAAGGGAGAAGAATTGGAGCAGTTTTTAACCTGGTAACAAGATGAGCCACGCTGAGAAAGTTTTTGCTTTCCCTGGAAAGTGACTTGAAAGATCAAATATGAAATTAGGGTACAAGTGTTTTTTCTTTGAAAACAGTGGTGTATTCAATTTAATTTCACTGTGCAAGCAAACAATCTGAATGTATTTTCCAAATCAGAATGACTACACAAACTTGCAGATGACTAGTACAAACTTGCATTTACCCAGGATAAATTAGACATTCATAACCACTGAAAATACTGGCCTGAATGTGCAGCTGTGGTTACACTGTCAAATGTGAAGTTCTTGTGTTTTATGGCTGTGTGCATTTTTTCATATGCACGTGTTGCTGTTCCTTTGGAGTTTCATAAAAATGTATTTTCTCCTTTTTTTTTTCTCAAAGGAAGATCAAGAAATATGTGGCCTATGGGCATATCAGCATTTATAAGGGACAATCTTTTCTGGGTTAGGATGCTAATTAAACTTGGATTAAAAAGAACTTGGACTAGAACTTGCCATCTGTTGGGTAACAAATGTGAATTCATAATTCATAACCCATGTTTGAAAAGTATTTTACAAAGCACAATCGGTGATAAGTTGGTCTTCATTTCAGTCCCAATGAAAACAGAATGACCTCCACTGCACACTTAGCCTCAGGTAGTCCTTCATATGCCTTCCAGACCTTATTTAAAAACATTATGGAAAATAGGAGAAGTGGTTGTGAGTTTTTGTAGGCTGAGGTTGTTGAATCCAGATTGACAGCTTCTGGGAGAGCTGTGCAAATTGAAGATGTTTCATTACTCGCATAGTTGTCCACCAACTTCAAGAAAGAGTGGCTTGTTATCCATATAACAATGGATGAAGGAAAGGAGGAAATTTCACAGGAGTTTAGGCTCTTGATTTCTTTCATACTCATGACTTTAAGGAGGTACCTAAATTTAAGTAACTTCAGCTGTATCCTCCTTTTGCGAGTGTGCTATTGACTGGTGGCAGACAGCCCGTCTGTCCTTGGTGTGCGAGCCTCAGGCAACCAGCTTGTGCTGCACAGGGGACTTCAGTCCTGGGCTCTGCTTGAGGCTTCTAAATTTCATGGCCAAATTCTTGAAACTTCCTAAATTCTTCCCTTGGGTCAGGACTGCATTACTTCTGTGTGTGTGTGTGTGTTTGCTCAACTGATAATGTGTGTTTATTTGTGAAGCCCTGGTGCAGGATAAAGGTGGTCACAGAAAATAAGGTTGTATCAAAGCAAAAGTTTGTTGGGGTCTTCAATGGCCACAGAAGGTGTTGCCTGCCTTGGAAGCATCACATGGACAGGTGATGCAAAGTCAGTGTTTTCAGGTTCTTTCTGGCCTGTTCGCTCTGAGTGACTTACACAGCTCTACTGTGGAAGAGTGGTGTGTTCTTTTTCCTATTTCCATTTTCTTTTGTCCCCTCCTCACTCAACTTTTATGGTTTGTAGAATACAGTGTGTTATCTCTCTGACCTGTCCAAAGAGATTCAGCCTTCACAGATGGACAAATACAGTTCTTCGAGTGCAACTGAGGTGAGGACAATGCTATTTGTACTTTACAGCTTGTTCCTGTTGAACAGCTTAATATTGTTGACCATGGAGCAGCCCTGATTAGAGTTAGTGGAATGCATGCAAATTCTTTAGAGAAGAGGAATGTAGAATCAAGATAAATATTCTTAACAGGCTCTTTTATTTGACCAAGCAGTAGTAATAACTTGTAGTTGTTGTATGTGTATTTCCAGGCAGGTCAGTAATTTGCTTCCAAAAACACTTGGAATTGTGTGTGGCCACTCATAATGAAAAGTTTCTTCTGCTTAATCTTAAGCACATATCTTTTGATCTCTCACTGAAGATTGAACTATGATGCTTAATGTGGTTCTTGAAAAGGACACCCCTATTATGCTTTGCTAAAATAAAATGTTCTTCTTATAGCTTTAAAGTGGATTAAGTTAAATTTGACAATGCTGCTATGAAGAGAGGAAGTAGGGAGAGACCAGGACCCCTGAAGTCATCACTGGAAAGCAGCACCGCTCTTCATTAATGCCCTCTTAATTTCTTTATAATGAGGCGTGGGCACAATCAAAAAGAAAATGGTATAAACTCCCATTTAGCCTCAGGGTCTTTAATTTCTCAAGCAAAAAAGGTTTGTGAATCTGCATAGATATAAAAGGGCACAATATGTCCTGCTAAGTGACTTTTCATGGTCTAATTTAACTAACTTCAGCAAAATGCCCTGTCACCTGAGAGGGATGTTCTAGGTACCGATAATGTCACAAGACTTATCTCATTCTGACAGTTTAAAGTGTCCTAGTAAATTTACAATATAAGAAAGTCAGAGGGAAATGAAAAATACCAATATTTAATGCTTAGGACATGCAAAACTATTCTGAATTGTTGGGAAATTTGAAAGGCACGTTTCCTCACTTGTGATCAGTCTTTTGAATGTTTTGATCTTTAATGAAGTTAGCAGAATTCATGGCATCCTGACAAGTCCAACAGAGCACCCAGCTGTTGCAAGGACTTGAAACAACTGACTTGCTGTGTTTGGGTGATGGACAACTGAGGAGTCTGCTTTGTATAGCTGCTGTGGCCTTGGTCCTTGCACTAGCCCATTGAATCTGAATGGGCAGGAGCAAGATGCTTTTGAGGTGGAGATAGGAGCCACAGAAACTTTGCCTAGATCTGCCAACGTTTGATTAACAGGGATTCATTTGGGAATGAAAAGTTCAAGGATTGGTAAGGATCATTATACACTTGTAGGAAAGAAACCCATGCTTGGCACCTGCCCTGAACACCAGAATGAAGGTTTCTGGAAGCATGCTTATATATTCAAGATTGGGATTGGTTATGTTTAGATGTATATATGGTATCCAAATTCTCATTATGGACATCTATGACTTGATTCACTTGCCTGTACATCCACAAGAGACCTCATTTGAAATATCCTAAGATATCCTACGCAACCTCCAGCATTTGCTTCAAGTCTTCCTTGTAGCTGTTTCTTATATCCAGGACTATCAAAGGCTGGTGGGCGACCCATGGTTTGGTGTCATGTTCAGCACTTGAAGAGTAGGGTGGGATAAGACTGTGTGTCCCCACTGAAAGCTGTAAGGGTGTTGGCATGATTGCTCTTCCTTGGAAGCTTTGCCATGGAAGAACAACTCAGTTCCCTGCAGTTTGTAGCTATGGAAGTTGCCTGGAAGATAACTCTGTACCAGTGACACTGAATTCGTGGCTAGGCCGGACAGTCTTAGTGCTGAGCTGGGTAGTGCTGCCTCCTTTGTTATTTGGCTCATCTGTGCTCTGTGGACAGCTGTGTGATGTTTTGGTAGTTCCCAGCGTGAAGGCCACTGCAGTCATTCCCCCTCCTGAACACGGTGGCCCATTTGCTGCCTGTGAAGCTGAAGTAGTCTCTTGATACTCATTTCTGAATGGAAAGGTTTTGTACGCCCTTGTCTCTGCGCCTGGGCTCTGGGTTTGGTGCTCTTAAGATCTCCTCTTTAAGAAGCTGTAGCAGAGTGCTTTGGTGTTAATTTTTTTTTCCTTCTCTTGGGACTTCTGCTTGTTTGGAAATATAAAGAAGTGGTCTTCACACTGCATGGGAAAGAAACCTGAGGCTGGTGGCTTCTCAGCACATCACCTGCAGTTGTGGGGTTATTAGCTACAGTTACAGATAAAGGTACTTTGGGGCTTTTTATTAAAAAGCATCACAAATGATGAAAAAATTAATAAAGGAAGTATTGTATGCTTGCATGTGGCATTAAGACTTGTTAGCTCTATCATTAACATTTTATTGAGAATACCCACAAGCAGATTGTGATAGAGTTTCTCAGTAGGAGCAATGTGAACAAGAGATGTCAAAGATCACAGTTTCAGAACAGTAATTATTTTTAATTAAAACGTTGTCTTTTTTCCTTGGCCACCTTAAAAACAGATTAAGGTACCTAGTTTAACTCATGCTGCTATCTTCAGAAATGCAGTGTTGTTAAACATAAAGTTCCTTCAGAAAATAAAAGTTTACTGAAATCTTATGTGATGTGGAAACATCTTTATTACCAGTTTATAGACACTTAAAAATGTCATTGTCCTATAAGGTTAATTGCTCTTGCAGTTTCAGTATTGACAAATACCTGGCCTGCTTTGTGTTGAATTAAGCCATTTTATCCTTATGTCTAGAGTCATATGCTTCTTGTATTTGAAAGACTCTTATGTAGGTTATAGAAATTAACAACATTTTTTAGACCAGTTGATGTAACTTTCAAATTGTATTTGGCTTTTGTCTGTTTACTTGCAAGGCCATTCAAGAAAGAGACCTAAATGTAAACTAAGTTGTAATGTACTCGATGCCTAACTAAAATGTGTCTTGTCATCCTCAGGTGTTATCACCGTTCTTACCCTCGTACCATTCTGCTCTTTTAGCGAGCATGAAGGGAGTATTTGCTTCTCTGAAGAGCTTGGGTACAAAAAAGGAACCTGTAGGGAGTCCTAAGGAGATTCATTCATTATCTACTTTAGAACAATAATGTCAGGACTATTATGCTTTTGGTAGTGGTAAAATAGGAGAGGAAAAGAGATGAGAATGAGAAGTTGAGAGGTGGTGTAATGTGCTGTGATGGCGTACTGGCACATGAACATCAGGATGCTTTGGAGGGGTGTTTGCCTGTGTGCAGGGCTCCCAAGTGTGATAGAGAGGGTGTCTGATATCCCACAAGGGCATGGGCACACAGGTGCCCACTGTACACACACAACAGCATAGCTCGGAGCACAAAATGCAATTTGTGGATGCGTTAAAAAATATGTGCTGAGAATGTCATTCCTCAGGAGCAAGTATATTGATCGTTTGACTCAAATTGTTTCTTAATTGAAACACAAAACAGCTCCTCTTTAAACTTCAGACTACTTGAAATCAGTTCTGGTAGGGACTATACAAACTGCATCTTCAAGGAATGGTGTGTCTACTTTTTTCCCCCCACTAACAGATGCTATTTGGATTAATATATAAGGATTGTTGTCACAACAGCAAGATCTGATGAGGTTATCAGATTCTCCTGGATTAAAGAGAACTTGACCGCTACACAAATCAGATGTTATTGCTGCATATGAAAATGTTCATTTGTTAGCCAAAGTGTTAGTTCATTTTTGCACAGCTGAGGAATTACTGACTTTCAAGATCTGGTAATAATTCAGCAGTGTATTTGTCCAGGTTTGTATACACAAGTGACTTCAGTAGCATCCAAAAATGTTTGTTACTTGTCTGGGGCTTTACATCATGAGATCTGTGTCTTTTTTGGCCTCTGGCATGGAGCAGAGTAATTTAAGTTGAAACTTCCTTTGGTGGGTTCATAGATACGTGTTTCACCTATAGTTTTGTTAAGAGCATGTGTGAGATGTTAACTTCCAGTTTTAATTAAACCTATATCAGGTCTGAGGTATTTGTACTTTGAGTTTTTTGGTTTCATTTTATTTAAGTAAGGAATCTGTCTTAAAATCAGTTTTTATCCTTAAAGTTTAGGGCTGTCCAGCACTAGACTTTTTTGGTAACCTTGCCTTTGTGATCCTAAACAGAGTGATTACACTAGTGGCTGTGTTATGTAGGTACGTATAAGTCTTCAGTATGTTGATAATATCTGGGATTAACAGTTTTCTTGGTTCACAGCCTTACCAGGCATAACAACATCTCCTGTGTGTCAAAAGCTTTCGTCTAGGGAATACCCTCTTATCTGTTCTCCGTCAACGTCTTCTTACCACTGAGGTTCCCAATAAGACAAAAAGTATTTTGCGTGCTTTTCTGATTTCCCTGGTCTATTTTTCTATGTTTCTTCAGGCCTTGAGCTTTGAAGAGGTCCATTTCCTTATGGTTGCTTTTACAGGAATAAGTAAAAAGATCATGGGAAAAACCACCATCACCCCATGGTAGATGTACTTGAGCACTCAGTGGATTACATTAAGTGCAGGGGTGATTCACTAATTCAGGGGCCTCTGTGGGACCATGACCACATGGGGACTGAGAGCCCTGTACTGAGTCATGCTAAACCATGCAGAAGAGACCCTCTTATCCACACTATTTCTGGACTATAAGAATTCAGTTTCTTTTTAACACATTATAGAAAAACAATTAAGGACCACATATTGTTGCTGCATTTTTCCTCAAAGTATTGAGCAGGGCAAAAGCACAGGGAATTTGGTTAATTCCTGAGGGTGGCAGGATCAGTGGAATCCCAATCTGTGTTAACACTTGTTGAAGGGGGCAGATGCTTGGGGATGCAAACATTACCCTTGGAAGAATCTCTGAGAAGTATTTCCTTCTTTAGATAGCCTTTTGGACAGGCCTGGATATATATGTACACTTTTTCTCTGTAGAAAAATGTTCTATTTATTCCCATTCCTTTAACAACTTCCCTTTGGTAGTATTTGCTTTGAAAGGTACAATATGGCCTTGCTTTGTTCACATATGCACGTTATTTCTAGCTTAACAAGTCTGCAGTGAATAAAAGTAGTTACAGGCTTCATCTGCCTACAACCGAGTTTCCTTTACAGTCAGTAGAGATCAAATCAGGACAGTCAATACATCCTGGAGTGTAATTCCTGCTATCCTAAAGCAGCACTTAAATAGGTCAGACAAACCATGCGTGAGGCTCATTTCTTTGCACTGACTTTAGAGGGATAGTGGGTGGCTATATTACAGTCACCAGCCCTGTAGACACCCGAGTTTGGGGGTGTGCGTTCCACCCGCTGTGCCAATGGAGAGCGGCTCCTCTGGCAGGGTGTCTTCTCTTAGGACACTCCAGCTCTGCCCTTCAGAAGGGCCAGGCTCTTCTGCAAGCCCAGACATCAGAGAGTCCCTTAGTATGAATGTGGAGGCCCCCACCACGTGTTTTAGAATGCTGTGCTTGTACTGACAGTGACATGTGAAAATCAGGACTTTTGAATTTACGTAACCTATAGGAACGGGGTTGGAGGTGTGTTGCATGAGTTTTTGGTCAAATGTGCCTTTTGTGGTAAACTCACAGCAAGTTGGGGCTGTTTGGAGCAGGGGCTGAATTTTGTGATCTTTGAAGGCCTTGTCCAGTGTAGTTCATTCTGTGATTCTTCTGCCAAAAAGTCTTTATACTGCATGATTATTTACTGCCAGATTTGGAACTGGTCAGCATTCAGACAGCTCTTCAGATCACAAAGCGGCTCTCAGCCTTAGGTGTGGACCCTGCCACATTTTCTGACTTACTGCTGAGGCTGAGTGAGGAGCTCTGATTCGCTTTTCTCCCAGAGTTGAGGCTGAATCTTTATAGACATCCAGAATATTGCTTTGTAGTATTCATTTTTTCTCCTCCTCTACAAAGACTAGATATATAAATTAGAGTGGAAGGAGATGTTTTTCTGTTCTGCTAGAAACATATTATAAGACTTGGCATGAGTATCCTGGGAGCCAGAGCTGAAGATGGTGAACATATGGGAAAACCCAGGAGGAAGCATATAGTTTTAGGTTCCTAAACCTAGCTCTTGGATTGTCACACTAATGTAATGAAAGAACATTAAATGAGTTGAGGTTATTAAACCCTATAGGTTACTGAGTCCTATTTGGGATCACATTAAAATGTAATTAAACCAAGTCCAGATATTTTAATTTCTAGCTGGAGATTTATGCAACGTAAGCTGAATCTTTTTCCAGTTCTGAACTTTACTGAAAATGGGTTTGTTAATGTGCTTATTTCTTTTTAATATTAACTGAGTAGACATTGTTTAGGCCCTTTGACTCTAGTAAAACAGTATCAATATTAGTCATGGTTCAAATCAAATAGCTGGGAAGACAGAGGCTTGTTCGCTGTTATTAAAATCTCACTACCCCAAAGCTGTGCAAAGTCTGCAAACAGATGTCCTCTAAGGCTGTGTATTGTTCCAGGTGGTGCACTGCTGGTGTAATGCTCTCCCTTATAGAGTAAGAGGGAACAATAGCCTAAACTGTTCGTTCTTCTTAATAGGAATATGGGATTATGCATATTAATATGAGATTGTTTCCATCCAAAATGCTCCACTTATATTGTAACATGAACTAAATTATTTTAACACTTTAATTCTAATAACACTAAATACACTCTAAAAAAGAAAAACCAAACAGCTTTGACATCATTGCTCCAAAAAAACCCAGCTCAGTTCTGTGTGAAACATGATTTGAGTGTGCACTCTGGAGCAAGGGTTTTTTACTCCTGACGGTACCATCCCTATTCGTGCAGGAGATGTGAAAATCAGTTGAGAGAACAAGGGGATCATTGCCTGCTTGGTGTCTTGTGCACACTTACTGTGTTTGACTGGCAGGATAAGCGGACGCTCTGGCAAGGTGTGGCTGGGGACTGTGAGAGTCATGGATTAAATCCCCAAGGGTCAGGAGAGAGACTCCAGCCTAAGACTCACACTTCCAGGAGGGTGCTCTGACTATTGAAGAAAATTGATTGGTCCAAGGAAAACCTTTGAACTTAGAAACAATTCTGGGATAGCCAAATGTGACTTTTTAGGAAAACTTAGTACTAACTCTTTATTCTTTTGCCTGCTGCAGCTGTGAGAACATGAAAATAAGGAAACAAAGGATAAGGAGGAGGATGAGGAATGTTTTTAGGGAAAAGAGGGATACTGTTTCTGAAATATCCTGCTCTTAGATAAACAAGGTGCCTGAGATAACTGGGGGAGAGGAAAACTTTAGAGAAATCTCCTTTCCTTCAGAAAGCATTGAGGTTTGAGGGTATTAGAGATGTTTTAAGATTGTAGGCATATTGGAGTAAAAGTTGGTTCAAGGACTCAGTCCAGGGAAAACAGTTTGTATTCAGAGGGATGGGAATGTGAAATTTTTCTTTTACTACTCTGTGGTAGGGGTGCATCTTCTTGGGCTATGTAGGGGCTGAATACTTAAGTGAGTGACTGTCAAATTAGGGAAAAGGTCAATTTAGGATACTTTTATCCCCCTTTCAGTGATTAGAAAAAAAAAATATAGACAAGTGGGAAGCATTTGGTAATGTGTGACTGTAGCTTCAATGTGCAGAACAGCCTGGAGAAACTGGCTCAGCAGCAAATCTATATGTGGGAGTCAGCCAATGGTCCCACATTAATTAATGAGGTGAGGAAAGAAATGGAAATGCTTGTTCTTCAAGTTCATTCTCTATGGAAGATTTATCTGGAAAAGCCTCTAAATAGATTTAATGGAAATCTGCACACTTTTGAAAAGAACTTATATGTACAGTTCTGGGCTATTTGAACAGAGGTCCCAAAAATAGAGCAGGGCAAGTGAGAACCAGTTTTCCCCTGCTAGTTATTTCAGATTTTATTTATTTCTTAACAAGTGAAAGGTCCAAAGAATTGAGGGCAATATTTGAGCCAGTTATTCTCCTGTCCTCGCTTGAAGCTGCACCCTGCAGAGTGGATACTGAGGAGGAACTGATGAAAGAATGGGGATTAAGGATCCTGATTTAACCACAGAACAGCAGTTTGGGTAGTTTTGTCTTGACAAGTTACGTGTTAGCACAGGCCAGTGTATGAATTTATTCCATATCCAAAATATTTCCCTAATGTTGGCAACATGACAATGACTTAAAAAAAAGAAAAAGGGAGCAGGAGATGAGTAGTGACAGAAGATGAGACTAAGCAGCAGCAGCATGTAAAATAAATCAAGCTGAACAGGATAAAGGGAAAAGTGAATGCCCTGTGGTTAAGGGGAACTATTTTGGGCGAGGTCAAAATTGAGGGGGGAACAGGTCATGAATGCAGGTTAGAGAAGGTCGAGTTTGAAAGGCTCGTGGGTGGATTTTCTCCGCAGTGAGCTGAGGCAGCAGCTAGTTGTGACTCTGCTGTCAAGACTGAGTTTTGAACTCCTGCTTGTTGCATATGAAAGATGCAAGATCTCCTGCCCAAAATGCTGGCTGGGTGCAGAGCTGGGTTTCAGTGGAGTGCTGGAATAAATAGGCTTATGAGCTAGAGTGACTGAAAAGTGGGTCGCCGTGAATGGTCGGTGCCCCATGGCAGGCAGTGGCTTTACCTCAAGTGATCCCAGCAATTCTGTGCGCTCTCTGCAGGCTCTCTTCTGCATGGTTGGGTGATGCTGGCAAAATACACGTAACGCACAAGCAAGGGATCCAAACCCGCTTGTTGATTAACGTGAGCTTGGTGTTGCGCTATGCTCCTATCTGCCTTTAAACACCCAGTCCATGAGATGTTGCTGTGGCAGGGGAACGAGGAGCCTCCCTGCCGTGTGCTGGGCTTGGGAAAGTTGGTTTGAGTGCTGCTGGGGCCGCTGCTCTCTGTCCCACGTGCGGTCGCGGCTGGAGTTTGGCTAACTGTGGGTTGCCACCCTGGGCTCTGGGGGGCATGGTCCATGTGCAGGAAGGTGTCATCTCGTGCTCTTCTGGAGAGGAAGAGAGAGCACTGTACAAGAAAGCTTTATCTTATAAAAAGAGTAAACTAGCAGCTAATGTTGGTGCTGAATGCCAATAACTGCCTTTAGGAGACTGTAACATCCAGAACAAGGCGCTCAAAAGGCAGAAAATCCAGAGGCAGTCAAATGTGAAACGGACCTAAGTAGTAAAAACCCTGGAAATGGGGAGCTGGGAAGTATCGGAAGCTTTGGTTTCAACTAGTAGCATAAGGGATTAAACAAAAAATAGAGGAAAAAAACCCCCCATTTCTCATCTTGCATAAAATCCTCCACAACAAACAACCCCTTCAGGTCTCAGGTGTTTTTGAAAATGAGTGGGACTTTAAATATACAGCACTCTGAATGGTATCATTACACCGTTCAAAGAGGAAGGAATTGTATTGTGTGACTTAATAAAGCATTTCCATGCATCACATTTTACTTGAATTTCTTTTCAATTTGAACGTAAATTGGAATTTCCTTAGCTTTATGATTCTTTTTTGAGACATTATTACAATATTTCTATAATGTTTTTGCCTTCACTATACTTCTGTAATTCCAGACTGATACAGGCTTTATCTAAAATACAGAATGAAAGAGAGCTAATCCTGGAGTTGAATGCACTTGAAATTGTGTTTATATTTAAAGAAGGCTTTTTTCTTTTTGACAAAATTGATTGAATAGTGAAGGTACCCCTATGTTTTCTGTAAACTGATCCCTAAAATGCTGGAGAAACTGGAAATACAGTTTGGTCGGGTTAGGGAGCTCTGGGGACTGGAGCTGCTTTTATGGAGTAAACATGTTCCCTTTTATTACAGCTTTTCTCAGCTTTGCAGAACTAAGCTTAGTGCCCTGCTGTTGATGTTGTTTCAAAACCTATCACACTTAAGCACTTTTAAATCTCTGACAGACCAATTATAATTAACATGATGGGCCTAAATCACATAAGAATTCCCAGCTCATGGTGCATGTGGTATGTCAACGCAAAAACCCCACAAGGTAAAGTAAATACAGTCTCTCACTTCATACATTTTCAGAATATTTAGTCTTTCAACTTTTAATAATTATAGCTCCTGAGGTATTTGTGGCCTTGGTTTTTCTATTAGTTGTTTCTTTTAGGCTTGATACCAAGGACTAGCAGGCCTTAGTAGTTGCAAATACTGTGTTGTAATTTGAATTAGTCATCTTTTGTCTCCTCTTTCTTTGTCTAAACTAGCATAGATTAGGTGGGTTGGGGTGTATGGCATAGACACTGCTTGGCTGAAAATTTCCAAGTAGGCAGAGACCCTCATGAGGAGCATCTATCCTTTTCTAGAAGAGCTGCCTCCAAAAGGTGACAGTTTGGACAAAGGCAATGAAGTGGGAATTGCCAAAGCAAAATGCATGTTCACTGAATAAAGAAGTTTGCTTGTGAGCTTGGCGGAAGGACAGAAATAAAGTGAGTCTTTCTTCTAAATGGGGAGGGATGGAGAGAAACTCTTTGCATGCTTGGCTGAATGATGAAGTCAGCACGAAGTAAGATAGAGAATTAATTATATAGACAATCACACCAGGTAGACCCTGAATTTTTTCATGAAGGCAACTCCTTTTGTTACATTAATGCCATTGATAAAACTCTCAGTTCTCCCTTAACTCTCCTAAGGTTTGCTGGATGGTTATAACAAATTTTCCACAGACAGGGAGATCTAGGAGCTTAGTTTGAACTCTGTTCTAGATGGCTTTTTTTAAACAACCATATGCTACACTTAGATAGTGGATTATTGTAGTGGTTCAATTTTTTTCTTTGCTACCTATTTTTCTACCAGTACATCTACTAGCCTGATCATTTTTGTTCCAGGATTATTTTTGTGAAAGTGTTTCTAAGAGTAGTCAAAGTTTTGGAATAAGCATAAGTGGAAAAGAGAGTTTTCCTGTTATTCCCTGGATACAGAAACATGATGGAGCCTACAAAAAAGCAACATATAAGTCATGAGAAGAACGCAAACTTGCTGTAAAGGATCATTATAGGCTCCTCAGGTTAGAACAACTTGACGTTTCCTTAGGGTGGAGACCTTGGAAAGGCATTCAAATTGGCAACTTGTTTTGCTTGATGTAAAAAGGGGATGACCTAGTGGAAGCCATCCATGGCTTTTTAATATTTCCAGATTTGCCATGGGAGGAAAAAAATCCAGTAGCTATTTCTAAATGATTTCTAGCAGTGACCCATGCAGTTCACACTTCTTTGCACACAAGGGATCTCTCACAGTAAAGAGTGCTAAGTTTGCATGCTTTAATTTAAAATCCTGCTCAAATAGAGTTTAACTGAGACCTTAACTCTCTTGACATTAGACATAATTATTAGGCAAAGCAAGTACAGTCTTTTATTAAACCAACTAGTAGTGATGGAAAAAGTATGTGAGCTCCTGGGCATGCAAGGAATTGTCTGCTTTTTCCTTGTCATTCTTAGGGGAAAAAACAAATCAAAAAAAAAACAACCCCCAAAATAATCTGTTTTTCTTTCCACTCAAACTTGGTCTTGCTGATGTCCTCAGATCACCAAAGCTTCATCAGCACTGAAGTATCTGTTATTATTAACTCTGACTTGTACTGTAGTTGAGCTATACAAACATACTGTAAGGGATGGGTCCTGCTGGGAGAGGCTGCAGTCTAACTGGAAATGAGACTTCACTGTGAAGAGTAACAGGCATAAGCAGAGGGAGCATCATGGAGGGATTACCAAAAAAGTGGATTTTGCCTAGGTGGGATCTCCGTAGAGCTCATTTCAAGGAGCAGACATGTGCTGGAGCGCTCTTTGGAAGTTGCCAGTAGCCTCTCCTCCTCCTTGCTGGCAGCTATGGATGGGCTTGAAGGTAGAAAGAGGTAGTTTTGAAAGAGGACTTAAAGGCTACGGCTGGAACTGATAAAACTTCAGCTGTTACATACTCATGTGCAGTAGATGTGGGCTTTCAATGCTAAGTTGGCTTCTGTGTCCAGCTACAGACCTCTGGAATATAAAAGGTTTGGGAAAGCATAGAGAATTTGCGCCTAGGACCTGGGTTGTGCTCTTGAGTCAGAGAACACTTAAAAAAATTGATCTGAATTGAGGTTTAGGACAACCAGAAGATCTGAGAGGCTGGTGAAATGCTTAACCCTCTTTTTCCTGCTCCAATGGTAAAACAGGGCTGAAGTCTGCTTGCATTTTCCAGCTGGAATTTTCCACTTTAGCAGAAATATAAATGGTGCAATTAATGTATAAGTGGTATCTGCAGCATGCTCTGAATCCCTGGTGCATCGTGGGTGCAAACGGCAGCTGTGACCACTGTGTCCTAATCTCCAGCAGTTCCTGGTCTTGTGCAGCAGTACCTGTTAGACAATGATACAGAGATTCCTGAGCAGTTGGAAAGCGATAACAAGCAGCTCTTGCTGCAAAAAATAGTCTGGTTTGCAAGAATAATTATTTCACCTGCATTGTTCCGAGTTCATGTTTTCTACATTAAAATGGAACCACAACTGGTGAATTTCAACAAATGTATACATCACATCTGCTAGAATTGTGGTCTAATATAGAGTATTTAGTACGAGACTCAGGAAAAGGCCATTAAGTCTCTCAAAAGGCAAATTTATCTCCTCTCTGCCCTGTACTTGCCAACATCACCTCCTAATGAAGCTTTGTGGGGCCTTCTGCAAGGGTGCAGCATGTAGTGCTCGCCCCTGGAACTAAGTCTGGGTCTGAGCAGACAGTGATTTATATCAGGTGTCAAAATGTGTGTAATCCGTTTCTGTGAAATATTTCTATTCCCAAGAAGAATTTTATCATGGGAGGATTTCCCAGCAGGTTGGGTACGTACCTATGCAGCCTTCATTTTTCATACTTTGATGTAACTGGGTCTATTCAGGAAATGAGTAATTGCTTCCCCATCATGATTTTTGCTTTCTCTTAAAATTCCAAGTTTAGCTGTTGCCTGTGACATTCTAACCTGAATCTGATACAAGAACAAGGTGCTGCCTTGGACTATGGGTGAAGTTGAACCTTGACTTAGATCGCTTTGCACGATTCCTGAAATGATATGCAATGTATCCAACACCAGAGCTGCTTAACCCGAAGGATGGTAGGCATTGACTTCATCCAAGATGGGAACCAGTCCTCTCAACTATGACAAATTCAGATCTCACGGCCCAGTAATGCGATGCTGTCGTGGCAAACCATCCTTGGGGATGAAGCAGCACTGGCAAGCCCTGCTGTAGGGGATGTTCAGCCACTGCCCCATGGCCATCAGTTTTCTGGGGCTTGTGTTTACGAGGGCAATGCTCACGGGGTGCAAACACTTCCAGGCTGTTGTACTTCCTAAGTTTTCACTTGGGACTGAAAGGCAAAGGAAAGCATTCTCATGCCTTCTGCCTGCTGAGGGTTGTCTGTAACCCTGTAAATCTGATGGTTTGAGAAGGCCCTGAGACTAGAGAGGAAGCTTAGGTTGTATTACCTGTGAATGATCTGACCCACATCTGCTGGTCATTTGAGTTTTCCCAGTTGATTTAAAAAAAAAAAAACAAACAAACCACAAAACACAACAGAGCAGTGGAAAAATATGTAGGTTTTGCAGTGGTAATGATTATAACATTTTTCTGTAAAAATATTTCTAGTGGTGTCCATAACAGGAACTGGAAGTTTTTACCTTCTCAGCCGTAGACTCCAACCTGCATGCTTTCATCTAAGAGGTGTATTGATTTTTAGGGGGGAGGCTATTTTGATGATCAAGTGTTCATTTTCTACCACTGTTTTTTTTTTAAATTTTTTTTGACTGTTATCTGCCAACTGTGGTCATTGACACAGTCATGAAAAAGAAAAATAAAGAATGAAAACTGAGACATAACCAAGATCCAGGAAATCCATCTAGTACTAATATTGCATTGCAATATGGATCACTATTCTCACCTCTCATAAAAATTCTGTAGTTTAGTTTTGGTTTCCTAAGCTTACCTGTGTTGCTTAAGGAGCTCTGAAACATTAGGCTGAACTAGGCAGAGATGAATATAGTATATGCATTTTTCCTTAAATGCAAAGCCTATCCTACTTTGCAGCCAAATATCCAATTTTTCACTTCAAGTTTTTTCAGACCATTTACTTTTAGTCTCAGAAAAAGAGCCATTATGGAAGTCAGAACTGAGAAAGAGAGGGTGAGAGACTTGCTTCAGGCCACAGAGAGAGCTGGTATTGGGGCTAAAATCTGCTTGCTGTCATTCCTGGCAGAGGTTTTGAAGATCTGTACCATACATTTGATTCCCGAATGACTCCGTGTCAGTTGGCCTCCAGAAAAGCCAACATCTACTTTTTTAACAGAGCAATGTCTGTATTTTGTTGCTCCACCTTCGCTGCGGCAACACTAATGCAAGTTCCAGCGCTGCAGCAGAGAGAATATGGGGTGTTTGTCAGGTGCCTGCTTAGTGATTCTCATTATGACATCTTCACACAAATGGTAATTCAACAATTCTGCGTTTGAGTTACCTGATGGTGACAAAATTTTCAGAATCCATAGTCTGGGGATAATTAGGACTCTTGCTAATAATTCTGTGCACTTTTTATTTTTTGCTTCTCGGTGAAATGAGATTCACACGGATTAATTACTGCCTGCTATAAATAAACCCTCCGAATGGCAATCTGCATCGTGGAGGGAGAGGGGAGCTGTCGTTTAGTGTATCACAGCTTTCCACGCACCTGTTTGCCCGATGCTGTTGCCATGGGAACTGCACTTTATAAGAGAAGCTCTGCATAATTAGCATGGATTGAGGTCTATATCAATCAGAATAATTTGGAGGAGCAAGAAGAGCCTGAAGGAGAAGGCAAAGCTACTTGTCTCTGTAGGGAAGGTATCAGACCTCCACTGTGCGGTAAATAGAGAGGCAGTTAGTGGGAGAATTCAGCAGAATTAGCGAATTCAAGGGAACCAAATTATACAAAAGACAGAAAACTTAGTCCCCTTGGTTTTCATTATGAAACGCTATTAAAATGGGCTTTGAAAAATTAAAAAAGACAAAAAATATATATTTGTGTAATTAACTTGGAGGTTTTGTCACAAGCTAAGAAGTCCAATAGGCTCCACTAATAACACCAGTCTGGGAGTCTGGCAGTGATGCATGGCACTGTTGGCAATGCACAGCTCTAACTTTTGGACCTCCTTCTGACCATATAGATAACAAAAATTAATTCTCTGAAATAGGTGAGGGAAGGATAATAACTTATGGATTCCCAGATGTTGGTTTCATAATAAGCCCTTGTGCCTAGAGTTCATTGCTTTTTGCCTAAAGCTGCAAGACGCACAGCAAACCTGCAAACTCAGTTATCCAGTCGTGCCTCATCCTAATGACAACACAGCAGACTAAGGATAGAACAGCAGCTTTGAGTTTTCCTTCCTTCTTGTCAGCTGGTGTCAGAAATATCACTTTCAAGAAAAAGGCTTAATGGTTTTGCAAAACGTCTGAAATGGAAAAGTTGTTGTTAAAAAAAAGTTGGAAGAGCTCTGTCTGTGTATGTGTGTGTCCATGCACAAGAAAGTGACTGAGTGAATCTCCTGCTAGTAGTGTCTTGGCTGTGAGTCTCAGCTGGATGTGATACAATATTAATGGAGTGACTGCAGTACGGGAGATGTCTGATTGTAGCTGTATACCTTTGAATTCTTCAGGGGTCCACTTTGAATGCAAGTGTCAGTGTAACCTTGTATTTCTCTGATGGTAATAAACATTAGTAACATGAGCCATCAAAACAGCTCAAGAGGAAACGGTAAGGAAAACTGGCAATTCTCTTTTCTTTGGTATTAGTAATGTGAAGGAACAGTTTCTAACACAGTGGATAGTAAAGGTCATCCAACCAAAAGACTTCTGGTCGAGCAGTAATGTGATGGGGGGTAGTACGTGTATTGTGTTGGCTTTAAAGGTGCACTTACTGAAATCAGTCTAGGTTTGAAGAATTTGCAGGCTTTATAGAACAGACAAGTTATAGTCTTGGATGATACTGCAACAGCCTTTGCTACTTTATTTAAGTTATGTAAGAAGATTGTGATAATTGTCTGTATTGGGCAGATTGAGAGGAGGGAAAAGAAAGAATTAAAATCACAAATTGCTTAAGTTCATTTCCATGGTATTTTAGTCTATGTCCTGAAATCCTCCCTTATCCCCAGGTTTTTATCCATTTAGAAGCTTGTTGCAATGTGGAGTGCTGCACTAGATTATGAACTGGAGGAAACTCCTTTTTTTCATGTAAGTACCAGATCTGGATGAGAAGGCGAGTTCTTCACCTCCACCAATCCCTTGCAGTGGATAGGCAACCCCAGCTGTACCTACAGGCTGGGGAATAAGATGCTGGAAATCGGTGCTGTGGAAAGAGACCTGGGGGTCCTGGTTGATGGCCAGTTGAATCTGAGTCAGCAGTGCCCTGGCAGCCAGGAGGGCCAACCCTGTCCTGGAGGGCATCAGGCAAAGCATCTCCAGCCAGGTGAGGGAGGGGATTGTCCCGCTCTGCTCTGCACTGGGGCGGCCTCACCTGGAATATTGTGGGCTGTTTGGGGCACCACAATATAAGAAAGATATTAAGCTGCTAGACAGCATCTAAAGGAGGGCAATGAGGATGGAGAAGGGCCTTGAGGGGAGGTGTGTGAGGAGCGGCTTGAGGGCACTTGGTCTGTTCAGATTCTTGACCCAGAGGTGGCTGGGCACTGGAACAGATTCCCCAGAGAAGTGGTCACAGCACCAAGGCTGACAGAGCTCAAGAAGCACTTGGACAATACTCTGAGGCACAAGTTGTGACCCTTGGGGATGGTCCTGTGCAGGGACAGGACTTGGACTTGCTAATCCTTGTTGTTCTCTTCCAACTCAGCATATTCTGTGAGACGCTTTGGTCTGTGCTCAATTTGATCTCAGGTGGAGGGACAATTCATGGGCACAAGCACAGATTTGGATGCAGCTACCACAGAATGTTGTAAAAGTGCTTCTTATAGCTGCTTCTGTGGAAAGACAGGGCAGAAACTGGAGTCCTGGGCCTCTTGACCAAGGGAGTGTCCTCACCAGTTTCAGAGCTGTGCTACGTTGCCATTCTTCCTCCTGCTCAAGCGCCTTCCTGCATGATATTGCAGGTCAGACGTTCAAACCAGAGCATCCCTTCCCCCCAAAAGGATATCTGGAGTGCTCATTTTTGAAAAACACCCTGAAGAGGGACCCAGAAGGAAGAGCAGTGGTTGCAGCCTCTTGTAGCTGCTCTTGCTCCAGTCTGGGTTTGAACAGGCCAGAACTGGGCGCCACTGCTGGTGTCCTGGGTAGACTGGGAAGAACATTATTAGGGCATGTGACACATTTCACTGAAAAAGGAAAGTGCTGAAGGAGTTTAACTGCTTCCAGAGAAAGGTTGCAATTGCGTGAAATCTCTTGGGTTGTAACTTTGAAAGGAGGCACCTACATTCAGCAGAAAAATCCTGCTTTTGAGGAGCAAATCTAGCTTTAAGTCACTATTTCAAGTTAAGCATTATAGCTCTGAGAGTAATGATCCAACCTAAGTGCTTCCATAAATTCAATTCATTAAAATAATATTTCCTCTGGCCCCAAAAGAGCCAGATCTCATAAACTACCCATTTGAAATTGTTAGATAAGTTTGGGGGTTTTATTGTTTTTCAAGAGAAAAATGTTGCCTCGAGACTAGGAATGTGTTTGGTACAATTTAGTCAATTTTAGAGGTGTTCTCATTGGAGTTATTCCTCATTTTGCTTGGTATAAGGGAGAAGAGAACTGGCTTCTTAGTTCTAGTGCTGCAAATCCATTTATATCTATACAGTGATAGTTTAGAGAGGGGAAAATGTAAACGGAAAACCTTAAATAACGTGGGAACAAGTTTGGAAGGTAATCTTTGTACCTCATTAAGGCTGAAAGATGGCATAGATGAGCAGTTATAAAAATTTCTTAGCCTATGTCAAATTATTCTGTGATCTAATGAAACAGTAAGCTAGATTTTCCTGTGTGTCTGCTTCCATCTTTTTCTATTTTTTTAAAAAATCAAAATCTGTGAATTTCATCCTGTTTATTCAAAAAGGTGAAAAAATGCATAAAAATCCTCCTTATTACCACCTATTTACATATGCACCATATACATGACAGAAGAAGTTGAATAAAAAGTTTGTGGGTATAAAGCCTTGAAAAACTGGATGGAAACAGATTATTTTTAAGAAGATACTTTTAATGTTTAATATTTATATGTTAAATATGTTTAATGTTTATAAAAGAGGATGGATTGTCACAGCAGGAAAAAAAATCTACTGTAAATTTGAATTATTTGATAAGGAAAAAGCCTGTAGATTCCCTGGCTGCAGCAACATTGCTGGCACTTTAAAGGTGCTTGTTGGGGTATCATCCCCTGCCTTGCCTCCATCCTTCAGTTTCGTGGTGTTGGCAAGGGACTGCTATCATGAAAAAAATAGAGTGAAAGCACCGATTCGTTTCTTATTGCCTTCAAAAGGCTCCTTCACTGAGACATACTTCAATCACTATCAGTGCTAGTCCTTTTGAGGTGAATTGAAAGCCTTGCATGTGCATTTTCACTTTGCTAAGGCAGGCAGTATACTTGCCATAAAAATATGATTAGGCTTAATTTCAATGTGTCTTGCTAAAAATAAAAAGCCTATAAGAAAATTGTTCTACCTTTTGAAGTTAGAGCTCATCAGTGAAAGGTGCTAAAACCTTGCAAGTTAAGAAAATGAGACTAAAGATGTCCCAATATATCTTCTAGTCACTGATGACAGCAACAAGTGGTTGGTACTTTTTGTAGTTTAGAAAATTTCAGTAAATTCAGAAAACATCATCTTCTCACTGAA
Organism: Sclerurus mexicanus; assembly: GCA_013396755.1. Taxonomy (NCBI): domain Eukaryota; kingdom Metazoa; phylum Chordata; class Aves; order Passeriformes; family Furnariidae; genus Sclerurus; species Sclerurus mexicanus. Next base: position 2,887,624 of record VWZF01005531.1, on the reverse strand, counting down.
CAGTGACCAGTGTTTAACAAACACCAAGTGACGAGGCAGGCACAGTTACAGGAAAGATCTTTAAAATCTTAAGGCTTAGCATCATGTATTTGGAGTTCTGGTTTGGTCAGAAACTTAGTCCAGTTGAATCCAACAGAGTAAGTTCCTTTTAGAAGCCTGTTGTTGTTGCTGATGATTTTTGTTTGAATTTCCACACCTGATACCTGTTTATGTCTGAGGAGAACACTGGGGAACAGCTGTTGTCACAGTGTGCTTTTATTCCCCTTTGTAACACTCTGGTCCTGTGGGCTCACAGCTCAGACAGAAGCTTTACTTTAATATATATACACATATATGTATATATATGTATGTATGTATACAGTGCTTTAATACCTTGAGAGAGTGTCAAGAGAAGAAGCCACAGACTTGTTCCCAAGGGGTTTCTTTATTAACTTAGGTGAGAAAATAATGAGAACTTGGCAAAGGTTCAAAAAGGGTGCTACACAAGCTAGACAAAATGTTCCACCACATTATCAACCCAGCACATATTAATCTACAACACTTAAGCCAATATCCAATCAATCCAGAACACTTAAGGCTCAAAATCTAATCTCTGCAGCTCCAAGCCATCCAAAGCAACAAGAAAGGAGCCAAGAAAGAAAGGCAGAGGGAGTAAGGAGAGAGAGGGGGAGACAGATCATAGAGCTACCACTGGCACCTTGTGGCAGACCAGCTCTCACACGTCCCCGTGGCAGGGTCACAACATGTGCCAAACCTGCCTTTGGTTTTATCTGCTCTGGTCCCTATGGCCAAACCCCCAGGCAGGGCACTCTGACCCTCTGGCCACTTTGGGGTCCCAGGTCAGCGTCAGGGCTGTGTTCTCACTGTCCCTGCCAATCTGAGCTGGGTCAGGGGCTCCAGGAGCTGTGGGTGTTAGAGTTTTCCCGGGCTGTTTGTGGCTGGCAGCTCTTCCAGGGCTTGCNTGTGGCTGGCAGCTATTCCAGGGCTTCCCATGGGGGCTCCAGGGCCCTGCCATGAGGGATACGGGGCCACCCCACCTCTGTGAGGTTCAACCCATCCCTTCCTCTCCACACACACCCCCCACATCCCACAGGACGGTTCTGACCCCATAATCACTGCTCTGCTGTGTAACGCCCTTGCCTCCCATTCCTTTTCTTACCTAACCTGTCTCCAGTTTTTCTTCTTTTGTGGCTTGTTTTAATGCCTTCTCATTCAGGGCTGGAAAGCTGGAATGGGAATGGAAAAACTTTGGACTCAATCAGGTCTGTAACATTCCTCTCTTTGGCAAAATGTGTGGTATTAGCTCCAGGTTTTCATTGTCTCTCTTGCAGTAGTATGCTGGTTTGCTACACTGACTTTTCAGTGTAAACCTGGCAAAACAGGCCTTTAGAAAGCACCGTGGAACTCAGGGATATCGTAAGGAGCCACAGAAAGGTATTTTGGAGTCTGACATTGTGGGGCAATAAGGGAGTGAGAGAAGATACTGGAGAGACGGAATGAGGGAGAGGATCAAACCCGAGATACTGCTAACCACACTCAGTGGGTACATTTGCTTCTGCTGGCATGTGGGGTTTGGAGATGCTTTGGAGAGCAAAGGGATGCAAAATTTTCTGGAGTGAGACTGGGCTTGAAATGCCATATGTGCTTACGGGGCTCCAGTAAGCCATTCAGAGATGCTTGTGCTGGGCTTGCATCTGAACACAGTACTTGATGGACAGTAATGCAGTAAAAGAAAAAGACTTAATTAATGATGGTGCAAGAAAAACAGCATTCTCCACCTTCCCTCTGAAACTCAGGGTATCTTTAGAGGTCTGCAGACAGCAGGGGCTGCTTATCTTGCTTGTCGATGTCTTCTGCAACTGACACAGCAGCACCTTGCTTTTATAGTGAATGTGGCAGATTCTCCCTTTCTATCCCCATTTGGCTACCCATGGAAGTTATTTACAGCCTCAGCAGAAAGATCAAACAACACTGTGATAAGTGGCCCCTATCGACACTGTCAGGTTTTCAGATCTTTAAGACAAATGTTGCTTCGAGCTTGCAGCACCCTGTGTGCTGTGCATTTTGATGCAGATTTTTATTGCCTGGCAGGTGGCTTGGGAGTCGTGGATGGAAAAAAGGGCTGAGATCAATAACTGAAAATGATCAAGTCATGTCAGAGAGGGGTCAGCGGGCAGCAGTTGTGGAAGTCGCCCCTTGACATGACTCTCAGGGGGGTGGGGAGTGTGGAGGAGTGCCTGGATTTCTGAGAGGCATCGTGCTGTGTTAAGAGTGCCTAATTAGAACTGTCACTGTGGCCAGCTACAATAGCAAAGGGCTCTGAACAGGGATGGTGAATAACTGCATTTTGTTCTGATTGGTGTGGCTGCCGTCTCTGTCTTGCACTGGGCTGTGTTGGCATGGGTTCCCTAAAGTGAAGGCTCTGTTAGTGCCAAAGGGTTGGGAGAGGCCCTGAGAGACACTCTAGTCCCATGTAACCATTTTATTCCTGAGATGATCTCATCCTCCCTGCTCTTAAAAACCTCTACTGTCACCTCCCTTTAATGCAATCACTTTTCTCTCTCAACTGGTGCTGCCACTGTTACATCCATAGGCATTTCAACATAGGATTAACTTTCCCAGATGGATAAGGCAAGTGACTAAGACTTCTGGCTAAGGCTGTAGGCTGCTAGCGTGCTTTATTTCTGCTTTGCTTTTTCCAGGGTCAGAGAAGTCCTGCTTTCTCCAGTAATACCTGCAGATGTTGTTTGGTTTCAGTAATTTACTAAAACCCTCACAATTTTTGCTCTGGTTGCCTTACAAGGGCTATGAGAGAGAAGGACTTTGTCAAAGTTTCAGGAAGAACTCAGAAGTAGCTGTAGCTACATCTTAATTTTGTCTTAGTTTCTGCCTGCTTAGAATTAGATGAGAAGCAGATTCTGCAGTTTTCTTCCAGCACAATCCAGGAAGATGCCTGTAAGCAATTTCTGCATTACAGTCCCTATTTATATCTGTAATTAAAGAAATAAGTATCATAGTTATCTTTGTAATTTCATAATTACCTCTTTGAAATAATAGCCCTGTTCCAGGTGTTTTCTAAAATAAAACAGCTAGGGAAATTAATTTCAATTAGAAAGAAAAAAAATATAAACTGAAATGGAGTTTTATTTAAAAAAAATCAACTGAATACACAATCACAAAAGAACTCCCAGCCAAAAGCAACATGCTTCTCTTGGAGGGTATTTCATTTACGTAATTAAATCTGTGCAGTGTGAATGAACCACTGGCAGCAGTGCCCTTTATCAAATGACATTTAGAGCACATTAATCTGCTGAATTCTGAGGCTTCCCAGCAGCTTAAAACACATCTGGAGGCAAAACCCCAGTGAATTCTTAATGGGAATGAATAGTCTTTTGGTATGTAGTACAGATGCTCTAGGCTTTCACACTTGGAAGATTTAGTAATGTTGAGAAACCTGAGTTGTATACATGTAAATTCATGAGCAATCACAACTCTATGGTGTGAGCACATTGGTGTTCAGAAGAGAGATAAGTTTTTCATCCCGCAGAAAAGGAGAGAACCCATGAAGGGAACGCTCTTATCTCAACCACTTTCTTTTCTCTCTCCCTAATGCTTCTTCCAGCACCTTTTGTACTGTCTGTGACCACTGCAAATCCTATTTTCCTTCTGAGAACAGGGTTGCAGAAAGAAACTGTTTGATGTGGGTATGTGGAGAGGTGCTCTCAGAATGCTGCCAAGCCTGGCAGGTTTTGGGAGAAAGTCATGCTCGTTAAAGCTCAAAGTGTGAAGTTGAATTCTGCAGCAGTGTCTCTTCTGTTCTCCAGCTTTAGGCAACCCCCTCAAATGATTGCTGGAAGAGAGTTCATGAGAATATGTCCTGAAAGCAAATTATTGAGGCCACAACTCTCTTCTGGAGTTTTTCAAAGTGTGTCTGTTGCTATTACTCTTTGTAAGGTTGCTGCTGCTGTTAGGAATGACACAAACATGGTTATGGTGGTGCTCACCATCACCTAGGCCCCACTGAGCTGTTTAAGTTTTCAAAGTATCTACGGTGTTCCTTCTTCCCTAGGCTTTAATTCACTCACACAGCCCTGCTGGGATGGGGAGAGTTTCGTTAACCAAATGTTCTGTACAGGTGAAGGGCTCAGATTTTGAGACTCTGAATTTGCATGTGACTGCTGAAGCTAGTCTGGCCATCTCTTAAGCAAACCTTCTTAGGGGAAAGCCTTCTGAGGGATCCTTAGGGTAGGATCCCTAAAGTCTGTCTAGGGTAAGAATTGAAATTTTTCTCAAGCAGCATAGGGGAATGCTATAGCAGAGGGTGAAAAGGAACAGGGCAGTTCACTTTATCTCTTTAGAGATAAAATATAGTCTTGGGGATACTCGGTGTCTGGAAGTATCAGACCTGACTGTTATTCTAGGCACGTGCCAATTGGATTTTGGGGTGAGATTTGGCACATGTCACCTCATCCCACCTACCAAACCACCTGAACTAAATGACTATTTACAACTGAAATAGTCCCTTTGAATTAAGTATCAGCCCTTTTACTAATAACATGGGAATACAAACTTGGCAAGGAGGTCCTGAATGAGCATTGGGAACGGATGGAATGAAAAATGACCAGTATTCATTCACGGGAAGGGTGTGTTGCAAATGGTGAGTGGGATTACAGGATTGGAAGAATAGAAACTAGGCATTTAGGATCTCTTTGGAATTAATGCTTCAAAAAGCATTTGTCTTCTAGGAAAAATATTCTTTGAACATTGCAAAACATAGGCGAATTTGTCTCTGTATTTTTCAAAATTGTTCTATTTCTTTCTGTTAATAAGTAAGGCTATTGCTGCTTAAGGACTTGATCCCATACTGCCTGTCTTTTTTCCCTCCCTGATCCTGCAGTGAAGTCATAATACTGCTTTTTTGTGATATTGCGATCATTTCCATGGCAACAGACTGATGTCCAAAGCATGGGATCATGACTTTAGTGTGGGATCAAGCAAGAGGAGATAAAATTCTTATTAAAATGCACTTTGTCAATAAGAGGAAAACGAACTAATAAAAAAAAATCCATTAATTTTACCATGCATTTCCTTCTCTGAGCATCAGTGCAAATGAAAGTACTTCTTTTAAGGAGCTGTTTGTTTTTTGCTTGTTTATGTTGATCAATAAAATGTTAGTTTGAAAAGAAACATAAACTAAAGAACTGCAGCTGCTATATATTAAAAAACATACTTAAAATCCTGATGGTAAATTTTTTTGAAACAGAGACCTTTCTATTACCAATAGACCCCTATTAGGCAATGGCCAGGAAAGGTTACTTGGCAGGCGTTCCCCAGGAAAAATTGCCTTTATGATTTGTTTGTAGGCCCTTAAGGAACTTCTTGATCCACCCCAGCGGAGACGCTGCTCCATTAGGCTCCCTTCATCCAGATAGTTCTCCCTTAAGACCTCGCAACATCCATAGCGATTTTTCTGGCTCCAGTCACCCGCACCAGGGAGAAAGAAACCACCTCCCTGGAGAGCTGTTCTGACAACCCTTGCGTGTGCATAGCAGAGAAGATCACTTCCTGCCCTGCTCTGCAGTGCCCTGACCACAACAGATATTTTGGAGGGCATCATGAAGGCCAGACAATGTCAAAAGAAGCCAATCTGCTATCGGCAATCCAGATGCGCTGAACTAACTCATGAAATAAGGACTCTGTTGAGGTTCCCTTTGCTTTGTGTGTTCCCCTTTCCCAGGTCTGGGGCTGTCTTGGACTGCATGAACACTTCCTAGATATTTCCAAATAGGACCAAGAAAGACAAAAAATATCCTGGCTGACTATAATACTGCAAAAGATGCCCTTGGTGCAAGAAGTTGACTGACTAGTCTGTCAGGTAGTGACACAAAGAGGGGACAGAGAGACTTTCTGAACGTGAGGGTGTTGTCAGTCCTGTCAGCTTTCTCCAACACCTTTTTCTAAACAGTTGTCATGCCAGCAAGGAAATACTGGGACATCTGTACTTCTGTAAAGTACATATGAAAGGCTAGGAGGTATTGCTGGCCAGCCTGTGGTTGTGACATAAGGATGGCTGAATTTGGAACATGAGTCTCAACCTATCCCATGCCTTCGGATTCTGTGGAGCCATTACGAGTCAACCTGTTGACTCTGAACCCTCTTTCTGACCTTTACCAGCAGACCAAGATGTCAAATTCTCTGCTGTCATCCCAAGGGCCCATTTCTCCTCTGGCTTACACTGAGACAAGTCAGAAGAGCTCCCCAAGGCCAATATGTTGGTGTAAATGAAGAGAGAATCAAGCAGTGGGTGAAGGTAGTCGTGGGCTTCAGGATCTGTTCTCCCTTCGGTGCATACTGTGATTTATGCACAGAAGTCCTATTAGCAGCAGTGGGAGAAGAGACACTTACATTGCTAAACAGGATTTTTTTTCTTAGCTGCCTGAAGCTACTCAGCATAAGCCTGTTGTGAAAGTGATTGGAGATTTAGGGGAAGAAATGCCAAAGAGAAATAAGGAAACCAAAACCAAAGCTAATCCTGAACTAAGCAACTGTAAGAATTGAGGGGAGCTTTGCTGGTTTTTTTTAAATTATTTTTCTTGAAACATGTAGGATTTTTTAACAACTAAATAGTTGTTCTTAATAGTCTTGATTTTTTTAAATGGCTCTGTGGGTGGGGTTTTGCACAATCACTGATGAGTGCAGGGGTAAAAGGACAAGGAATTTGAAAACTGAAAAGCTGGAATTGCTTTTCTGCTCATTTCCTTCATTGCAATTTGCCTTACAATAGCAGACCTCTATAGAAATCCAGCTGTTGCCCTTGCTGTTTCACAAACTGAGTTTTGCTTCTTTTTCCTTTTAGTAGAAGTGTAACTTTTGATCTGATTGCCAGCTTCAGAACTCTTATAATTAAGACAAGTTTTTCCTCTCTTCTGCCTTCTCTGCAATGTCTTTTGATTCCCTAGCCTCTTTAACAAAAGGCTTATTCTTTTGCCCTGAGGTGTAGGCACAAGGGCAAGCTGCTCCTTGGCATTACAGGGTTAGAATCTACCAGTTCTGCTATTATCCAAGTCCAGGTATTGCAGCAAACTGGCAAGAGTTAATCTTTATTAAGCAAAAGCATATAGGATGCACAGAGACTATATAGTTGCACTGTATTCTCATGCTTACCGTTTCCTTTATTGATTTGCCTGTCTAAATGAGTACTTCTAAACTCTGTGGGTGTTTTCCAATTAGGTAAAAGGCAATTCATGTCACCCTGCTGCAGCTAGAACAGCCATAACCGAGAGAGTTCACGGAGGACTTCTCAGCAGAACAGCCTGGTTTAATCAAGGCGGCCCCCTTCAGCGCTGCCTCATCTGCACGACATCTCTCTTCACATGCCACGCTTCCCTTATTTAGAGGAGCTTTGGAGGAATGGGCTGCAGCTACATGAGCTGCTGTGGCTGTGCTTTATGGGCCAGCTACGTGGAGAGTGGAGAAGATGCACGAGACTCCCTCTCTTGGGCTGTTTTGGGAAAGAGTTGTTGTCAGGGCGCTGCCCTTTCCAAAAGGGAATGAAAACATCTCAGAATCCTGTCACTGCAGCTTATGTGAATGGTGCTGCTGTGAGAGCTGAATCTGATAAACCTCCTAATGGTCAGAACCAAGCAGGTGTTTGCTGAATGTTATGCGTTTGCTGGAGAATAATAGATTGTCTCTTGTGGGAGATGCATGTCTTATTGTATGGGCGGAGAGCTCTTCCTTTCCCCTTCCTGAGAAAAATGTGTCCCTCTGATGGACAAACTCGGGGCATGGCTGAAGAAACCACAAGGGGAACTGAGGATTTCACTCTGAAACTGTTTACTTTAACACTCTGCATCCTCTCCTGGTTTTGACTCTTTGAATTTCTCCTTGCTGCTGCCTTTCACACTCGGCCACACACTGTCCAGCAGACCACCCAGCTGAAAGACTTAGGGCAGATGCTTCTCTTCTCATCTTGAGCAGGGTTCCTGTGCATCTTGCTTTGCTATCCAGCATCATGTCCCTATACGCTTTTTGATTTCTCTAGTGACACATCCCATGGGACCTCTGAGCCTGTTTGTCATCTTTACGTAGGACCACTGGAATCAACTACTGATGGATAAAGTGAGCGAGCGGCTGTTCCTAATGCATTAAGTAGAGCTCTGTGAGAGATGGGGAAAGGTATTTTTGGCCCCATGTATTTGTATTGTGTTTACTAAGAGAGAGAAATGTGGTCAGGTACACGGCAGCTGCTTCATCCTCACCGTGTTAAAAAATGAGTCCCTGCTAAAGGTACTGCACTTCCTTTGGGTAACGTAGCTCTTTGTTCAGTGTGAGCAGAAAGTGCTTCCAGCAGTTGTCCTCTTCCCACTGACACTGGTCAGCCAGGCTGAATGCCAAATCAGCTCCTCAACCTGTTCCCCTGCAGACCCTTTTTTCAAAGTACGTCAACTGGCCACTTTTAAAAGTGTATTTACTGCTGCCCTTATTTGCAAGACACTCAAAATCCTTCCAGCATGTACAATGCCCTGTAGGTGGGATGTTTGCAGGCCACAGCCTTCGATCCGTGGTAGTGCTACATTTTTTGGTAAAAATGGTGTTGAGATCTGGCTGGGTAAACCTTGCTTGTCAGGAGCATTAAAACACAGTCCCAGTGAGAAAATACACAATGACTTGTAACTCCTTTCCCCACCACCAGAACAACTCGCTGGCTAACCTGCAGCTTTGCATGTCCAGTGTGCTATTGCCACCTGGTTGCTGTGACACAGAATGTGACATGGATCAGCCCTACTTACCCTTCTTCAGGGACGTCACTGACCACATTAATTCATGTCTGTCTTCTCTAGCCTGCTCATTTTCCCATTAAACTTGCAGGAACTTCGTACTGGAGGCTTGTATCATCCTCCTTCAAATTTGGAGGAAATTAGCCATTGAGCTCAAAAGATGAGGGAGGACTTGTAAATTTACACGTTTTTTGGACAGACAGCATGAGTGTATAAACATCATCCTATTATGAGAATGTTATGCTAGAAATGCGTACTAAACTGCCTGGAAATTTACGGGGTGACTTTACTTATCTTAAACATTGCCATACAAAATTACATTTGTCTATAAAAATAATTTTAAAAACATTTCAGTGAGGAAAAAATAACGGAAAAAATCCCAAATATCCATGATATATGGCATTTTTTAGCTCTCATTGGAGCATAAGCAGAGAAGCAGAGACTAAACACCAAAAGGTAAAATGAGTCATTTGTTACTTATTTCTCATACTGAAAGACTCAGAAAAATGTGGGAAAGGATATGTTAGAAGTATTATAGATGAGTTGAAAATACTTTGATGGCAGCTTGCATTTATTTCTTTCAAAAAATTAAGGCAGTTCATTTTTTTTTGTTTTTCAAAATGCACATTTGAATGCCTCTAGCACACTTACAAGTATGCCAAAGGACTTTATTAATTTTAAGAATTCTTTAACCTTGCTTTACATCATCTGAGAGATGTAGGAATGTGAAATCACTGAACAAGCACTGCATCACAGGGCAAGATGAATAAAATTAGGGTTGCCATGGGTACTTTGCTTTTGAAATGTTTCACTTTTGAGTTTAAAGTCTAAACAAAAATCCCAGTAATTTTTGGCTTTTGTAGTTTAGTGCTGAATACACACATAAATTAACGACTTACTCGTGGTTGCAAGTGTAGCTATTACTGTCTAATGTTTAATTCCCCAGATGCAGACAAGCTTTGTTTTTTCCCTTGTTTTCTAAGTTTTTAATTGCCTAGTGTTTTGCAGCATGACATAAAGAGCAGGTGTTCAGAAATCATGTAGAAATTAAAAAAAAAAAAGGAAGAAACAGGTTATTTTTTTGACTGAGAAATTTCCTCTGGCATTTGGAAGAATGGAAGGAAGATAAATGAAGACCAGGGTTTTTATTGATACTGGTGTAGGCTATAAAAAAAAAAGGAAATCAGAAGAAGAAGTAGTCCGTGAATAAAGACCCGTAAATGACATTGATTTGGGGAATATCAAATTGCAGAGCATTTCCTCTCCTTTATGCAAACTCATGAAAGCAATCTGTTGCTATGAGGAGATTAAGTGATTCTAGCCCGAAAGTTTCATTAAAGTGGTTTGATGTTCACACCCGCGCCTGTAGAGGTGTGCGGGTGATGGGGTAGCTGCTGTGTTGAAATACAGAGCTGAAATCATCCCAGGAGCTCTGATCTTGCCTCCTACATTGCTTGCTGCAGGGACCACAGACTTTAAGGCTGGGGCTTTGAAGCCTGCTTTTTGCACCCCTTCAAACTTAAAATACTGGGGTGATGCTGTCGTCTCCTGTTGGATAGACACGAGGGGGAGACCCAGCAGGTGCTGAGCCTCTGGCTGCAAAATTCTTTCCTATTTCCACTCCTCTACAGACAGAGCTGAGCAACTCCTGAAGCAGCTGTCCCGCTCCCCAGAAACAGCCTCGCTCCCAGCTTTGGGGAGAGTTTTGCAGCCTGTTTTTGGTTATGCTTTGGTAGACAGTCCCAAGCACGTGAGGTGGTTCTGCAGGAGCCCCAGTCTCTGCTGGGTGGGCGCAATGCTGATCCCACTTGCAGGGTTTCTCTTTAGCCTAACGGGAGTCCTGGAAGGCAGGGTATGTCTGGTGGCTTCTCTGCTCTCCACGGCAGTGCTGGTTTGTTCCCCGGGTTCGAGAGACGTAAAGAACCTAAAAGATCATCTTGTGCCTCTGCTTGGCTGGCACAGGATTGTTCCCTGCAGTGTATTCTCAAGTGTTTTGTCTCACTTAGTTGATTCAAGTGGTGGGGCTTTTGTTACTTGTCTTGGGAGACATGTTTCAAAATGTAATAGAGTTGCTTGTTGAAAAATATTTCCAGATATGTAGCCTATACTTTTGCTGGTTTAATTACTGCTGTCACTTTGCAATTGCCAGTGCCATGTTCAGTTTTAAAACAATGTGGTGAGTTCTGAAGTAAGATGGTATTTTAGAATTCTGACAAATACAATTGGATTAATACACATTCAGTGGGAAACTCTCCAGTAAAATAAAACATTTCATTATAAATCAAGGTAAAGCATTGAGATGTAAAATTTCCTCTGAAATGAGTGGTTCCGGGGGAAAAAAACCCCAAGGAAGCACTTCAAATCAAAATTAAATGTTTAAAATTTAACGATATTTAAAAGAATTGAATCTAACTTTTAAAAATACTTTTCATCTTAATTCTCTGTCTTTTCACACTAACATTTCTTTTTCTAATGACTGATATTTTGGAGTGAGGAAAACCTCTTTCCTGGCTGATGTGTCCCTTGATTCAGCTGTTGTTCAGCAGATGTTTTGTCCTCTGAACACAGAGCTGTTTTCTCTCTTTCCCTGGGGAACTGGGACACCAGCCCCTGAGACAGTGCCCTGCCAGGCTTGGTTTTCATACAAGCCCACGGGTCTGACTCTGACTTCAGAGCAGGCCCCTCTGCTGCTCAGCAAAAATTTAGGGAACCCAAGTAACCCTCACTGCTTTTGTGCTGGAGGTCAAGAAGAAATTTGTCTGGAATTATCTGCAATTGCCACACTCCCATAAACAGCTCGTTTTTTAGCCAGTAACTTTCAGTGGAAAACTGCTTCCCTGGGAAAAAATTCTGAGCAGGTGTTTGTAGAGTTTCTGTGCAAGTGAGCAGGGAAATGATGGTTATGTTGGAGAACTGCTGGCAGGACTAAATACCTTCTGGTTACTAGAGAGACATTGATATGCTATTCTGCCTCTTCTCATCTTGTGAGATGTTCTGGGGGATATCTTTTTAATGATAATGGCCACACGTTAAAAGATGTGCCTTGAAATGTAATGGATTTTATATACTCTTACTTGCATTATAAATGCAACACTTGTGATACGAGTTGATGAGAGTTATTCTTGATAGAGTATAGCTGTTATTTCAGCTTCAGTGCGTTTTAATCACGCTTCCTCTGTCAAACATAGCAAATATTTCCATTCTTCTCTCAGGTAGCTTTTTCTCAGTGGCTCTGGGAAATGAAACAGAGCAATGGAATCCTTTCAGTTCATCTGCGTGTTTGTGTGTCTCTGCTCTTCACCCAAAGCGCAACCTTAAAAAATCCATGCTATTTTGGGGAAATATTATTATCCTTGCTGACTGATATTCTGCAGTGCCTGTAAAACTGAAGTCTGCTGGAGTGTTTAAGGCAAAACCAATTATTAATGGGAAAGGAAGCTGTACAGAGGACTGTAGATTCCAAGTCCAGTTGCAGTTTCTAATCAAATCAAAACAACAGTGGATAATTTTAAGCAGAGGAGTCAGAAATCTCAGTCGGATCAGCAGTGATCAGGCTGGGATCTGGAGGCAGTAACTCTAAAATTCTCTTCCTGATTCTCTCCCTGATGTAAGTTTTAGTCTGGGACAAGGCATTCACTCTCTCCAGCTTTTTTGCCCCTTCAGTTTTCCTGAAGGTGAGAACGTTTGCAATGACTAAGAAGAGGAGTGTATGGTAATGCAAATTGGTAGGGTGTTGGTGTTTTTTTCCCCCCTTCTTTTTGTTTGTTTGTTTTTCTCCCACATTTAGAATGAATTTAAAGCTTGTTTTCTGGAAACTGAACCATGTAACAGTCTATAGTAGTATCCTGTCCTCCATGGGACTGATATGCTTGCTCCATTTTTATTGTACTTTTGTTTCTTTTGCCAGTATTTGACAAGATAAACTGTGCTCTTTTGAACAGAAGATGAGTTCTGAGGAGGAAGTCGTGAAACATGTCAGTGGAGGGTATTTTCAAATAATAAACACAACACTCTGTTCTACAATCTCCTGGGTTTCAGGGACTGTACACGTAATAAGTAGCAGGCTTCCTTCCTAGACAGGGAAGCAAAACCACCAAACCTTTAGCTTTGTGGGAAGAAACTACACTTGTGACAGTGGGGTTCCACCGAGGGCTTTAATGGAAACATTTGAGCTGGTCAGGGAAGGCAGTGATGGTTCAGAATGTCTCAGAGGAGAGAAAGGACCTTTGCACAGGAGTTAACAAGGCTCATTGAGAGAGCTTTAAACTCTATTTGAAGTGGGAAAGGGATAAAGCCAGGCTTGTTAGAGATAAGTCTGGGAGTGGTATTCTAATTTTCTTCCTTGAAACAATGTGCTAGCCAGGTCCTTCAGACTGCCCTCTCAGGGAGGTAGGGGGATGCAGATCCATGAGAATTCTGGGCAAAGGCCCAAGAGTTGTGGATCTTAAAATTCATCTAAGTCCCTGAGATTCATCACGTAGAACCTACACCAGTGCACACATCATGGGCAAGAAATAGCTGGAAGCTGTTTTACGGTAGGAAAACTATGCTATGGTTGCCAACACTGGTGCCTCTCTGAGAAGTTCTGGATAAACTTGGACAGAATTACATGAATGAGGTCTTTTTCATGATTCTGATATGCTTATAAACTTTTCTTTAATAAGAACAAAGTAAGCAATAAGATCTGTATTGGTTTTCTGAGAGGTGAAGGCAGTAAAAGTCATATTTCCTTGAAATGTGTTATTACTATTTGAAGAGCTTACAAATAACACTGTGCCGAGGAATAGTTTCTCTTCGCTTTATTTTCGTAAGATAGGAAGTTACTGTGCTTTAACCAACTGCATTTCCTTTATGTTAAGGAGGATTCTGATTGACATGAGTAACCAAATACAGATTATGTACTTCAATATTTATATTTTGAAGTACGTTGGCCTGGCTGACTTTTCTGAGGTGCGAATGTCGGGGATGTTTATACAGATCAGAGTTTCTTTGTAGCAGTGGCTGGCTGCTCCACGAGTGTATTCCATACACTAATGTTTATCTTCCTTGTTTGTACATTTCATTTTTGCAGATCCTCTTTCCTTATTAGGAAAGGCTAATAGTGATTATGATAATCTTGCTGTTTATTTTGATTTATTAGCAGATGCGAGGCTAACAATATAAGGATTAAAAAAATAAATAATAGAGCCATTATTCTTGACACTATTATAAGCTGTGTGACTTCTTCACTTAATAACTCACATTTAAAAAATTCAATATGCCAGGTAAACGTCCCATTTTAATTTTAGACATTTACTTCTTTTCTAAAAATTTTACTTTCTCAGCATTGTCTCATAATTAAGCTCACCGTGCATACTGTACAACTTGAAGAGCACTAATAAGCAGCACATGGCACAAGTTGTTTCAAATCACTGTCCTTTAAAGGAGATACGTTGTCCTTACTATGGTTAAAAAACCTCAACCAACTAAGAGGAGCAGCACGGTCCCGCGGGGAAAATCACTGTAGTGAGTGTTGTGACGATGGTCCTACCTCATGAGCAAAGTTTGTTGAGTCCGACGCAACAGGAACTTCCTTTCAGGCTGAAACTCAGTTTTGGTCAGGTTTGGGGCACGGTGCATGCGGTTGTTTCTGTGTCAGGTTTCCTTTCCTGCGTGCAGTCCCTTTTCTCACTTGGCAAAAGGTGAAGGGGGCTTCAGCTTGGCAGTGACTGTGTTGTCAAGTCCCACAAGGCTGAGGCTCTGGATGTAAATGCAAAGCACCTTCCCCAGGCAAGCACAGAGGTTGGGTTGTAGTGGAGGGGCAGGTACAGGATCAGCGATATTGGTAAATGAAACTCATGGGCATCTTGCCAGATCCCATAGAATGCAAAGAGCTCATGTTACCTTGGTCGTAGACCCAGCAGAGCGTGGCTAGGCAGCTATTGCCTGCACCCTGAGGTTTTTCTCTTCTCTCCTTTGCTGAGTGGATCTCAACAGGTGAAACCCAAGTTTGTGATGGCAGAATGGGGGTTATTCTGATCACTTGTTTTATGTGAGGAAATTTCCCATACAAATGATGCATGAATGAATTTATAGTCCCATTTGAGGTAAGTCTGAGGCTCTTGAAAGCTCTGTTCAGCCAGAAAGCTTGGTGATTCATAGGAGTTTGACAGCACCACCAAACTTTCTGATTTATGAGAACATAAAATGTTAAACCATTCCTGTTCTTGTTATAATTGGCCAGCCTGGGACTCCTGTGGGGGAAGGTCTGTTTCACATTAAAATTAAAATAAAATGTCAAAGTTATTTGAGGATGGAAAGGATTTTTTTTTTTAAATTATCAATAACATTGTTTTTACACTTAAAGATTACTCCTTTCCTTTTTTACCTTCTATAGTTAATATTCAGAGGAGGCCTGTATGAACCTGGAGTTTTTACTCCTTAGTTTATATTTCAGGGAGATGCATCTCACAGAAACTTTCTAAGAAAAGGCCAGGGAAGTCAGAGTTTTTGAAGGTCTTAGAGCCATTTCAATGAATATGTTTAATCTTTGTTGCTGTATGGACAAACCTACAAATATTCCCACTGGCCCAAGTTTGCTCTGGATAATATAAGTGGCTGCTTTTGATAGATGGGACCTGTCTTTGCAGAGACTAGGAGGTCAAGTGTTTTAGATCTCAGTTTTGTTGTTTTATGGTTTTGTCTTTTATTTGTGCTTATATAAGTTTAATCCAAAGTCCGGTGAATGAGATAAGTCTTCCTTCATGTGATATTGGAAGGAACATGTAGATAGAGCTGCCTGAAAGATTTTGGCACTTCGCTTTTGTCGAAACTGAAATAGCTTTGTGGTTTCTTTGAGGAGCAGGAAAGGACCATGTTCCCTTTGGCTGTGAGAGTCTGCCTAGAGAGGGTGAGCATCCAGCCCTGACTCCTGATCACACAGAATAGCCTTCAATCTCTAGCCCCAAGTGACCAAAATATACAGGGTCCCTTCTGTATTCTACTTTAAAGATTGTTTTTGTCATTAATAACACAGAGAGATAATAAATTAAGTCACTGTTTTCCAACTGGTCCTACTGATGCTTATGGAATATCTAGTCTGGTCGTTCCCCTTTGGGCTGCTCCTGCAGCATCATGTGGCTGCAGTGGTACGGTGGTCATCCTAAGCTGTGAAATCTCCCTCTGCACCGAGTCCAGAGAAAATATAGTTTTTGTAGGAATCCTGGTCTAAAAGCGAACAAGGAATTTAACTGATGTTTAGGGGTGAATTTTAGTGGGGGTTTGTATCAAACATCAGCCTCTGTACTTTTCCTGCATGTCTCCTTTGCTCTGGTGAAAAAACTCTGATTATTTCCATGGATGTGTAACTTCAGTTGTTTTCTTATGCGTTTTCAAACCTACTCCTTTCCTCCTTCTATACTGCAAACAGTAATTTCTTAAATAATTGTCTCGTGAATGAGTTTTCAGAAAAGAAAAAAAAAAGACTATTCTGTTCAAGCTGTCAGGTGGCATTATAGCATTTGTATGATGAGCAAACGCCTAGCTGTGGAGGTAAAATGTGGAATAGGGATCATGCACAGTGTGTAAGTGTGCGTGTTTGTGTACAAAACCTGTGGGTACACATAGTTATGAATATGTGTAAGCATGTGTACATGTGCACACATAAATATGTACATATGTATACACACGCAGAGTTTTTTCTGCACATGTGATAGGTCAGCTGCAATCTGTGTATCTACATATTGTATGAAATGATCCATATACAGTATGTTGAAAACAGAAGAGCTTTGAAACAGTGAATGTGCATAATGAAAAAACAACAGAATGACTTGAAAGATCAGGTGGTTTTACAGTCGAATGTCTCCAATTTTTAAGAGAATGTAGGAAAAAACTTTGTTACAGCTGCCTGCTTTTGTGGTTGCTGTCCTTGCAAATGGACTGCATCGAAATGTAATATAATGCATTAAAATGTAGCATAGTGCTGTTCTAACTGTATTTATAAAGGACTTACTTCAGCTGGGCTCACATTGAACCAAAGTCTGTTTTGCTAGCTGGTTACAAAGAGCGCTTTTGCAGAAGTGAAAAACGTGTTTGCCCTTGCTTAGGCTGTAAACATCATGTGTGTTGTCAGGTCAAAGCAGTCTCCCAGCATTCAGAGAGCATATAAAGTCTCGATCATTAAGGATGGAATAATTTTGTAGCAGGAATGTGAGGGGACAATATCAAAACTGTCAAGGCACAGAAATGGCAACATGAAACAGTAAAGGGATGGCTAAGGTAGGAATTAGTCTTCTGCTTCTGGGAATAGGACACTGGAGCAACAGATGATGTTGAGAAATTATTAATATTCCATCAGCCTTCACTCAGTTTGTGTCAGACACGTTTAGCATATGGGACAAAGAGGAAGGTCTCCACCTTTAACAGGGAAGAACTGAATGGAGACTTCTTGACTAATTTGATATTTTAAATTTGGCTGGCTTGAGAAACACTATCTAAGGCTAAAGCACTGCTGAAATGTCACACCAAGTTATTCACAGTCAAAATACTGGAGCTGCCTCAGACCCAGTATTACTGAATATTTTCACCAGTCACATAGAAGATAGGGTAGAGAGCATAGTAGTTAAATGCACAGATGACAGTAATCCACAAGGGACCTCCAGAGTATTTTAAAGAAAGACATGAATTCTAAGTGACAGATTGAAGCTACTGTCTAAAAAGAATAGGAGACCATGCAATAGAAACAAGGCAAGATACTACAGGTAGATGGGAGCAATCAATCTTGCAAAGCCAAAATGGTTGAGTTCTGTGGAAAATGGGTGAAGTGGGACGTGATAAAGGCACAAAAACAAAAGAAAAAGATGATCCTAGGATGCATGAATGTGAAGTAACTTATTGCCAAATTGCTTGCCTGCAGTGTGTTGCCTGGTTTGGGTGCCACACTTGGAGGAAACTGTGGAACAACTGCAGCGAGTTCATGGAAGAGCAGAGAGAGATTCAAAGACAAATGTATGAACAGCAGCTTCTTAGCCTAGGGGAAAGGCGACAGGGTTGGGATCTAACGTTTTTCAAATATTTAGCATATTACGTATAATGTTTTGGATAAGCTTCAGAAAAAACGTGGAAGGAACTTGTCAAGTAATCAGGGAGTTGTCAAGTAATCAGGCAATGTATTTTTCTGGCCAGTATGAGGGGAGTTGAGGCAAGTACATTTAAACTCACATATGTGAATAAAGAATAGTTAGTTTCAGGCTTTAAAATTATTTCTTTAAACTCGGTTCACTGAAATATAAAGGCAGGAAATTGACTTTGCTTCCCGGCAAACTTCAGTCACCCTGATGAACATGTGCAATGATGTTTGGGTAACAAAAGAGAGAGCATTACCACAGTGGTGCTTAAAGGACCTAAATCCATGTATAATCGTTCCTGCTATAGTGAAGTACTGTAGCATTTAGATGAAGTAAGCCCCTTAAAAGATCCTGCAAAGGTTTCATTGTGTGGCTGCTTCTTCTCTAACTTACACTGACAGGGATGAGAAAATGCTCTGTT
Organism: Sclerurus mexicanus; assembly: GCA_013396755.1. Taxonomy (NCBI): domain Eukaryota; kingdom Metazoa; phylum Chordata; class Aves; order Passeriformes; family Furnariidae; genus Sclerurus; species Sclerurus mexicanus. The sequence continues at coordinate 2,869,319 of VWZF01005531.1, read as the reverse complement.
AAAATCCACCGTGCTAGGCAACTGTTAAACATAATTTGGCATGACAATACTGAGGCAGGCTAATGTTTTATTTTCTTTTCTTTTTGGTAAATTATTCATTACTATTATAAGTGAATAGGCGGAGCTCAAAAAACACCTCCCAAAACAGCTAAGAAGAACATATGGACCTAATGGCAAACTGCTGATAATCACAGGAAAGGCCTTTCTTGCACAAATCTGGAAAAGACAAATACGTATAGCCTTTGTCCTCAATCATCTTTTGCTACTCAAATTTCTTATCAAAGGAGTGTTGCACAGATTCTGGCTCAATTTCACTTGAGTTTCAGCCTAATTCTTCTGTAATTTTAGGAAAACTTGTTGCCACTCACATGCCAATTTGTCTAACCCAGATAAGCTTATGGGTAATGCCCTACACTGCTAGTAGTTAATTTGGGAAGAGAGGGCTGAATCTAGCACGGTCATCCATTTCTGCCTTTTTTTTTTTTTAAATTTGGACTTTGATAGATAGTTAAAAGAAGGGGAACAAGTGGTGAAGTCCACAGTTATTTCACATTTGTGATTAGAAGTTCTTTTCTGGGCATAACCTGGATTTTGTGGTCTTGTCTAACCCTGAGTATGGTGGATGCAGATGAAGGGCATAGCCCTGGTTTAAGACAACTATCTGTTTCTATTATTTCAGTTTATTTCTGTTATTTTATTCTTCATAGGCTTCTCAGCTGAAGTTGAGTGCTCTGGAAGTTACTTGAGTAGTTCATGATTTTCTTCCACACCAGAAAGTGAAATGCTCCTAGTCTTTCTGAGCGATACTTTTCTTTAAACCTCTTCCATGTGCTTTCTGTGCATTTGCATTAAATTTTCACTGTACCCTTTAAAAAATATACAATCTCATTCAAGTGTGAATTCAAAAAAGCAGAGAACCATGTTTGTCTCCTTTCCTGAGAAGGGCAGATGGGGTTCCTGGCGTCTGTTCATTCTTTATTTCAGAATATTGGGTTGAGCAGAGTTTTATACAGTTTTTGCCTGTTCCTTTTTTCTCCAAGATTTGGTCAGCCTGAATTCTAGAACAGCTGGATCTTTTGTGAAAAATAAATTCCAAGAAGTCCCTCGGGTCCTAGATCAGCAACATTTTTTTTCCCAGTCTTTTATGTTGGAGAGTGACTGATTGTGCCTGACAGTGCTGTGCTTCATAAACCTTTCTTTCCAGTTGTTTCTGACAAATGCAAGGAAATATCTTCAGACATTGCTTTAGACTAGCAACTTGTCCTTGGATTTCTTGCTGAAAGTTCGCTAAGATCTTATTATTCAGAACTCAGCAATTCCTGAGAGGTGAAACTTCTGCAAGATGAACTGGGAATTTGGATAATGTAGCAATATTTTCTTGAGCCCGCTATTTACAGTGGAAGAGGACAAAAAATGTGGATGAAGCAATGAAAAATGTCAGGTGCTAGTTAATGAGAATGAAGCATTCTGTAAGTTTGTGCATATTTAACATTAAAACAGAACAGCAAACCTGGTTAGAATTTAGTCCATAAGAATAGCATCAGTTACCTCAAATAGATCTCACTTTGTATTTTAGAAGAAGTTAGAAAAAATTAGTTTTCAAAATATGAAATAATATTGAGTCTTTTGGGGTATGAATCCTTTCAGCTTTCCTAAGGGCTTGTGCATTACCTGGAGATGTTAAGGACAGAAAAGCCGTATTCAGTCGTGAACAAGGCTGTTACAGGTTTTATTGTCTGGACTACAGTTTCTAGTACTGTGCTCTCCTAGTTTTGTGTTCTCACAACAATAAGGCTACGTTATCTTTTCCTTGGGAGGTTATTCCACTGCCTGATAGGGATCATTATCAGGAAAGATGTATGTGTATGATCATCAGCAGGCAATGGAGTAACTGAGACACTGGAAACCTAAAATAAGGTGAATGAGTTGGTCACAAAAGAGAGAAAGACTGTACCCCAATTTCAGTGGTGGTGAGAAACTGGAGCAGGCTGCCCAGAAGCTGTCCCATCCCCGGCAGGGTTCAAGGCCAGGTTGGACAGGGCTTTGAACAACCTGGTCTAGTAGATGTCCCCATGCCATGGCAGGAAGGTTGGAGGTAGATGATCTTTGAAAGTCCCTCACAAACCAAACCATTCTATGAGTCTATGAAACACGTGAGATATTGAGTGTGCTGTTTCCAAGGGCTCTGATGCAGCAGTGCATGGACAGTCATCCTGTACTGAGCTGGTGCTGACCCTTCAACACAGGGAAGCTCAGTTGGAGGTTTGAGCTGCTTGAGTTTGCAGGAAGGTTCTTATCAGAGGATGAAACTTTACTACATCACTGCTGGGTTTATTTCACCTAAAATTAATTCTGCACAGCCCTTCTGAAAATTTGCCATTCATTACTTGTGAAATATTCTAATTAACCCGAGGTCAGTGACTGATAGCTAATCAATGCTTGTGAAACTGGGCTTCTCCCAAAACTTGTGTAGGAGTCAAAATTGCGTACTGTACGTTCCAGTCATTCCCCTGGAGCACATTAAATATATCTTCTCTGTGTTTGTTATTGTCATACTTTGGGCATTTTCAGGCAATTCATATCTGCCTTTCCTCATGGCTTGAACAGGTTGTGAACACTTGGCTCTTCTAGTTATTTTCTATAGCTGAGTCCCTTCAGCTAGTTTATTTAGCTTGCTTTCATATTCTGACTATTTTTTACTGACAAATAGCAAACAGTGCCATCTACTAGGCAGGACTGAAGGCAGTTCAGCACATGGAGTCACTCTGGAGCTGCAGAAGCAGGGATTTTTACCTCCCCAATTGCTAAGCAGCAGCCGTAATAAGGCAGAAATATGTGTATTAATTTTTCTCGAAGTGTGCTCAGTTATGTGAATCTTTCAGCTCATCAATAAAGTCAGTTACAGCAGTGCTTGCAAAATACCAAGAAAGCAGGTTACATTGTTAGGGATGTTTTAATACCTACTTAACCTAATCACTAAACTAGTAATGAAGTTTCCCCTCTGTGGTACCTTCGCAGTATATTTTTGATATGCTTGTTATCTTCGTAGATGTTTGCAGAATTCTTAAAATCTCTGGTGGCTATTTGCCCAATTGCCCTATTATTGACTTAACAAGGAAAGCAGCTGAGAAGAGGAACTTTCTGATAGACAAAGCTAAGCAAGAAATAAAGCCCATTTAGAAGTCTCCTGCAGCTTTTCTTGGCCTAAGGCTCCTCAGTCCTGGGAAGAAACACTGGAAATAGTTCTGTCTGTCTGCTACAAGCAGGGATGTGTATTATGGCTTATCTTTGCAGCCAAGCCCACGCAGTAACCCAGAGTGAAGGCATTACCAGCATCCAGTTGTTACCACATCACCTCCTTAAGGGTGTGTGAAGTTTGGTATTAATAATGGTGAAAGCAGGGTGCAATGTCCTGTGCATGTGTGTGTTAGTGTGAGGGGAATATTACCTGAAAGACTCCCCATTTTGCTTTGGTGAGAAGTTGCTAAGGTTGCCTTTTGACGTGAGGAAGAAGATAAATAATTGGACCAATTTTTTTTTCAGTTTTTGTCAATATGGACCCGAATTCAGGTCAGAGAATCCAATAGAGGCTCTGTGAATTGTTACCAGTAAACCTCTGCCTGCACAGCCTTTCCCATGGTATTAGCTCTAATTGTTTCCTTTGTTCCAAACTGTCTTCTTTGCCCATATTTCCATACACATTGTGTCTTTTGGGACGTGTTTGATAGAGACGATTTCTGGTGGGGAGATGGATCAAGGAGCCTGGCAAAGTGCCAGATATTCATTGACACCTATTAACCAAGGCAAGTGTATTAAACTAATGGGTAGCTTTGCTCACAGTGTCCCGTTAGCCTTTGAGTGCCTGTGACTTCCTCCCCCAACAGCATTTTGTCAGTAAAGAAACAAGACGCCTCTCTGTCTTCCATGTGCCTTGTTCACAGTCTCAATCTGCTCCAGCTGTTTTATCCCAGTCCTTTTCAGGCAAGAGAGCAGATTCACATCCTGTATCTGCTTTTGTTGTGTCTGTGAATCTGTGTCCTGTTCCTTCACAAAATGTATCTCTCTGCAACAGCAGTCTCATATAATTGAGGACAGCCCCTTGGGACAGTATTGCTATGCACAATCATTGTTTTCTTCATTGAGGTGCACCGTGCTATTTTCAGGAAGTAGGGCAGTTCCCAAGGCTTTGGGTTATTGTTGTTTGATTTTCGATTTTGTTTATCTGTTGCTTCATACACGTGCAAATCTCTAATGTGTTTGACATCAGAATTTAAGTGTACGGGCAGGCATTCTGGTTTTCAGTTCTCCATGGAACAGAAAATTCTGTTGGGCAGAGGGTGAAACCCCGCAGTTCAATAGTATTGTTCCTTAATTAAATAATGTTAATTATGGGTAGGAATCCGATTCCAAGATCTTTCAAATAATTTATTTTTATATCATTTCCCAATACATCTTAACATAATGGAGATTATTGCCTGCTTCTCACTAGGCAGTGTTTAAATTCACGTCCATTAAATGCTAGCCAGTCTCAAAGACGTCTTGGGCAGGTAGAATACACAAGAAAAATGGATTTGGTAAAAGCAGTTGTTAATCTAGCTGTACTCTCTGCTAGGGAGACTGTGTCAAGGATGTGCAAGTAGCAGTCTAAGGGAAGTATATTTTTCTATGTGGGGTGAACAAAGGTTGGAAATGTGCCTTGCCAGCCATGTTCTCCTTTCTCCCTTACTTTCTGTGTGAGCTAAGGCTTTCCAACAGCCATAGGAGTGGACATCCTTGTGTCATTAGGGGCATTTTTTGTAAATGCAGACTGATGCACATGAAATCCAAGTTTTCTCCCCCTGCAGGCAGAGGCTGTTGAATATGTATTTGCAGTCCGCAAAGCTGCTCTTTAACTCCTTTGGTTTCCCATATGTATTTTCACCATGGGAGACTTGTTTGATCATTTGGACACCTGATTTTAGCACAAGACATTCCCCTGCTTTATATCCTTGAGGAATCTCCATGTCCTACCTTCTGATGGGGTCACATGGATTGGTGCAGTGCTGTATCCCACTGCCAGCAAATATCTCAGACATCTCACAGTGGTTGTCTTTGCCTCTAAAGGGAGGCAACTAGATGGCCCCCAAAGAAAGTAATATGATCAACTCAGTGCTGTTTTGGCACCTTTTTTATGGTGACTCTCGGACAGAATGTGGCTCATGGGGTCCACCAAGGTGCGTAGGATTCAAGAGGTCAATCGTGCAGTCCAAGCTGAGTGCTCTGCATGGCATCAGGTCTCTCTGGTGGCATAACTCTGTAATTCATCTTTAGATTAAAGGATTTATCCTGGATCTTAACCTTTTCTGTCTAAGTGAGAAAAGTGCTAATGTTCAAAACTTGCTGACACAGTGGAGCATTGACATGTTTTGGTTGTTTAAAGAAGTGCCTCGGTTTATTGTAGGGAAACAGAGGTTGTATTTGCATTTGATTCTGCACCTCTAATCTCATCAAAGTTAAGACAGCCAAGACAGACCTAAGGCAACTCCATATACGAGATAACTTCTTTATGCAGTCATGCTTAGCAGTGCTGCTATATACTCCCAGGACAGCTATGGCCTGTTTTTTAGTGTGTATTGGAGTGTTTCTGTTTTTAATATACAGGTCTGACTTTGAGGAGGAGAAAAACATGGATTTTGTAAGCTTTTCATGCTGAGAAATGCAATTAAAAGTAATTGCTTCTATTTCCAAAGTAAAACACGCCTTTTAAAAAGTGTAATGTTCACCAGTACCCAGGGGGACATTTCTGCCATGTAGAGACAGTTCCCATATTTCACTTTGTAGGTACTCCCATCTGCCCCTCTTAAAGCAGTTCTTCCTGAGAAATTAGCAAAGCAGTTTTCTAACAGAAAAACCCCAAACAAGCCAGTGTAGAGGAAAGAGAAACATACCAGAAGTAGAAAAGTAAAAGAGATCATTGCATCATTTTAAAGGCATTTGTGCAAATTACCTTGTAAATATAAAGCATAGACTGCTGTGATAAGTAGAAACATTGTAAGGTTGAGATGTTTGGTATACAACTCTGGTGCTAATTGTAAACTAAAAAGATTATGTTGATAAATTAATCTTGCCTTGCCCCCCCCCCGCCATAAAGCAAAGATAGAAGTCTCATGAACTAGTTGTTTTACCTATAAACCATTATAAATAAAGGAAAAGCAAGTTTCTACTTCAACTTTGAGAGGAGACACAGCAATGTAAAATGGATTTGGAAAGCAGTCCTGACCCAATAACTAATTTTTATGAAACAGTATAACACAGAGGCCCAGATCAGAATATCCCACATTTGGAATTTGGAACTTTATACCTGGAAATGTAGATACCTAGAAAACAATACAGGTTTAGATTATAGAGAAAAGGTAGACATGGCTTTCTGTCTACCTGGAACAGGTGGGTGAAACAGGCAGAGAGGTCCTTTGTGTTCATTTCCCTCTGAGGGATGGGCAGCAAAGCACACCTGAAAGCACAGGCATGGGGCACGCTTTTGCTCCTTCTAAAAACTTAATTTTTTGGGTAACTAATTCACAGGGAAGAAAACTGGACAGGTATCAGTTTTGCCAGCTACCTTCATGTTTATATTCCCTAAAGTGCATTCTATGTACAGCACAGAAGTTGGATTCTTGCACATATTATGAAAAGAAAGCACAGAATTGGTTCCCTTTGCAGCCTTTCAAATGTTAAGGAACTGGTGGGATTTACACAGTATCGTCAATGCCTTCTGACTTACTGAATTGTCCAAATTACTATTTTTTTTGTTTTCCAATTCTCTTTGGACTTCCTCTGTAGGTCAGCCCCCGGTGCAGATAGTCTTCAAATAAATAAATAAATAATCAGACCATCTCAATCTATGAAGTGATAGTAGACTTCCAGGAGGCCTGAGCCTATCTGCAAAAACCTTGGTTTGCAGAGGCCGTGTTAGACACAGCAGGTACTTTTAGAAGTAAAGATGGAGTAGGAGTTGGCACACTGGTGGGATGCTTGGGAGACCTGGTGCCCTGACATCCCGCTCTCCATAGATTTCGTGCAGGATTTGGGGCCAATCACTTTGCCTCTCTGCATCACAGTTACTCAGCTGTAAAATGGGGACAGCTGTCCTCCTCTATTTCTCAGAGGACTTGTGAAAATAAAGGCATTAAAGATTGTGAAGCCATCTGTTGCTATGGTGATGAGGCTTATTTAGGCACTGAAGAACCAAGATTAGAAACTAATATGTTTCCTTGTACAACGTATTTAGGATATGGATGGGCGGTGCTGACGTAGAAGGTCTGGTTCTGCTTCCAGTAATGTGGTTATTGGTTCTCGGTGGGGACAGGATCCATCCTCAGTGGATCACAACAGACACGTTTTGTTAAACTCTATTATTTTAAATGCCTCACATTGGGTCAGTTGCATAATACCTTACGGTAGCCTGTTAGACCAGATAAAAATGATGTGCAGGAGTTTAACACCTGTCATAACTGCTAGATGCTTCTTCACTTCTTGTCAGGTGTTTGCGGCTAAGGTGAATGCAATGAAAGTATGAAAATTCAGCGGTGGGGAAAGTTTGTAAAATTCCTGTAGTGCTGGGAGAAAGAGTGGGCAAACTTCAAAGGGGAAATGACTTCCTTGTTTCAGATCTGTGGGTGTGCTGTGGCAGGGAGTAACCTAGAGATGAGTCAGAGGACACGGAGCAAAGGACTGGGGGAAATGGAGTCAGTGGGATACCTGTGATACTGTCACTGATGAGGAAAGCGGAGGAAACTCCCTTTTATGAAATGGTCTGGCCTGCAGGTGTAGATTTTGTAGCCAGAGGTTGATAGATTTTTGCAAATCCCATTTGCCTATCTTTTCCCAGTGCTGTGACAATATAACCAGTATATCAATATTATTGAATAAGTTGGGTTAAAAGGTACCTCTGTGTCCTCTGCTCTACCTCCCTGCTCAAAGGAATGGAAACTTCACTGTTTGGCACCATCTGCATTTCCACTGGAAAACAAGAACGTATTTAAAATGGGCAGTTTAAAACCCACCTGGTTCTAAGGAATTAAACATTTGGGGTCAGCTGTAAGATGTTTCCTTTTATACAGCCTCTCAAAATATGAAATAATTCCTTTAAATCTGATATTGAGAGAAGTTCTAGAGATCTATGTCTCATCTTCAGAGGGACTAATTTAATATACTAGTGAATTATTTGGCACATTTTAAATATATTCCTCTTTTCTCTGCACCTGAGACATAAGTATAATACCATGTCAGGATAGTAAATTGTTCTGGTTTGTATACCAGGGAAATAGCTAATCCTTTTCAGGCTTTTTGGTCCTTCTTAAATATTCTGTTTCTTTTTAAACTTGACATGATTTTTCCCCTGTGTATTTGTGTCTCTGGGCTATTCTGACATTCAGTTCTCACTCAGCTGTTTTTGGCCAGTTTTGCTCCTTTTTCCTCTGATGTCTCTGATGCAGCAGGAGCACAGGAGCTGGTAAAAAAATAGAGCAGCTAAATGATTATATGTTCCTGCTTGACCAGTTTTTCTGGTCTTTAGCCAAAGCAAATGTGACTGCTAAATGCAAAATCCTATGAAGAAAGAAACCTAAGAAGCCTTCCTTATTTTTTTGTATTTTGCCAAGACATTTTAGGCAGAAGCAATAGGAAAACACACATTATTTTTTCATGTCCAAGTGAGACATTGATTCTAATGTTCAGAACAATTTATTTTGGTAGCTACCTGCACATAACAGCTAGTTTTGGGAGTAATTTTCTTTAAAATAATAGAACTGTGTACAGTACCCAAGTAAATATTCTTCTTTACTGTTGTCTACTGTTTAGTAAATCATTTTGGGAGGAAGGATTCTTGTTTCCAGAGCTTATAATTAGTTTATTCAGTCATTCTTGGCCATTTGAGGTGATTAAGCTAAGGCTCAAATTTTATTTTCCTGCACCTTTTAATCATTGCAATGACTTTTCATTTGCTTCTCTTGCCTGAAGTAAAAGCCAATAATCCGATGTGAATGCACTTCAAAAATTCCACAGGAGTTACATGAAAAAGTGGCTTATAAATTGAATTAAGGTGCAGTTGGATGCTGCTGAAACATAAAAGTAAAGGCCATATAACTGGTGCTGCAACTCCGAGCGTGACTTGCAAGGCATTTACCTATTCAGATGATGTCCTGAGTGGGGCATGAAAGCACACGGGAAATCAGCCTGGGAATCACTGACGTGGCTCAGGCTGGCCTTGAACTGCCTGCTCCAAGGGCTGGCCCAGGAGAACAGGAGTGACTGCTCTCATTGCTAGTGGCTGGGACACCAATGTCTTAACCCCATTCCTCTTGTTAGTGCCTCTGTGGTGAAGGGACCGGAGCTCTTGGCTTTCTCCTTTTAGCCTCTTGGCCTGAGTCTTCAGTTAACCAGGGATATTTTCATTGAGGGATTGCAAAGCTCTCTTCAGCCTGTTTGTAATTAGCAGATTGTGGCCCTTGCAAAAGCAGCTACAGCTTAGAGTGGTTTCTTTGCCATGCTCTCTTGAAGGATGATTGATTGCTCTGCTAATCCTTCAGGGCAAGGAGAGGATGAGCAGGCTGAGCATTATCACCAAATGAGAAAAGTGAATAATTCTGGTGTGCCCTGTTCTGCTCCAAGCACCTGGATGAATCCGTAGGGAGCAAGGCATGCAGGTAAATGGCCCAGACTGTTTTTTCACTTGTCCTGTTTCGATATTCTCCAAAGAGCTCAAAGCTTACTGAAGGTTCAGTGTTATGTCCACAGGTTGAGTTTCCATTTGCTGTGCCCAACATTTAGTAAAAGGGTTTCCAGGCAAAAAGCCTTTGGACCTTCACTGCATCTCCACACTGGAAATCAATTTAAACAATGCATCTCCACTGCAGACTTATCCTCTGCTTTAGAAACTGGACCTGGTTCAAAGGCCAATGGACTACACGTGTGGCTATGAAGCAGATTTGCACTGTGACTGAAACCTGATAAAAGCAATAACTTCTTTCACTTTTGGAGAAAAAATGTTTCATGACGAATGACCCTGTTAAAGTTAACTTTGCAGCTGATAGCTGTACCCCTGCTCGTAGCAGCACCAGCTCATTTCAGCCCTCAGTGGCTGCAGTAAAAGATTCAGCGTGTCTGATTGTGGTCTAACTTTGGTGTACTTGTGCCAGCAAGGCTCCTGTGGTGGGCTTATTGTTTGTGTGTAACAGTGTCAGAAAAAGAACAGCACTTCTGGGAGGAAATCAAGATATCTGGAATTTTTCTGTGGAATTCAGTTAATTCCTTGCTCTCCCTTATCCTGACTATTAGGTTATACCTTGGTATGTCATTGAGCATCAGAGAGACCTGTCACTATAGGTGTGGGGTCCCTAAAAGTAAGCTCTGGAATTTTCTGGCTCCAGTTCTGTCTTTAGTGTCATTTTCTTTGCCCAAGAAGGGAAATTATTTTAATTACCTTTGTGTTTTCTCTGATAGCTGAGATTTCGTTACTATCTGAATTCAGTACATTTTGTTTTCTTAAATAAGTAAAAAATCACATTATTAGATGAAGGGAGGGAAAGAGAGAGTAAGACATTTTGTCCCTCATTGTATTCTTAAGAAACTTTCAAAGATGTGGTGGTGTTCAGAAATCGATGAAAACTAGATGGGATTTAAATATTAAGAAGCAGGAATTTGCCTTCAGGTGAAGGTTGACATTTGCATAGAAACAAGAATGACTCATGTGTTGTTAGGTGAATGTCTAACTAGAATCTAAAATTCCTGTGCATCAGTCACCTTCTACCTTCGATGGCAATGGGAAATATGCTAAGCAAGGTACAAGGTACCCCACTCCCCATCGTGTTCCGCCACAGGAACTGACAGAATTCATAAACAAGTTGTAGCAAAAGCAGATGCTGAACCAAATTTTATCACTGCACAGGTAAAACTTCCATTTTATAGAAAGGCTGAACTTTCTCTTTTCTTTCTCTTTTTCTTTTTACCATGGAAACCATGCAAGAGGGGACCCCTTCTTGTAGCAACTACTTTAGAAGCCATTAACTTCATTGCAATTTCACTTCTCTAGTTTATATGAAAGCATGCACTGATTTATTTTCTTAGCCACATCCCTACCTAGGGTTATAATCTTCAAAACAGAATATCCAAAGGTAGAAAGGCAGTGAAATGTGTCTATTAAGTTCTGCTGATTTGTGGTACCAAAACACAAGTGATTGTTTTTAACGTAATGTTCTTTCTGCGAATCTTTGAACCAGCTTTCCTGCAGAGAATTTCTTACAAGTTCAGTCCCTCATCTCAACTTTTTATTATGAGCTAACAGTTCAGACAGGTTAGCAGCAGCTGATTTAACTGAGCTTTCCCATTAGGTGGGTAACTCAGCCAGAAGAGGAATCTTGACCCTTTCAGATACTCATGCTGTTGCTACCACCAGTAGGTAAGGTCATCTCCTATTCTGTAACTTACATTTCAGAAATGTTACAGCTCTGCCACTTGTTAAAATATATATCCAAGGCAAACTTGGTTCTTTAATATTTTCCCCGTATTTTTTATTTTCCATTTTTTTCTTGTGTCTATGAATGACCTGCTTATTGGACCTTGAAAATACCCCATACGACTTCTGAACCTACCACGAAAATAAAAAATATTACTTCCATAACGAATGCCAGGTGAAATAGTCGAAAGCTTTTATTTGCTTCTCTATGCAAAGCATCCAAGTGACTGTAGCACCTAAACCACAGAGAGCCAGACGTTATGGTGTCAGCTGGAGTCACACAGAGTGGAAATAGGTGACACAGAAACTTCCCCAATTTATACTGCCAGAGCTCAGAATTGCTCATCTGCAGTAATTCTCTTTGGTTCTGGGTGTACTCAAAGAGGTACTTGTATAAGTCCACAAAACATTTCTTTACTTGAGATTGGTATATACAATTTGTTAATGAGTTTACTTTAGGAAACCTGTGCAACAGCAGAATCACCCACTGCTGAGCAGAGATTGCAAACCTCTGCTAGTTCCCTGGAGGACAGCACTCTGAAGTTTCTGATCATGCCCTCACTGTGACTGAGGATCCTGCATTTTTGATTTTTAGTTAAAAAAATGAGGGATTTTTTCCTCATTTCCATCAAAGTGAATAAGGAATTGCTTACTTCTTACTGAAACGTGGTGGAGGGGAAGAAGTGCCTTAATCAGTTTCCACAGGGAAATCTTTAGGGACCCTATTGCTGGACAGGTACAGCAGTACTTTTCTATATGTCTTTTCATGTGCCATGGGATTATTTTTGTATAAGGAAACGCTGTGTGTTAGAACAGTGCAACTGCAACTTGGAATCATTTTGGCCTGTAGATTAAAATAGTTTTCCAAGAAATTTACTGACTTGCATGTATATCTGCAAGTTTCATTTCAACACAGAGACTTGCAAAGCTTCTGTTTTTTTCTAAGAGCTAAGTAAGCTAAAGAAAACTTGTCTCTACGTCTCATAAAGGAGTACAACTGTGTGTAGATGTCTTAAACCAAATTACAGAATAGCATTCAGTGCTGATATTGTCCACAATATCTCAGCGGACAAGGAGTTACACGGAATACTCTGAGTTGGAAGGGACCCACGAAGACACTCAAGTCCAGCCCTTAAGTGAATAGCCCGTAGAGGCATCAAAGCCACAACTGAGGCATTATTAGCACCGTGCTCTGACCAGCTGATCTAAACTCAGGGCCCTCTTTTCAGTATTTCTTTCGTGGCTGGTCATGGTATTCAGGGGAGGTTTCTACCTACACTAATTAAGTCAAATTCAGCATGACCTTCATTCACTGCTGAAAATTTGAAGATATCTTTGTGTTATTTCCCCATCCAAATGGAAGTTTAGCTCCCTGCAAAAGAATAGCCGCCACCTCATTTGTTGGTATACTTAAATCTCTTAATAATCAGCACTTAATTTGGGTTTAATCTAGTCTTGCTTATTTTCTCTGTTGTAATATCATAGTCAAGGTCCTTAACCTCTGCCTGCCTTCGGTTATCCACTTTAAAATGGTTATCTAAATAAAAACCTACTTATATTGTTAAGGGTCAATTAATTTATTAACTAATTAACTGTAAGCACTCTGAAAATATCATGTGCTATAGATGCAGTTTTTATCCTTAACAGTGCTTCAAAACTGCTAATGCTAAAACATTAATTGGCAAAATTTAGTGTGTAAAATGTATATTACAGCAACTCAAAATGGGCAGGTGTTTTATCTGGGTAAGTGTGAAGGGAATTACAGTACTGAGAAAGGAAATGTCCTGATTCTGGGCTTCCCCCATGCCAGCTTCAGTCAGCAAAAACATCTATTGCCAATACTGATGTACTCTAATGTAAGTCCAGTGAGAATTTTATGAGCAGTTGGGACTGATTTTCAGTAGCTACAGATCTATATTACATAAAAATGTTAAAGTTTATTCCTGCCTTATGGTCTGTTTGTAATCTTTCCCCATGACCTTTCAGAGTATTTCTGCCCTAATCCTACTCTGGGCTGCTTATTTGGCAACGTGAAAGGATTAGCAGGAAATAGAATTTATTTCTGGACATTAATTGCTCAAATACATTGCGCTTCTTTGCATGTCTACCTTGTTCAAAGTTTGCCTCTGCTCAAAGAGTGTGCTTCCTGCTATGCTGTGTTAAAGGGCTTTTAGCAAAGGAGCGACGCCGCTCGGTGATGGGGAGGATGTCACTCTTTGATCAGCAGCTTTTGTGCCTGTTGAACACCCTGCTCTGATATGAACGCCGTCTGCGTCCCACTGGATTCTTGATCTGTGGTTTGTTTGCTGTAGTTCTTGTCACGGTACTATGCAAAACTTGTTAAAATGCTGACGCTTCCCTCCACCCCCGTATTATTTTTGCTGTGTTATTTTTGTGACCTCTGGCTGAGGCATAGCCTCTGTACACCTCGTATATTAACTTGCTGTTGTTTATGTCAGAAATAGGATGCTCTAACTTGTTATCTCCGAATATCTAGGTTATGAAAATGTATATTCAGCAAATATGTCCTCTTTGTTTTGTTACTTTTCTGTCTTCTCTTTGGTGCCCTGGTATAGCTCAGAGTGACCAAAGCTAGCTGCCTATTCCTGGCAAATTTTAACCCTCACAACTAAGCCCCGAAGTTCTTAACTCTGGTCTCTCTGCAGCACATGTACATACCTAGAGGGCAAGACTCACTACAAACACACTTCATTGCACCCCTTCAAAAGCAAGTGATGATGACTAGATAGCCAAGGTGCGTCACCGCCAAGTGGGAGCAATTGCCATTTTTTCTTATCCTGTTTGAGGGGATTCCGTGTGACAGAGGTTCTTGCCACGTGAGTCATTGCATGCTGTTTGAGGGCAGGCCCCAGATGTCTTTTCCAAGGTGCTGAATATTGCCAGCATTAATTTTTTGAACCCCACGGTATATGTCACGCTTTCATGATCATGAAGAAAACACAAGCTTTGCATTAAAATAAATTGAATGAGATAAGGGATGGCATGGAGCTCATGTAATCTATCTACAGTAAAGGGTAAGAGGCAATCACCTTGGGATCTAGGTGGTGTGAAAGCAGGTGTTTATTACTAATGACGTGTACTTGCAACAAAAGATACATTTGCATGTAAAATGTATGGCCAAGATCAATCAGAGTACAGTATTGGCAGCAGTGATAAGGCACTTTATCATGTGGTATTGTTTGCCAGTCAAAGAAGAATTGCTGCTATATTCACCTCTTAGCCTTTGCAGACACAAGGTCAAGATAGTGAGTGCACACAATGGTAGATTTGACTCCTTTGCAGCACCACAAACTGCACGTTTGCTCTTATTTGTTAAATATATGAGAAGCAGAATTTATAGATTTGTCATCATCTCAGTCCAAGAATAAAAGCTGAACTTTAATCTACCATGCCATGTACATCTTTATGTGCCATATACTGCATTTATTGTCTTTTGCCACAGATGAGACACCCTGTGTTGCAAAGAATAAAAGTTCTGCCTTTAGCCTTAAATCATGTTGGTAGGAATTGTGACCATGATTTTGCTCTCACACCAGTGTCATTCTGAGTCAAGGTCATGGCAGAAACACTCTTTGTTTAGAAAGTGTTATCTGCGTAACTAATCTTAAACTTACTTTTATATATTTTGTCACTGGAAATCCCTCCTTGTATGGTTTGAAATAAATCCTAACAGAGTACGAGCATAAACAGCTAGCAAACAGCTGGAATAGTTTTACCTTTGCAATATAAGTTCATCAGCCATTTCTTTAAGTTATACAAATAGTTTGGTGTGCAAATAGCAGGGAATAAAGCAATTTGAGAAAGGAAAATTCATTGCTCTTAGGGGAAGCTGCTCTAATCGCTTCATCCTTGCATACAGTACTAGGACTTGGCTGTGGAAATAGTCCAAAGTGCTCATTCCTACGGAGTCTAAATCAGCAGTATCAGAGCTGGCTGCTCTGCAATGGCAGCTGAAGAGCCAGTGTTTGCTTTTTCAGCACTGTAACTATGTAGGGAGCGACTCAAGATCTGTAAAATCACATCCCATGTGGCAAGCGAAAAAACAAAACAAAACCCCAACCACCAGCATAAATGCTGTTTCTTTTGAAATGGAAGCAAGAGAGCATAGGTACACCCCTTCTGTCTGCTTCTATCACTGCAGTAGGACTGTGGTATTAGTTTCATAAGGCTGTTCACACATATAAACACCCTTTCCTTTACAACCTCTCAAATTATTCCGCAGTTCTATTAGAATAGATTTCATGTGCAAACAGATATTCCCAAATCCCCTCTTCAAGAAGCCAGGTGGATTAAAAAAAAGGAATAGAGAGAACACCTCTACCTTAAGGCAGCTGGATATTTAGCCTATTATGTCTTTTTAAAGCCTTATTTTCTCAAAGTTCTCCTTTCCCCCTCCTCTTCCCACCTTTTGTCATATGAAAAACTCAGTAAGACTCATGCAGCTGATAACCTCTAAGTCACTTGGATGCTGCTGCTGTCTCAAAATTATTTCCCTGATATGAGCAAGACTTTTTTTTTTTTTTCCCCTTGCAGCAGAATCTGGCCCTTTTCAATCTCATCTGGTAATGCTGACTCTTTTTCCACCTTGGTGTCTGTAATAACATCATTCGGGGCTGAGCACAAGCAGTTAGGTAGGGTAGGGTAGCATAGGCGACACTGTGGGTGCAGAGGGATGTGGAAGGCTGGTGGGGATGTAATGTGCTCGTTATCTAAGGCTCACTAATAATCGCAGTAGTTATGTCTTGGTTGCCAGGTTTTAGATTTGTGTGTTGAAACATCTTGAACAAAATGTTAGTGAGAGCATTTCTGCAGCGCCCTGCTGACTGAATTCAAGGTGCTGCCTCGTTTCCCATCTGCCTGTGAGCTCACAGTAATTACAGTGAGTCTCGCAAGTGCTGGAACAAGAGGTATGCCAAATACATTTTCCTTCCTTTTGAAGGTAATTTTCATTTTCTCAACTCCTTTGAAACTACATATGATTATGAGCTGCAGATGTGAGAGCCACACAGAAGCAGACAGACGTGTACATACCCACGGAGCAAGATATCAACTCTTAGAGTGTCCAGGAGAGCTTACATACTTATCTTGGCACTTCTAAATTAAATGCAGTGCTGGAGAAAATTCCCTTATTATTACTGGTCTGATCCTTGTGCATAGAATCTTAATGTCTCTTAT
The DNA here is from genome assembly GCA_013396755.1 of Sclerurus mexicanus. Lineage (NCBI taxonomy): Eukaryota > Metazoa > Chordata > Aves > Passeriformes > Furnariidae > Sclerurus > Sclerurus mexicanus. Next base: position 2,852,632 of record VWZF01005531.1, on the reverse strand, counting down.
TAGTGTGACAATGTATATAAAAAAGCACACTTGATTTTGCTGAGCATCAGGAGAATAATGCACACTGGAATGAAAACACATATTATAAAAGCTGCTGAAGGTGAAAGGCACTTGCACTTTGCTGAAACTTTCGTGGATTTCCAGTTTTAGTTGGACTGCTGCTGTTACCTGTAAGTTGTTTCCAATCCTTGCAGGGTTAAAATGGATTGTGTATAGCAGAGAGAGGTAACTGAAGTAGATATTATTAACAGCATTCTTCAGGATGCTGTAGGCATTTCATTTAGTTGCCATTCAAAGCACCTGACTCTATTCTGTGTAGTTGGTGGAGGAAAGAGACAAGCCTGGAGGCCGACGCAGAAGACTTAAGTTAGATGTGTTGTACCTCCTGCACAGTTGCTGTGGGGTGTGATATACAGTGCACTGTGTAGAATCCTTGGCCTGGTGCTAAAGATGTGCCCTTCCACAGAGCAGAAGGGAGAGCAGGGGCTGATGGACACAACCACAGTGAGGATAAGCAGGGTGAAAATGTAAAATCTGCACTGCCTGATGAACATTTTCATTTGGTGCTTGAATGAGTTGGGGTCCTAGAACTGACTTTGAAAGCGATTAAAGACCCGGTGCATTTGAGCACTGGTCACCCTGGTGGAGGAGGTTTGAAAGCTGGCCCAGTGAAGTCTTGTTTCCCTTTCATTTGTGTTTCATGGTAATTTATGAGCTCTGAATGATTAGTTTCCCATGATGGAGGATATGCCATCTTCTTTTCTCACCTTATTCTATACCTCAGTCAGTAGACTCTCTGGTGTCTAATATGGGCTAAGCTCATCCAGTGGTCTTGCTGTAGTGAGGCCAACTACTTGGTTACCCAACTGCTTTGCACAAACTGGAGGACTCCAGCATTCTGTCAGAGGTAGGTGAAATTATCTGACAGGGTCAGAAGTTACTGAGGAACATATATAAAGTGTGATCACATAAGTCACGTTGCCATAGGAACCGGCTAAAAATACATCTGTATGAGCACTCAGCGTCTGTCATGATGAACTATTATGTAAGTAGTTTTTTCTTTCTTTTTTTTCCTCGGTAAGAATATTGCAGCTGCTTGTTAATAATTTGTGGCAGAATTTACAGACAAGTTTACAAGTCATCCTATGTGCAGTCGGCTGTGTGCTTATTACATTGTCTGCCTTCATTCCTGCTGACTAAAATGGGAAATTAACAGAGCGTCCTTTCTCGAGGCTTGTAAACATCCAGAAGATTAAAAATAGCCTGAGGCTTAAAAACTTCTTCACCTGGTAAGACAAACAGAATTCTGTACTAACAGTCATATAAATGTGAGTGTTGTAACTATAAGTGCTGTATGTGAGAGGTGGAGAGAAAGGTTCGGAGGCCTCCACCTCTTGGAAAGTGCCATATTGCACCCTGACAAGCTGTGAATATTTGTTATTTGCAAGTAATGAGTCTCTGCAGAGCAGGAAGTTGACACCAAATAAATTATTTAAATTATAAACATTCTTACCTTGGGATAAATGTTGTTGGGATTGAAGATTTTTGTGGAGCAGTGCTTTAGGTTGTATGAGATGGAACAGGAAAGGTATTTTTACCATGAGCTGACATATAACATCATACATCTTCCATGACTAAGTTGAATTTCTATGTTTCTAACTGCTTCTGTCTGTGTTGCCAGAAGCAGGTTAGGAATTGTCTATTGTGCCAAGTAAAAGATGGGACTGGATGATGGATTCTTTGGAAAAAAATCACTGAAAACATCTGGCTTGACAAATTGCATAGATGTATGTAGCATTGGACTTCTCCAAATCATTCTCTAGCCTACTACAATATTTTGTCCTTATTTCCCAGAATTTATTTGCTAAATGTCTGGAAGCTATTTTTTTTCCTATTCTGACTTTCTATTTAAGTTTCCTTCAAAATCGCATTAGGGTTAAACAGTGAAGTTTAACATCAGGGGTTCTTTTTCTTTTTTTAAAAAAAAATCAGTTTAACAAGAAAACAATCTAAGACTGTATATGTAATAATATAAATTTCTGAAGTGTGCATAATGCTATACTATCCATATTGTTCAAAGAGGAAGGAGTCCATATGTTTTCTGAGACTCATAAAATAGCGTGCTACTGGATGAATTCAGAGTTGTGATTATTAGCAAATGATGAAGAACTTACAGACCTGGAGTTAATCATCAAAGATACTATTTAAATTAAAAATGAATTCAAGAATTCAACATGCTATCTGTGGACAATTCATTGATAGAAAAGAAAAAGGGATTAAATTAATCAAATAAATAATTCATTGTAAATCATGTGGTTCTAATTATAACAGGGTTTTATAAAATGGATCAGCTCCTCAAAGCATGGCAGAGTATGCTACGCATACGTATCACCACAAATGCAGCTGTCAAAGTATAATCCCTGTTTTAATTGCTTGTGGTTCAGAACAATAGTTAGGTTCAGAAGTGGTAACAAAGGCATTGACCTACCCCATTTATTAAAAGCTATTTTGTTTGCTTGCTTGCATGACAGAGCACCCTGAGCTAGCGCTTCTGCAACGTGAGAAAGACCAGCCTACCCTTCCCAAATCCTCCAAGCAGAAGTCTGAGGTTTTCTGACCTTCTCTCTCCCTGACTGCCAGTTCAGAGCTCTGTATCTTTCTTTTACGAGGGGCCAGTTGTGGCAAAGGTGAAGAGCAAACCTTTCCCAGCTCTCTCCTTGATGCCCAGGAAGCAAAACTCTTCGATGGTCCCGTGGGACACTGGCTGCGCCTGGGTGGAGCAGCTTGCGGAGAGGAACCTTGTCAGGAGCATTGCTGGGCAATCCACACGCTGCCGAATTTTAGGTGGAGGGCAAGGGAGGGAACAGCATGGAAACTAATGAGGCCTGGATGAACACGTTTGTTCTGAGCCCTCCAGGACAACGGCTCGCAGGGTACTTCAGCTTCCTGAAGTCTCTGGTAGCTGAGAACTGCGTACTATGGCAGTCCCACTGTGCTTTTGTCATGAAAGGTTGGATCAGGTGATCCTTGAGGTCCCTTCCAGTATGGTATTCCATTCCATCTCGCTGAGCCACCAGCAGCATTTGCAATGCCTGTGCCAGAGGGTGGGCAGTATCCATTCTGTGCCCTGCGGTTGCAGAGGTCCTCGTTCAGGACCTTACAGTAAGGGCTAGAAGCAGGTGCTGTTTCATGAAATATCCATATAGATTTTGAGCAAAACAGCTTTTATTGCCTTAATGACTTTTAGGGCAGCTCTGGAACAAAGGCAGGCTAGAAATTCTGAGTGCAAAAATATCTGGCGTGTGAACTGCAGCATCCGCTTGAATACAAACGATGCTTCTTCTAAGAGAGCTAAAAAGTCTCTGTCCTGTCAAAAGTTGTGTGATAACTGGAAGATGACATGCTTTGTGATGGTGGGTGCAGTGTTTTTGAATATCTTCCCAGTCTCTTGGATTTGTCACATCATAGGTCAGACAACAGCTGGTCACCTGACTCTGTGACCATGCTGTAAAAGTGTCCAGTCCTTTAGCCATCAGAATTTGTGGAAGATACTCGTTTTCTCTGCAGTCAAATAATGAAGCAGAATGCACCTTGTGTACAGTACCTGTGAGATGATTGAAAAGCACGGAAGTGAGAAGGAGCTGAGCATAAAGAGGATTAAAGTTGCCTTTCTGTCAGCTGTGCCATATCATATTAGCAAAAATAAAATCATCAGAATAATATAATATCAACAAATGTTTTTATATCAGTATTTTATCTTCTGAAAATATATTAGCAACAGCTTTTGCACTGTCCCAGCAAAGTCTGCACTGGCAGAAAATTGCCTACCAGTAGTATACAATATAGGTTCCATTTCCCCCCGTTACATTTCAGATCTCTAAATACTACATAACAGTCACCAATATGCTGGTGACTCTGGGATTTTTCTAATGTTAGCAATTTTGAACGTACTCACAGTGTTTTTGCCTTAGTGATATGTAAACAATCAGCAATGCAGAACAGGAAAAAAAAGGAACGAAAAGACCAATACCATGTATTAGTCAGCCTCAAAACATGACAAAACTCAGATTACTACATGCTGAATGCAAATGTGGTAAAAATGTTCAGAACCTGCAATCAAATACCTTTGAATGTCAAATGAAATTACTTTGGGAGTCTTCTAAGCCCTCTTCTTAAAGCACACTGGAACATAAATCCCCTGCTTTCATTTGATTAGTCCAAAAGGCTATGGGATGTATTATTAAATCTAGAAAACATGACCAGAGCCTTAGTCATTAGCATCACTGAACACACAAATTCCTTTAGGTCTTTTTTTTTCTTGTTTTGTATCTTCTGAATGGAACATAACCAGTGAACTTTTAAAATAAAAGTACACCTGAAACACACTGACACTTAGTTGTAAATGATTTATTTTTTAAAGAAAATGCCTCGGGATATTTGCATCTGCTCACTTAGACTGTCACAGCAAAATAAATAATTATATTATTAGTGAATATTAGAATCTGTGGATAAAGATATTTTGTTCCTCGTAGATGATAAGCATCTTCAGTGAGCAAACTCCCCTGCAGTACAGGGGAGCTGTAATCAGCTTTGGCAAGAAAGCTTTGATGTAATTAAATTGTAAAAGTGTGCGCTCAGTCTCCCCTTAATAAATAGTTGCAACACTGCACATTTTGCTTTTTTTTAAACCTGGGAAAATGATAACAGAGAGTGAAGACAATTGTGCAAAAACATTGATATGAATAGTAATAGGAAGATCTCCAAACCCAGAAAACACCTCAGTTTAAGAAAGGATTTATGGCTGTGCCTTAGTTCTATTAAATCTAATAAGACTTGAGAATGATCATAAAATTAAGCATATAGTCAAATGCTCTCCTCGCAGACCCTTGAATCTGCAGAAAATCTCTGCTTCCCTATGATGGCCCCATTTTGAAAGAGGTTGAACAGAGCATTAAAATGACTGCGTTGGCCCACGTGGCCCAGTATCTTGCATTGAACAGACGGAGGATATGCCAGGGATGTAAGTGTAGGGCAAGTGTTTAGTCCTCCTTGCTGTTAAACTCTTCCAGTCTCTTAAGGTTTGAGGTCCTCAGCCTGGTACGCTGTCTTCATGTTTAAGAGCCTTTGGATTTATTAATTATTGTATTTTTCTCTCTACGAATATTTTTTCTGGTCTGTCTTTCCAGATGTGCATTTTTAGCATTCCACATGTTTAGTAACAACTTCTACAGCTGAGCTGTGCATTTTTTGTTTTGAAAGTATGTTCTGAAAACTTTGATGTCTACTTGTTCTTGTACTAGAAAGAATAATGAGCAATTGTTCCTGTTCTCTTTAAGCTTTTCATGATTTTGCTAACCCCTTTTATTTTCCATCTCAAGTATATGTTTTTATTTTATTTTTTTTTTCTCAGATTGAGGAATTACAATGTATTAGTTGTTCTTAGTTGTTCCTTGTTTGGAAGCTGTGCCAAACTATGATCAACTTTATCATGTTTCTCTGTGTCTCTTCTAGCTCAGCTTATTCGTTCTGAGATGAGAGGAGCTGAACTGAACACAGTAATTAAAATGGGCATAATGATGGGGTTTGGTTTTGTTCTATTTTTCTTTCCTTTGCTAATAATTCCTCACATTCTAGTTGCTTTTTTTGACAACTACTGAGCACCAAGCTGGTATGTTCATGATGCTGTCAATTATAACTCTAATATCTCTGCCCAGAGCGTTAATAGCTAGTTCAGAGCTCATCACTAGATCTTTAGCAATCGTTTTTTTTTCCCTCATGTACATTATTTCTCATTGTTGCTTTCACATCTGACACAGGATGTGGTAGTGAGCCCTTTGCTACAGTTTGTTACTGTATGAACACCAGGTCAGAGTTTGAACAGAGTCAAATGTGTCTTGGCTTTGGGGACTTCAGCAGAGCCACAACCCTTTGCCTTGCCAGAGGAGCTGTCTATTATTTGGAGTCCCTTCAACTTTCTGGCTAAACCAGTAGGTTGAATGATATGAATATAAAATGGGAAAACTGGTCTGGGCGATGGAGAAAAGGGGAAGGTATTCTGGTATATCACAAATTCTCTCATGCTTCTCAGCAGGGAAGATGTTGCTTCTTTAGGTTGCCAAGTCCATGTCACATTGTCACTGACTGCTGCTTTTACAGCTCTGTGGGTACAGCTGTGTATCAGCTGATGCTGTGGAAGGAAGTGGCTTGAACATCAAACCCTGCAGTTCTTGGTCATATAAGCATAAATGAATGAACCTTCTTGAGCAAATCTCCAGATCTGCGTTTTCTTGACATATACACCTAAAGGTCTATCTTAAAGATCTACCCCTCTGAGAATTCCCTAAAGAAGTCTGATGTTGTTATAGTGGGGCTGCAATTTCTGTAGTGTTTTGCACATGGATTCTTTATTGAAGAACCTTATCTTTGGCTTAACATACTTCATTTATATCTGCCTTTTTCTTGAGGCTGTGACTACAGTAAGAAAAGTAAGCACTTGATTCTATGGAGTATTTAAATAAATGCCAGTGAGGGGCACTTTTCACAAATATTTTTTTTGTGGAAAAATAGTCCATATCTTTAGGAATGAGAAATTATCTAGTCTCAGCAAAGGATACTATTATTAGTCGCAGCTGCAATACAAACACAATAATTTGTGAAACACTTTTTATGTTTGCAAATAACAGTATTAGGATGAAAAGGAAAAATAATAGCACCCAGACGTGGGCCTGGATCTATCTAATGATGCTACTGATTCTTTTACTTTATTTGTACTCAGAAGTCAGGTTTTGTTTGTGGAAAAAGAGACAAAATCAGCACTTTTGCTTTCAACCAAGATTTTTGTGTATGTTGCAATTAGGGCAACAGATTATGCCTCCAGTTTTAGAAAATCGTATGTTTAAAGTTGCAAGTATGTATACGCCTCTACAATATCTGACATCTGAAATATACAGATATTTGTTTTGACACTGTGACAGTAGCAGAAAATGTATGTATTTTTTTATTTTGAAACACATCAGTGCAATAACAAGACCTTAATTCCCATTTGCCAGTGAGATGGATTTTGAAATCAAGTATTTTCTGATTTATTTGTGGGCTATTTCCTCTAGTCTACACTGGTTGCTTCTGAAACCTGTGGTATATCTGTAAGATGCAAATTTTATTCAATAACCCGCTCAGTCCCTCTCACCCTACTCCCCCTCTTCAGGCCCGTCATAGTCAGGACTTCATTGTTCCCTGCTGTTTGTGTACTGATTAGTGAAGGATATATTGTCTCCAGAAGTCTTGTACTCCAGAAGACAAGATGACCCTTATCTTAGTGGTGGAGTCTCTATAAAGTGCTATAAAGCCCTCAAGTGCCTACTCCTTTCCAAGCATGCTACATGTGCTTCCATGCCATACAGCTTATCTCCCACTAAGGCCATCCATGGGCCAAATGATTTTCTAGTGTTTACATCGATTCTTGCCCTGAAGGGCGTGCACAGTCCCATGCAAAGCCACAAAATAGAAGAGGATCTTCCACAGCTGAGGGACCCCATCAGCTACCCCAGTTGTGTTGTGATGCTGAGATGCAGCCTTTCTGATTTTGTTATTTTCTGTATAAGGTTGTCTGTTTTATGTTGTGCCTCCTGTGCTGTTAGGGAGTTGTAACCCTCTCTTTAATTCTTTTGACAAATTAGGGAAAGCTTTCAGTAGAAGATGAAAATTATTTTCTTTGCTCTAGAGGAAGAATCCTGGGCCCAAATGCTCATAAATTTTGTCTGATGATAGCCAAATACACTTTTAGGACTCTTGAAAAGAATAATTCAAATAACAGTATTGTTCATTAATGAAGTGCAACTTCTACTTGTGCTCCAAGATAACTTCTGAGTATGGAGAGAGGAAAGTGTTAAAGTTCCACCACAGGTGCATTTTATTCTTTTAGATCAAAGTTTACCAGCTCCCTATTTCATTTATGTTTACTAAAATGGTCACTTCCACAAGGCCAAGTATTCAGCTTTTTAACATTTTATAGTGCTTCAAGTATTTTCACTGATTAAGCCTCTCAACATCCCTGTGATGGAGATGAGTTGGTATATATGGCAAATTAATAACTAAGGAAGTTAATAATTCAGTCACACAGCTCTTTTATTTAAGCTTTAGTCCTTTAACTTCTAATTACATGCTGTAGCAACCACACTATGCTTCCCTGGTAGGGAAAGTCCTTTAATGAAGAGCTTTACTCCAGGAAATACCTTGTTCCCCTCCTGCTGATCAGGAGAGCTCTGTCGGATGGGTTTCTGAATCAGTGTGGTAAAAATAATGGATTTTACTCCAAGACAAACTTTGGAAGGCACATTTGACGTTTGATTGGCAGAAGCAAAGGATTTGGGTAGACTTGGCATTAAATGAGGGCAGAAGTTGGTTAAAGTGCCTGAAGCACTGTCAGTCACTTACTAAAGATCTGCTCGTGAAACAAGAAAATATGCTGGTAGCAGAACCTGGATAATCTTCTCTCTCTCTCCCCCTCAAATCCATGATTGGACATATTCAGTAGCCTGTTAGCTCTGTCTTCTGGAGAAGATAAACTGCACCTTTCTTTCTGTGTGAGGAGGGATTTGAGTTGTGGAAGAGGAAATCCTGACGGTAGGTCCGAGAGGGGCAAGTGTGCAAAATTAAGCCAACTGGTTCAACTCTTGGAATGCTTCAATGCAGCCTTAAGATTATTCTAATATTTTCCAGGTTGACACTGGCTCCAAACAGCTGTTGCAGCAGCTGGAGAACCACAGTTGGGAGCTGCTGCTGACATTTGCCTACATCACCTCCACAGGGAGGAAGAATGAAATGGAGTTGGTGTTTCTGACTTGGCAGTGCACGAATTCCCCATGCGAGGGCAATCTCTTGCTTGTGGCTTGCACTGTGGCTTTATGGCTGCCTTGTGCTACTGCAGAGGTGTACGTTAGAGCCCAGATCTGTGTGAAATAAAGCAGAAGATGGCTGCAACCACTTGTAAGGGCACAGCTAATTCTTTGTACCCATTTCCATCCTTGCTTGAGGAGCTTGCCAAGTCAGTTCTACATTCTGCACCTTCTATACAGATACATGGCTGAGAAACTTCTCCAGGTTTTCTCCCAAGAAGCTTGGCCCATCTGTTAAGGTGCATATTAGAGTGTTCAGATATGATTTGCGTTGCTGTTCCTTGTAAAAGGTGTTGGTCAGATGCGGGTCCTGTGTTGATACAGATGTTTTTACTGGGTGGTGATGGTGGGGCAGGAGCTGGGTCAGAAAGGTAAAGAGCTGTACAGTTCCCTTGATGCCCAGACCCAAACTTTTTTTCCAGTGCCAAATGCTTCAGACACTACAGCAAAATCTGAATATTTCTGTGCCTGCTTTTCTCTCAGAATGCTGACAGGGCACTTTCTGATTGTCAGTGTCATTGCAGCTTATATGATGCAAATTCTCACTCTCTGCTACCCAGCAATGTCTCCTGGGAGACCTATTTCATATTAAAAGACTGGCCTCTGCTCTCAGTAACCCCTAGTATAAATCTAGAATAAATTTTCTGTTGTCAACAACAATTATACATGCTATTCAGGGCACAAGTTATGGATGCAGGTCCAGCCCGAAAGTCGATTCAAAGCTCAGGTGATTAGAAGGTGCCTCTCACTGCCCAGTGCAGACATTTTCCATCTCCTTAGTTTTTGGTGTGGACTTATTATTTTCCTTTGGATTTGTGTTCTCATTCTGTGGTACAAAACCTAATTTGCATATGAGTGCAAAGTGTGACCTGGCTATGCTCATTTCCAGTCATTGCTTGGATTTGAGCAGACTGTCCATCAGTAGCTGTGACCTTTAGCATTTAATTTCTTCACCTGACTACATTCACCTGGGTGGTGATGTGTGTTGGGCAAACTAGTACTGCTTTGGATGCCTCTGATTTTACCTGTAGACTGGGAAAAAGTTATCTAGCTTCTATTTCATACTCTGCTTTTTGTCCAATTAATTTGAAAACAAAAAACTCAGAAGAGGAATAACCACCGAAAATGAACACCAAAAGAAAACAAAACTTAAAGCAAAACAAGACTGCAAAGTAAGATTCATTAAAAATGTGGTGGGTACACAGTAATCTGAAACATTGTCCAGGTGTGCAGATGCTGTGATGTTCCTTCTGGCTTTTATGTCAGCCAAGGTTACTGCCAAGCTGTTGGAGTTCACTGAATAAACCACTGAACACTGAAAATTCTCCCACTATATCACAGTTACAGAAATAGAGGCACTAAGTAAGTTTATGCCGATCCACTGGGGACATTTTTAAAAAGTTTAATAGCCCTTAAAATTTCTCATTTCTGACCTGTCATAGGCTTGCCTCGTGACTGCTCATTTTGCTGTGTTATAAAAGCAGATAGAAAATGAGATTTCTGGCTCAAGACCTCACCAAAACCATCATTTCTGTTTAAGACAGCAATAGCCACATAACATTTAAGCCTGGATGGTAATTTCTTTCTGCATCTGCTGCAGCAACACAGCAGTGCATTGCGTGGCTTGAAATGCTTCTGGTCTAATTAGAAGAGCTTACAAAACTCTGTGTAAAGATTACATGAAAAGATCATGGGAAAGGATAAATAGCAGGAGTCGAATTTCCAGTTCTGTGTACCTCACAAATGAGAAAGGCATCTTTAAAATATGGATTCTGTTGATAAGATTGTCAAATAGCTGTTGTGGTTACACAGGTTTTGAACCCCAGCCAGGAACTTCTGCTATAATTCACAGAAAAAGGAGTTTTTAACTGTCTGATACACTTCCAGTGTAGCTCCAAGTATCTGGATCCTGCCCAAGTGCACCTGAGCACAGCACCTGTTGTGGCAAAGAGCTCAACAGCACACATAACTTAAAGCACATTAATTATCCCCACTTTTTAAAGAGCATTACTCAATTGAGGGAAGTGTCCTTGAAGTGAAGGACATTCATGTAAGCACTGCTGGATCAGAACAGAAGTACCCAGTATATTACAGGAATGCTTTTGTGAAATAAGTTCTCATTTATAGTTTCTTTACATACGTGACTGAAAACATGAACTCTTATTAGCTGATTCACTAGTCAGTGGAGAAAGTTGGAAATTAGCCTATGAAATCATTCCTGTTGGGATGTTAAACAGCTATTAAAAATTGAATTAAGGGTTCAGTATAGTTCCAGAGAAAGGTGGTTAAAGACTTAAACATCTGCCTTCTCAATAGGTTGACAAGTCAAAAGAAAGGTGAGCTGCTGGGAACCTGCATTCATGGAGTGTGCATTTTTACTTTTAAAAATTAAATCTGTTGTCAAATGTATCACCAAATTAACCTGCCAAATGGGGTTTATTTCTCTGTCATTATTTTCCCTGCTGTGTTCTGTACCTCTCGGGTGGCTCCAGCCCAACTGAAGCAAAATGCATGTGCAGAGGAACGGGGAGGCTGGGGCAAGGCAGAGATTGTTGTAGGATGACCAGAATACTCCTCTGTATGAGCACAGGTTTGGGGCATAAATGTACTGTAAGGGAAGGATTTGTTTGGGCTTTATATTTTGGTGGAGTAGGAGAAGAGTGTCAGGTCAATTACCCTTCAGCAGAGCATCTGTCAGAACTCCAGGAATCCATCAGTAGATGGCCATTATTCTTTTTCAAATACCCCATGGGGCTTTTCACTGCTCCTCCTAGAGAGGACAAGCCGCCCTTTGAACCGTGGCAGAATTTGAGTCCCCGTGACTGTAGCTGTGGTGAGTGGTATGGTGTCTGCTCAGCATGTCTAGGTTTAAAACCAGGTTATTGAGCCTTCTATAAGGACACGTGGTCTGATACAAATCTCTGCTTGCCTGGGTTGCTGGATGAACCCAGGAATTTGCCTGTCTGAATTTGAGAGATTAAATCTGATGATTGAATCAAAAGCTAATCACAAAGCTAATGTACACTTTCCATTGGTGGCTCAATATTTTACACCTGCAGAAGATAGAAACTGAAAGAAAAATTTCATGAGGTCCCTTAAAATACTGTCTTCTCACTCCTTGTTAACATAATTTCATAAATTCTTATTACATTTCTCAGAGTGTGCAAGTTAAAGACTTCTCTTTGGCCTTGAGTTTCCTTATATCCTGTTCCCAATGATGCTCTGGTTGACTAGACAACCTTTAAAGATCCCTTTCAACTAAAACTATTCTATGACATTCTGGAGAGACTTCTGTATAGACAGAAGCCCTTAACATTCACTGAACAGAGTCATAATTGACCGAGAGTTAAAATTCAGCCACATTTAAACCAAAGAGGAGTCAAAACCAGATGGGATGGATGAAGCAATGCTGAAGAGATGTTAGAGGCCTTAAAACATGTGTCTCGGCTATTTTAAGTGCTCACTTTTCTTTTCCAGAATGGGCTGCAAGGAGCCAGGAATAGTCTTGCTGAGGTCCTGGTTGCACGCAGCTTGGGAAGGGAAGGTTTTGGGCAGGAAGTTCCTCTCACTCAAATCCTCTGCTGGTGTGGCTCTGCCAGCTGTGGCATGGTTTCTGCCTGCGAAAAATCTCTGCCTTGTCTCACATTTTCTCTTCCTCTGCTATCTTTTGAAATCAGGGATCTGTGTGTTCGAGGATTGTGTTTAATCCATGGCTTTTCTGTTGTGTTAGTTATTGCACCCAAACACACCTTCTGGGAATCCATTTCGCTTATGTTTATTCCATTACTCACCTGAGAACGAGTGGGTTAAGTGGCCAGTACAAGTTCCCTGCTTGGGAAGAAAGGTCTAAGTTTTTCTTAGTACTGATGGTAAAGGTGGCTCCCCAGGATATAACCAGCTCTCACTAGCACCTCCATAAGTTATCATATTCTTGGTGCCAAAAAAAAACCTGGGAAAATATTTCTTGCTTTTGAAATGCAAAAGAAAATGAGAGCAAGGGTGATCCATAATATCAAATGCCTTTCTGGCCATAAGTCAGACTGAAAGAGAAGCCTTATGCAGCAGTGTTGGGCAAAGAAAACTTTGTGATCATTACAAGCAATAATAATATGGGACTGGCTCCCTCTTCATCAAAACGTTTACAAAAAATATAAAACTTTTCTCACAATATCTTCCAAACTATTCATAAACAGCTTTTGAGCCATTATCTGCTTAGATTAATACTAGCACATTGGAAAACTCAGTACATGTAACATCACAGAAGATTATGGAAGACTAATCTTTGAGTAATTGATATAATCAGCTGATATATTGACCTTTGTGGATGGATTAATTTGTAACGAGCTTTTTTTGCCTGTTTGTTTGGTTTTTGGGGTTTTTTTAGAGCCAAAGTACATCCATTCCTGCTATGGAGTTTTATTTTCTGGTAACAAGCTTATTTTTAGCAGGATTAAAGTCTCAATTTCACCGGTTTGATTTATACCAGGACTTTATCAGGTTGCTTCAGGTACTCACATGAGTATTTATGATTCAGAAATACGGGCTGAAAAAACCCATGTACAAAGGAAAAGAACGTCCTTTTCGAACTCTTAAAAATGCATAGATTTTAGAACACAAGCAAAGTCCAACTACTGATATTTGGGCCTGCAAACGTGGGAAGGAAAATATTTTTTTTCCTCCGAGCAATGTATAGAGGTGTGGGACTGGAAGGGAGCACCTGGGCTGAGGCAAGTTCTCTGTTTGGCAAATATTTATGTAATCACGTCAGGAAGAGGATCACACTGCACATTAAAATTAGGAGTTCCTTTTTGAGTTCCTTTTACCACTTTCCCACAAGAAGATGGCTATTCTGCCTGTCTCCTCTTCTGACCTCTGTCTTCATCTGTGGTCGTGATAAATACTTCTTTTTGCTGCCTTTTGGCATAAGTCAGCGTCTTTCCTAGTAGGTGCTTACTCTCTGTTACGCTTGTGGACACCATTGGTGTATCTCCCAAAGCCCTTGGTTCACTTCTGTTCGCATCCTTTTGGAAGGTGAAGCTGTTCGTTTCCTTAATTATCCTACTCACCTGCTCTTGGTTCAGGTTTGTCTTCTGTGTTTAGGTACTGCCAGCAGTGTACTTCAGTTGGTGCCTCTGTGACATCTGTGAGCATCTATGATACTTATGAGTACAATGGCACTGATAACTTCCCTGTCTCTACCAGAAATGTTTTACCTGATAACAACAAGGACTGTGTTTACACTTTCCATCATGGCTTAGTAATCCTGTCTTCCGTGAATACCCCCAGGCCTTTTTCCCCTTCTGTCATCACTGACTAATGAGTTCTCAGCTTAGAGAAAGGCTTCTTGTTTTTAGTCTGTAAGTACAAGGTGATGCCGCTTTTGTACTAGGCAATTTGATTCCATTTCCACTGCTCCTGTTCTTGAATGTCTCAGGTACTTCCCACACAACATGGTAATACTTATTTTTACTGATGACATCCCTCAGCAAATGCTGTAGCTCAGTCCTGTTTTTAGCTGAAGTTGTTATATAAAATATGAGATGTGAATGGCTCATGTTGATTTTTCCGCTGCAGCCACACTCAGCTTCATTTTGCACAAGAACTTCCTTTTTAAATCTATACCACTGTATTTCTTGCACTAATACCTGTCTTTTTCTGCTAATAAATAACTTTCCATGTGGCATTTCATCAAACGATTTTCTCATGTCAAGTTTGATGAAGGCCCTGTATTCATTTCATCTAGAAATTCATCTATAAGAGAAAACCGGTAATTTTATTTTGTGTTGTCATCCAAACCATGCCCCTGATCATTAACTTTTCCATGGGCTCTATTTCTTTTGTCTGCTGCTGCTACTGGCAATATACATAGACCTAAATATCTCCTGGCAGGACAACTCCATCACTCATTCAAACAACCCCTTGCTAATTTTAAAAATACTTATGGTGGTGTCTTTTTTAGGTTTATTTAGGTTTCCAGATGAAGTATTCTTTATTGCTTTCTACCACTGCCGCATGGATATTTGTCTGCCCCAAAGTGCCTCAGATAACTAGAAGGTCATAGCTAGTTATTTAGTTAAAAATGCACACTGTGAAATAGCCAAGTTTTTTTCCTTATTTTTGTTTTGTCTCCTGATAAGTTTTAAAGTGAAACACAGAGGTAGAAGAGTAAATTTGAAATAGTATCTGCCCAGGTTATGCTTAGCTTTAGCTAGGGCTCTATGCACCAGCCTTCCTGAGCTCCTAAATTCATTCTTTATTGCAAAAGAATGAATGTTAACACTACCTTTCATTTCAGTCTTGAATTTCAGCAAATTTACCTCTCAAATCACTAACTGAACTCAACAAAAGGTTTTTATATCCTAATAACTTTCCATCGGAGAGATTTAAAGTGCCAGATGACATTAGCTCTAGCTCAGTGATGTTATTAAATTCTCACCTTAAATCTCACATACAGAAAGCTCTTGTCAGGTCACATGAATGAGGTGATTGCATTAGTCATACTACAAGAGTGATACTCATTCCAGTAAGTTCACTGTATTCAGGCTGAAGTTTGATCTCTGAGGGGACACTTCGTATCTAACATGATGTGGTTTCTTTACGTCGATGTTTTCACTAGTTATGTTCTTTATTGTAATTTATACCCCCTTTGCTCTGTAGTGTGTATTCCTCGGTACCCTCAATGCTTTTGTTAAACTGTGATCTGCTACAGCATAAAAAACTACCCCACAATTAGTTCATTCAAGACATTTCTTCTGTTTGTAGTTCAGTTTGAAACCAACTGTACACTTTCGAAGTACAGTGTCCCTGAACTGGCCTCCAAATTACAAAACTTAATTAGCACGACTGACATTTTGCATGTGGGAATTTATGCAAGGATCTACTTGTGAAAAGTTTAAATATACCAGCTGAAACATTGATGAATTATGAATGATTATAATTAAATGGTTTTATTTTTTCATTTTTTAAAATTTCTTTTTCCACTCTTCCTGCCTTCTTTTAACCCAGTAATATCCAAATGGCTTGGGATAGCTAGATTTGTGTGTGTGTGTTGATCTTGAAGGAGAGCGGTGCCGTTGACTAGATTTGGGGATTAAAATGGATTTATCTGTGGATTAAGGACTCCATATGCCAGTTTTAGTGGGTGTTATGAAATAGGAATCAGCTAGCTCCAGAATTCCTAATACACTTATGTTCTTTTATAGCCTAAATCATCTTAGTATCAGAGCTCTTCAGCAACTTGAATGCACCTACAACATCCATGTGAGTTAAAAGGGTTATCTCCTGATTCTCCTAAGGAGATAACTGAAGTGCATTGAGTTTAAACAACTAAGTCAAAGACAATAAGAAATCTGCAGCAGTCTCAGAGCTAGAAGACATTTCTCTGGGTTCCAGGACACTGCCTTGAACAGAAAGTTTTTCATCCTGGTGTAACAACCTTACTGAAACCAGCAGCACTCCTCCCAGAGTGTTCTGTGCAGGAGAGCTCCTTAGGCAGGGCAGGGCAGAGCAGGGAGGCAGACACCTGTCCTCTCGGTTTTCCGAACTGTAACTCTGTTTGTGGCATCTTTTGTGGAAAATCACAGGGCGCTTTACAGATTGAATTGTGCCTCTTAGCCCTTCTGATAATTGCAGGAGATTTGTAAGTATCAATGTTCTATAGTTGGTGAAAAGGGAAGATGCAGTGCTCGGGAAGTGGTTGTATCATTGTAAGATGAAGCTGTGCATGAGTTGGGAAACAAATTTTGCTTTTCTGAGATTGTCCTGTGCCTCATCTGCCAGATGCAGCATCATCTCTGTTGGAGACCCCACCTCACTGGTTGTGTCAAGGAAACAGCAGCAATGCTCAGCAAGGCAGCAGAGATCTTGCATATAATTAAGATTTGCAGATGGTTTGAGTAGTTTTTTAATAATGCTGGGGTATCTGTGTTGCATTTCAGAGGACAGTGATGACATTGCTTTGTCTATGTTCCTTGCCTCAGCTGTCCCAGCCTCCTGTTGGCTTGTGTGCCACACCAGCTTCTAGTACAGCCGTATTTCCTGTGACTCAGAAGCACGAAAACCGTATACCTACGTGTGCCACCTCTGTGCAGTGAAAATAACATTTGCGTTCTGTGCTGAGCAAAACCAGATATGCTTATTTTGGTGCCTTATTTTATGTTATAAATTCCAAGCAGGCACCATAAGGAAGTTTCTGGGAGTCCCAGAGCCCCAGCAGATGTGCCCTTTTGGTACTGGGGTTAAATGTGTATTTCATCATGGACTGTTTTGTATTCAGCCTTTCTTATCATCATTACCTTTCTTCTTGCTATCTAAATGTTTTTCCCTTGCTTTTTCCTTTTTTTCCAATTTCTTTTCAAGACGTAGTAATAATATAAAACTGTTTTGATGCACACCATTGGTTTATTAAGTATATTTTCCATCAGCCCTGGGACTGTTGCTTCTGAGTTTCAGTCCCCAGTTGAAGTACTTCTCCATGTCCAAGAAGTCTGTTTTTTTCTCTCTCTCTTGACAGCACCAGCTCTATTTTCTGCTTTATCCTGCTACAGGACACGGTGGTGAAAGAACTAATTTCTGATACTGTTTTCCACCAGTGTGGCCACCCAAAGCTAGAACTGGCCTGGCGTTTCTTGGTTTCTTGCCAATTGTGGCTGGACAGGGGCTGTCACAGTCTCTTCTATGGCCCCACATTGCTGATAAGGGATTTCCCTCTCTGGAGGCGCAGTGCTGAGACTGAGGGGCAACTGGGGACGTACCAAGGGCTGGCTTCTCTTGCACCCCATTCCACCCTCTACATTCTGTGACCCCAGGACTGTGCCTATGCACCATGCTCCCTCAAGAGCAGACGGTGTTGAGTGCTCCAAAATATCTATGCATACAGGGTTAAATGGCTGCTGCTGCCTTTAGAGCAACAGTGCAGTAGTGCAGGACCCTGCAGGATGCCATTTCTCCCTCTGGTTTGGTTACGTGGACTGTGATGGGGTTCAACCTCTGCAGATGAGCAACCTGATCCTTGTGATAGACCCAAACCACTGCTCTGTGGTGGTGCGTGAAGTGACAGAGGCCATGGTGTGAGGTCTCACCAGTCTCCTGTGTGTCAACTTCGTGCTTTCAAGTTTTTGCCTTCCTGGTTGCTGAAAATGACATTCTCTAAAGGTTTTTCGGTTTAATGTACTGGCATTTATTTACAGCTCCACCCTGACCGAGTTTTATGTTATTCTTTCAAGGGAAAACACATTGTTGGCGAAAGCCAGGGACTAATAGCAGACTAGAGCTAAGCCTAGTAAAAGCAGGTGTTATGCAATTTGTCACTGCATGACTCTGCTAATGCATCGTTAGTCCAGGACTGCAGTACCCCTGCCATGTTTTAAAGTGCAGAAAGATAAGCGTACGCGTACCCTGGAGTGCCTTAGTCCATAAATGTAATTCAGAAATATGGGAAACAGTGCTCTGAATCTGATGGCCTTTTCCGACACAATTACAGGAGCAGTGTGAAATGCTGAACATTTGCAGCAACGGTGCACAGAGCAAATGGGAAGTTGGATGTGCAGGCTGTTAATTCAAGCCTAGATAAGCTTCTGACTAAGAGGGTTTTAATTTGTTTTTTACCCTATTATGATGCTTGTATGATAGCAGTTTTCCTGAGAAGAACCTATTACAACCTATGCTCTTCTGCAGGGCCACATTTAATGAGGAGGATACCTCACACTTTTTAATGGCCCTCTACAGACTTCAAGGATATGAAGCTGAAAAAGCATTGAATATCAAAATATTTTTATTTGACTGCAGATGAAAACACTTTAATCTGGAAAAACGTGGGTGGTTTGAAATGAAATGAGAAGGGCAACAGACAAAATAGAGTATTTTCTCTCAAGACAGACACAGACAAGGCATTCAATCCCTAAGGGCTACGTTTGTGTCTCTCTTTGTCTTTTCAGGATCACTTTTCAGGGAAGGTACCAGGAACATCACTCAGTGTTCTCAAACTCTTGCTGAGATAAATGGGGATTAAAAACTTTGCAGCACCATAGAGGAGAAGCTTCATTCCAGGGGTCACAGGTAGGAAAGCATATGCCTGTGCTACAAGCTCATGATGCACACCCTCAGCCTTAAATCACATTGGCAGAACAAGCCAAGCAAGATTGGGCCGGCCACTAACAATTTTTCAAATGGCTGAACAGCAACAAATCATTCCTCTAGTTACCCACTGAGACCTGAATGAATAATCAGAGCCTGCAATAAAGCCTGGAAATCAGTAGTCACTGGCTCTGTGAATAGTTAAGAACTAGACAGAGGATGGGCAGAGCAGGCATCAGCAGGTGCACCCTTACTGGGAACGCACAGGCTCTGTCATTTCACGTGTGTAAAATCAGAGGAAGCTTTTCTTCTGATTTAACTCAGCGACAGGTGATCAGCTGGTGCAGGTGGCAAGTTGAGCTTTTCTGGTGTATTTGTCTTTCTGTTTCTTGAGGGGATAGAAGCAGTTTGTGTGAATGGGTATGTGGAGAAATCTCAGTGTTTGTAACATGGCTCCCTTTGATCTTACCCGTTGGAAATATAAGATACCTAAGCAATTTCCCTGGCAATGAGTTATGACACAATCTCAGGAGAAGGTTTTGGGGTGGGTTAGAATCCTTTGATCTCTGTGTGTGTGCAAATGAGTGTTCATACAGCTGGATGGCAGCTCTTTGAAATAGCAACATTGCAGAAATGCAGTGCTCTTATTCTTTGTATGTTTATTCTTATGTATGTTCTTAGGATTAGTACTGTGAGAATTTTTTGCCCCCCCCCCCCTTTGTATTCAGCAAAGACTGTGAGAAATAAGATACTTTTTTTGCATTCTGATAGAGTAAAATTCTCAGGACTGGTTCCCTTTCAAGTCTTTATCAGTAGCAGATGCTGGACCTGCTATCATTTGGCTTTACTGCCTTTTCTCCAATCGTACAGGGTGTGTGGCTCCCAGCACTACATGTGCTTGACCAGACACTTTCTTCTACAAAGAGCAGAGGTTGTGTTCCCTGGGGGAAATCTCATCATCGGCCCCAAGGTTTGCTCTGTAATTTACACAGCTGTAAGGAATACTGTCCTTCCAGATGCTACTACCAGGAATGGCAGGTTGTCTCCCTTTCCCCCTCATGTACTTCATCGTTGCCAAGCCTTCCTTGGGAACACTCATTTCTGCAGACGTTCCTGTTGCCTAAAGTGCTAACAGACACTAAGGCAAGCAGAAACACTATGTGAACCTCAGCATGACCAAAGCACAAGTTCCAGCTCCTTCCAGAAACATTGAACTCAGATGGATGTGTCTGTCGTAAATGTTGGTAATATTTTTGTCCCAGGTTTGGATGATGCTTTAAAGGGGTTTCTGCAAAGGAAGCTGAACCTGCCAACTTTTGCTTTTCCTCAGCCTTGTGGTCCACTCTTCAGGGCCGTTCAGACACAGGTGTTCACACAGTCATTTGTGTTGGCTGTGGCTCTTTCTACACAGCATATGATTTGAGCCCATGCTAGTGATAGAGATGCAAAGGAGAAGACATGACAGTTGCTAGAAAAGAGTGCTCCTGCTTCCAAAAATATCTTCTGTACATTTCTGCTTCAATCAGTCCTTCAGATATCACCCTGAAGATTATTTGCCTTCTTCTGCTGTGCCAGGTAATCCCAGTGTTTAGCAATGAAGTATGCTGTTCTTGGCTGTTACTAATTAATATATTTTAACCTGTCAATAATTAATGTGGAAACTGGGAAGAATAATGCCGTGGAGGCAGTAGCCTGAGATTTGCTGCCTGGCAACAGTGGATGTACATATCCATTATATCAGGAAATTAGAAATTGGAGCAAGAACTGATCTGTCTGACATTTTGTAAGGTGATATAAATGGGCCCACTCAACAAACACTAGATTTATGTGAGGGTATGAATGATACGTGTCTGGGGAAAAGATATTATCCCTCTTATGAAGGTGCAGTTAATACCAGACATCAATTAAGTATAGTTCATTAAAGCCTCTGGGTAATCTTATTTTTGGATGAGATCAGAGGAGCAACTTACAAGGACTGACGGAGGGGTTATCTTGGTAATAATCTCCACTTTTGCATGTAGCATCTCTCATAGGATGAGCTAAGTGAAGTAACATCTAGATTGTAACAACAATAACCTTTTCAGATGGAGAGACTGTGCAGTGGAAAGTAATAGTGGCTTATTATGTTTGAAGTGGTTGCATTAGATAGATTTTTTCAGATATGCCAGTCATGTTAATAGTGCTGATATGATAACAGTTGGTTTATGCACTCATTCCCCCTCCTCAGAGGGGTGGGTTTGCCTCTGCCATATTTATGGGATGTGGTTTTATCTAAAGCATTTCATCTGTACAAATGGGAGTGGCTGGAGGGAGGGAAAACTATGGTACTCTTAGAGATAAGGGTGTGATGTTTTATTGTCTTTTCCTGCTCTGGCTAAAATATTCCTTCATACATTGAGAGATACAGTGTTTTAATGGAACCAGATTGAATGTTATTTTCTTGAATTTGATCAGTTGCCTCTACATTTTGAATCCCAAGTGTAATGCACCAGTTCCTGTTAGGAAATAAGATAAGTGTTCAATAATTGAGGTGGCAATGGCAATTGTGTTCCCATGTCTTATTTCCAGTTAGTGATGTGGCTGTCAGGCAAAGAGACAGAAGAAACAATTTTCTTCAACACATCTGGAAGAAATAGGGTTAAGTTTGGCATGGACCCCAAGTCTGCAGTATAACTTCTGAGAAGCCTCGCTTTTCTAGGTTCTGCTATCAAAACAGGCTCCACACTTGCATTTTGACATTAGAACTAACTACTTCTGGAAGTGGCCCCTGTTTTGTAGCTTTCTGGTATTTCTTGTGAAATCTTCTGTGGTTTCTTGCCTAAGTAGAGTTTGTGTCGCAGTTGCTCCTGTGTCATGAAGCATTTGGGCTTGCTGCAGAACAGGCTTGAGGGTGCAGGAAGCAGCGAGGAGAGTGAGCATTGCTGGTGGAAGAGGGAACTGAATGCCCACAGGGATCTGCTGAAGGGTCTCAGGAGGGAGAGAGAAATGAGGATGGGCTGCGTGTTTGTTGCAGAGCTGAGCAATCTGGGGTCATCCTTGTGCCACAGAGAGACGACTACAAAGGAGAGAATAGGGACACACTGCTCAGGAGAGGGTTGTGATTTTAAGTCTCTAGATGTTAAGACAGTGTGCTGCCTTTCAGCAAGTAGCTTGCTGAAACTGCAGCTCTTTAAGTGGGATGACTTTTCCAAGCCACTTCTTATTTCTTCGTTTGAAGTAGAAGCTTTACCAGCACTTAGCATTACTAGCACTGCTACTTTAACTTGCAGATCCTATTTGCAGGGGAGAAAAAGGAACTTTCCTGCTCTGGCATCTCCCCAGAGATTATATCTTCTTCTTCCTCAGATTCTCCCCACCACCTTGAGATGAGAGAGCATTGGAGGGATGATTGCCAAAAGCTGCCATCCATGCAGCCCACAGTGCCCTGCAAAGGACCACTGTTGCCATGCACTTCTGATTAAATGCTGTGGCATTGCCATCCACCTCTTCCTTATTCACCACCTCCTTCCTTTTCCCTTCTTTCTCTGGCATGGAGCCTCTGCCTTGCTTGCTCTGTGGGTATAATAACATCTACAGCTCTCCCGAGCTCGACACAGTCTAAAGTATGTTAGGTTTATGGCAGTGTATTTCAGCTGATCCTTGTTCATATCTGGGGTTTTCTGTTTCAGAGACACTCAGAGTAGGAAGTCACGTCAAATACTGTATAATGAGAGAAACCTGGAAATGCTTACTTACTGAAGGGATTATTTCTCACAGGCTGTTCATACCATCATGCATGGTGTTCGAGTTTTCTCCTTCCCACAACTCTCTCCAAAGCTTTTGGCATCCTCACGTGTCTTTTTCTAGTAATTATTCTGCTTTGTGGATTTGGGTCTTTTCCACTACCTGTGTTAATTTGACAAACAGTCTTACACCACATCCAAAGGAAAGAGATAATCCATGGAAGTTTTCGGACTTGAGGCAACTATTCAGAATAACATAAAAGCAAATCTGGTGATACAACATGAGGCAAAGCACAGTTATTTCAAAAAAAAAAAAACACCCCATCTTGAAGCATCCCTATTAACAAAGTTGCTGTACTCAAAGAGCTAGCAGTAATATAGCCTGCTTCAAACCAATACAATTTTATTGTATTACCTGCCTTGCTGCACTATAAGTAGCTCAGTTCTTTGTCAGGCCATGCTGTACCTCATCTGTCAGTTCCCATGGCAGAGAAGATAAGGGAGAAGCATATTTCATGGTGCCAGACTCCGGCCAGTGCTCAGCTTGCTCTCATTTCTCATTTGCAGCTCTAATGCAGATTTCTGCTGTGGGCTTTGAAGTAAGTGCTGGAAAAAAAGAACAGTCTGTGGGGCTGCTTCACCCTTTCAGAACACAAGGAAACTTGCAGCTTCCTGAAGCAGAAGGATTTTATTAATTTTCTTTTTTTTTTCTTCTTTATTTTTTTTCCCCTATCCCTCTTTCCTTCCTGGCAGCTTTTCTGCTGTGGTCCTATCTGATGCTGTTTTTCAGGTTTATTTACTGATGTCTCCGTACTACAACATGATGCTTTCCTTGCCAAAGTGCTGTCCCTCACTCTGGGGGAGACTAAGCTAGGCAGGCTTTGCTGAGCTGGGTCGAGGCACAAAGACTCTGTAGCTGTCCCTGATGCCTTGGCTCTAGGCTCAACCTTGGCCACGGCTGTTGGTTGTCACCAAGGTACCACTGAAACCTGAGTTTCATCCCTCCTATGTAAAATTAAATTAAGCCAGCATTGTTCCCCATAGTATGCATGGAGCAGAAGGAGGCACATAAGACAGGAGAGAGTAGATAGTGAGCTCCCATAGATACTTTTAACAAGGTGAATGAAGAAAGGCATATTTAATAGCAAATCTCTCCACAGCTTTTTCTGAAATAACTTTGCTGTGAGGCTGAGGGAGACTTCCAAGGCTGATGTTCTGATTAGACAGTGTGCTACTGAAGGGCAGCTAGCTAGCAAAGCCACAGTATTTTGGCTGTTACAGTAGGTCTGATCACATACTGCAAAACTGTAGGACATGTGAGCGTCTTCCAGCCTATTTTTCAAAATGCTTCCTTTTCTTCAGGCTGGCTAAATACATAAGGTCAGGGTTTATTCCAGTTCACGTTCATACGCCAAATTCTCACAAAATATCTGTACATATAATTTGGTGTTCCAGCACAATTTGTGTAAACATTTAGTCTCCCATGGTTTTTGTGTGCATTTTTCCCCACTGCTTGCATTCACTGGACATCTATTAATGCTCTCTAACCGAAGGAAAGAAATAATCTTTTGAAGTCTTGGCAGCGGAGGCAGAAACTTAGAATGACATAAAGCCATTGTAGTGATTTGTTTAAAAGATTAAAATTTTTCTAGATGAGTTTTTCAGTTTATGTATCTGAACCAATTAAAAAAAACCCTGAACACCTGCAACTAAACCCCCATAAAATAAATGAGCATGAAAATATGATAGATTCATTAAAAGACCCACAGATCTTTATATCTTAATCAAAACTTTGTGCAATTATGCTGAGCAAGGTGAGTTCATTTTCTTACATTGCTTTTCCATATTTCTTCTTATTGTATTATTTTTTCATCATGTGCATCACAGCTCATCTAGATTGTCTCCTATGTGATGTCAGAATCCAGGTGATGACTACTTGGCAGATGGTCTGTATCCCTTCATGTCTCATGTAGTCCCACTGCTTATCTAAGGGGCCTTGGCTAGCCTGGGAGTGAAAACTAGGAGAGTATGAGAGCAAAACCCCATTTGTATGAAATACATAAAGAAGAAAAGACTTCACAAAAGGATCTGTGTCCCTTTTACCATGTGCGTCATTGAGACATGGTGAAATGATTCAACCTTGGTAACCCAGGAGGCAAACAGCAGAGCCAGGATGAAGACCCAGATATCTTGAGCTCTGATTTACTCTACATCCCACTGGCCAGCAGTGCTTTTGAGGCTCTGTCTTCTAGACAATGTTAGTTTTGCTCCTAGTAAGCAGCAGACCCATGTAGGGGTCTGTGAGAGCAATCCTATGGAAGGTAATGAGGATGGCTTACTTGGGTCTTATTTTCTTCCCTTGGTGGTAAAGATAAAAAAGACCATGAATCCCCCAGTTCAAAATAGAGTTAATAGATAAAAGTGTAAAAAGATACTGTGTTATGCAAGGAGTGAGAGATACAAGTGGCAGCATCGAACACACACACATATCCACAGAAACACACCAAGGTCAACAGCCAGAACCATTTTATTAACAGAAGGTTTCTCTTTTATACTTTTTCTTATCTGTCCACGCATACACATGTCACACTCTATTAGCTAAGGGCTTGTCCACAGTCTTAGACCATCTTCTGATAGGTAGTTCACATCTCTCCTCATGCTGCTAAGACTCAAAACATAATCTTGTTTTTCTCAGTTGTTTTCCTTCTTTATTCGACTTTCCCATGCCACCTGCAAGGCCATAGACTTCTTTTTTCTCCACTTTCCCATGCTCACAGCTGCATCCTTCCCAGGCTGAAGGTGTCTTCAGCCCAGAAGTCTTCCACAGATACACAAGTCAAGAATGGGCAATGATTTACATGTTGGTGCTAAGTATCCTGCTCATAGTATTAGAACTTGGAGGATCAGGAATTTCCTGTTCTAGACATTTGTGATGCTTCACTGACAAAATGTGCAGTGTTAAATTCCTGTGTCATATTTCTTACCCATGCTGGGGTTAGACCAGAGGTTGCAAAGTGGATTGTCAAAACAGCACATGTGGGATTTCACCATTGTGAAATCTGGATCTTTTAAATACCCATTTAAAAATCTGTCTTCAAAAAACTGGAAGGTGGGAGGATGTGTCAGGGGAAGGATCACCCTGCTGCTTGCTGTGTTTTACAGCTCTATTTCCCCAGTCAGCTTTTTTTCTGGCAGCCATCTGAGAGCAGGCTACAGATGAGGCGAACCTTTGGAGTGAACCTAAGGAGCCATCCCATATTTTTATGTGATTTTTCAAGAACCTGAAGAAATAAGCAGCGAGCATCCACAGCACTAGTGCTTGTAGTAGCAACGCCGTCATGTTTAACATTTCCTCTTCAGCATGACTGTAAAAGTAATAGCGGATTTACGCCCATGATGTGCAGTAGACAATTTCCTTTGATCCCTTTTGGGATAGAATCAAGGAGAGGGATTTTCACTACTATCACAACCCACACAGCTCTTTTGATTCTTGGTATCATTTTGTTCTCAAGAGGAAATAGCATGATTGAAGACAATGACACTGTTGTGATGTCTTCAACTTTTTTTTTCCTTCTTTGGTGTTTTTTTTTAAAGACTGCTCGATATCAGGATTTAAATAAAGAATGGTAGCAGAACCTAGTCAGGAGCTCTCCTACCATAAAAGAGGGGCTGCATTTTAACTGCAGATCTGAAGATTTGTTGAACTTGGGCCTCAGATTTCTGTAGCTTTTCTGGTTTTGTTTTTGTTTCTTTTTTCCCTCAGAAACATTAACATGAATAAGGTTAGATCACACACATTGGGTCATAGACATAATTCTTGAGGGGTAACATGTATATAATGAGCAGAGTCTGAAAGCTACTTATATTGGCAGAATTGGGTTGAGTACAGCCGGTCAGCTACAAGACGTTTGCTTTCTGACATATTGATAAGACTATTGTCAGTCTCAGCAAAGACAGCTGTTTAATAAGCATTGAAAGATTCATCAGTAACCTCACTGAATTTTCAAAATCCCCATTTCCCCAAAACCAGTGTTGCGAAAGGTGCCTCCACTCTCGTGTCTCACTGTTTTTGTGAACAATATTATTATGGACTTGATGGGCATCAAAGCTGTCCTCTTTCGAGACAACAGTTGTGGGTGTCACTGAGAAAGGTGTGATGTGGTTTGCATCATTCCCTCTGCCCAGGCTTGCACTTGGCAGCTGGCACTGATGCTGTGTGCCTGGAGTAGATCACATCAAAGATGCTGCTCTTGATGTTTCTG
Organism: Sclerurus mexicanus; assembly: GCA_013396755.1. NCBI lineage: Eukaryota > Metazoa > Chordata > Aves > Passeriformes > Furnariidae > Sclerurus > Sclerurus mexicanus. The sequence goes on along the minus strand of VWZF01005531.1, from coordinate 2,825,680 downwards.
TGGTCCCTTGCCGTCTGTTTCATGAGGAGTTCATTGGAATTTTGTTGCTGGTCTTGCAGACTACAGTAGTAGTTTTCTGGGTTATTTTTTTAAAAAAAAAAGTATTCTAATTTATATTGCAGGTCTCATTCCTTATTGCAGGTAAATGCATATTAATAGTAGGAATATTACATGTTTGGCAAATTATGTCACAGCTGAAATCTTCACACACAGTACAAAACAACTATTTGTGCTGAGATTGATGCATGATTATTATCTCTTTGTTTTCTTTTTCATTATCCTTTTGAATTAAAATCTCCTTGTAAAGCCATTATACTTGTTTTAAACAGCTCTCTATACTGAATGTCTCTGCATCTTCTACTCTTCTTTCCTTTGCTTATTTTGACTTCTAATTTTCTGTGATTTCTGAGCTCTAATTTCATTATTGTTTCATATTTTTATAATGTCCTGTTAAAAAATTTGATATGCACGTGCTCTATTTTTTTTTTCTCAAGTGCATGTAGGCCAAATAGTAGCAGGAACATTCTCTGAAAGCTATATTTACTGCTCTAGTGGCAAGCTTTCTTCTCTTACACTGGAAAGCTGTGAAAAACTGTCAAGATGTGAGTGTGCATAACAATGTTCCTGACGACTGGAGCTGAATTATTTTTTAACCATGGCTTCATTTTTTCAGCTACACTAAAGAAAGCAGGAAAGAAGCTCTTCCAATAAAACCAGTGAAACACAGACTTCAAAACTATTTAAAATTGCAGCATCTCAAACTACACCACCCTGTTCTGCAGTGCTGCCTAGAGTGGACATAGGTACAACAGTAACAAGAAAGACCAGTTGTGACTAGGTCTAGTTCATTGATTTTCCAGTTCCAAAGTGATCAGAAACGTTCTCTCTATGTGTGACAGTACCTGATGACTTCTAGAATTCATCCTGCTACCTACAAGACTTACTTGAGGACAAGAGTAAAAGGGGACCTCAGAACTGTCACAGGAAGGAAAGAAGAAAGGCTGTGGTTGTTATTAGTGTCATAGATTCCCCACAGTGGCAGGTGCTCTCCTTAAAATGGACAGTGTCTCATAATATGGAGGAAAGCTCATAATTTCTCTGTTTCCTGCAGATTTTTGTGATAACCATTTCTGCCTTGTGACACGCTCTCTCCTAGACAGCCTTCAGGTGGCATTTTTGTGGTCCCACAAAACTTGTGTTTGTTTATGGAGGTTTTGGGGTATTTTAATGGAAGTGCTCATTTGATTTTGCAAGGATTTTCTGTCTAACACAAAGCTTCTTGCACTTATTAGATGAGACAGCTTTCATTGACTAAACAAGCTGGTACCTGCTTGGTACAACTGAGTAGAAAACCTGCCTGACTTTTCAGCTGAGGATTAAGCACTCTTAAGCCTTTTGTCTGGCTTGTGAATTATCTCCAACCATGGTCTATCAGTGACTGATTTCTCAGGTGTTTATTGTGTGCAATTAGCCATCTCTCATGCTGTTATCTCCCATCTCTTCCTCTTGGGTTTCTACGACTCTGGAACTGGGAAAAAGGAAAATATGTAGAAAATCTCCCAGAAGAAAACACAGCATCAATAAATGGTAGCTATTACCTCCTTTGCTAGGCAAATGATGGATGGGAAAGAAGGTTCATGGAAGGGTGAAGAAGAGTTAGATTCAGGTGTTTAGAAATTTGGGAGATGGAAAATAATGTCTGATCAGTGAGGTGGGGAAACAAACAGAGATGGGGTAAGAAAGAGCAAGACCAGAGAAGGCTGAAAGGGATGAAGGGGCGCCAAGGGGAAAGGAATAAAAATTTAAAGTGAAGAACAGACATAAGAAAGAGGGATGAAGCTTATTCAGAGGCATATCTTCACTTTCTCTTATACAGCATAAGATAGTACTTGTTCTGAGAAAACTTGTGCTGGAGAGAGAATAAGGAAAGGGGAAGCAAGGTGGGAGTAGGAGGAGGGAACATGTTTTCCACTGTCAGTTTCTGTAGGCCTGACAGATAGAATACCTTTTGCTTATCTGGAGCGCGCATACAACTTGTGTAGACAATTGTTGTTGTTGTTTATTTTCAGTGGTTAAATAGGTTTTCTCTGTTAGGTAGGCATATCTGCTCAGAAGTCTGTTCTGGGGACATCTACTCAATACCCCTTACCACCCCTGTCTTTCATGTTGTGAGCAGGTTACACTTCAGCGCGGGCATCCTGCTTTTCTAGACCTTAATTGCAAAATTCGGCAGAGCATTTTGGAACTGAGGTAACAATGTCACATGAGACTGGTGTTTTCGTTCAGCCGGCAGTTCTCCAAAGCACTTCTGTGTGGTCCATTGTAGGATCTGTCAGTTGTTATGAGACAAGATTCAGCTGCCAGAAAGGAAATGCAGGGCACAGACAGCTGGGTAGTCACCCATCAGACTGATGGATTGGCAAGAAAGCACTCAAAGATGCTTTTTAAATTTTCAGGCTGTGGTCTCACTGAATCACTCGGAATAAGAAAAATAATAATTTATCGGTATCTTACGTTTGCTATAGTGAGAGAGACTTTGGGTCCTCTTGGGGTGCACAGAAACAGATGCTTGTGTGAAAGGTGCAAGAAATGTTTTCACAGTCAATCAAGGATGAATTCCCCAGTGGAACTATTCTAAATTTCAGCAGCAGCTAGTTCATGTCCTGGGGCACAATCTTTTCCTGTTTAAACATTGCTTAGCTTACCTCGTGTAATAAGAGATTAATATCTTGGTGTCCCTTTAACTTGCCAAAGTCTGGTCATTACTCTTTCATAAGTGTGAAAGTCAGTCCTGCTTTGTACACAGCAGTCAAGAGTGTGTGGCCCTGTTATTTGTGTTCTGCCAGTCCATTAATGGAGCACAACACCGAATGTGGGATGCCCGCATGATCAACAAATTCCTCAGGCTAATCCTCCATGCGCTGCTGTTTAACAACAAGTGACAGGCAGTCAAGAAACGAGCAAAACAGCCACAGACATACCGGCTTTTATCCTCATTTTACAGATATCAGGAGAAAGGTTTTTGTGTTTTTTCCCCCCCACATAAAACGTTCATTTTGTTGCACAGCATGAAACGCTGCTGTGTCTATATGGGAAATACTGACTTTCTGAGCCAAATGGAGAATTTTCTGAAACTTGTTTTGGGGCATGGACATTGCATCATCTGTCAGGGAAATAAAGCTAAACTCAGGCCTCAAATCTTTTTTAGCTCACAAATGAGAAAATTCAGTGGACCTAAGTTCCCAACAGCAGACATTTATTTGCCTTATGGAAAGGCTGAGCAGTTGATAGACCTGAGAAACTGGTGTGCCACAGGGAGGAAAGGACCAATGCATTTTCTGGTTGGAAGTTTTGTTGCAAGTATGGGCATACTTTATAAAATGTCAGGCATTTTAAGGCAGTGTACAACACCTTCAGCACTGTTTTTATGAATGAAGGATGACTATAATAATTCCAAGGCCTTTCTATCTTGTCATAGATCAGTTAGCAGAATCTGGATGTTGTGAAAGGGTTTACTGTCCTCCTTTATTCCTGAACTTCTACAGTTACTCTGACTTCAGTGATAGCTTCCGAAGTGTTATCTAAGTGCCCTAAGCTTCAGCATGAAAAGTTTCTATTATTTGTATCTGAAGTTGATAGTGCATAAAAGTGGTGCCATGACATGCAGTGACAATTGACATGCTACTCGATGATTTTTCAGCTCCTCCCCCCTTGGTTATCAGCAGAAACAGAAAATTAGAATCACTAAGGAAGACACTTGGGTCCCTAGTGTTTACTGATCTTGTGTATGCAAATAAAAAAAACTTTGATGTCATCCAGCTACGGAGAAGATATCTTTTCTTCTTGGGCAATGACCTGATCACTGTTGTTTCTGACTGCCAGGTCTGACTGATTATTTTCTTTGGTGTTAAAAAGAATATTCCCCGAACTTGCTAAAGGAGCTTTGACTGTCCCTTTGTGTTTTTCAATTTATTTTTTTTTAAACAGATGAGCAATGTGTTCAACCAACTTAGAATTTCTTTTGAGGGAAGGGAGGCGCTCAAGAAGAGCTTCACAGTGCTGATGTAATGCAATAAGGAGAGGTATTTAAAACAGCCTCAAAGAATAATTTTCAAAAGTCCTTTTAGGAGATGTATGCTCTTGTATCAGAAGAGCTGTGTCCCTGTCCCTTGCCTTCCATAGGTATAATATCATCAGGACCCCAATGGAAACTACATGTTCTCAGCCCATGTAATTCAAGATCATAGAGACCTCAGTTTGTAAAGTCTCTCTCTGCCAGTCATTGCTGTTCAGTGTACACCTGCATAAACATATTTGTTTTATATCCTCACCACTTTACACTTGCCTGTTAATTTTTGATGGATTGGTAACAGCACACTCAGTGTCTGGGAAGCCACATCCTACGTCTAGTCACGAAAGAGTTGGGGTCCCTGAAGTACTTATTAAAAAAACTTTGGAATATATTTCTCACGGGAAGATCACAAAGGGGTGTCACTTGTGAAATGGCAATAATAATATCTTCTTTGATCTGTCTTCAGGACATGCCATGTAGTAAAGAGATGGGCTAATGTTCTCCCCCCTTCTTTCTGGATGCTTTACTCTCTACTGGTGTTTCTCCTGGTTTTCAGTTCTTAATGTGCCAAAGAGAACAGCTCGCTTCTGACAGTGAAATCACATTTGCAGGGATTGAGAAAAGAAAACATTTGTCCTTATCTTGTTCCTGAAGACACCAGCTGCCCCAAAATGTGCCATCCTCTATGTTAGGTTTCTCAGTTGTCCTGTCTCATGTTGTGGATGGATTTTCCCTACTTTCTCCCACCCCTCTCCTCCTGTCCCGGGCATGGGACGGGGAGGAACAGTTCAGAAATATGCACGTTTTGCACTGCTTATTTATAGTCCAGAGGAAAACAAATGGAGAACTAAGCAAGTCATGAAAGCAGATTATCTGCCACACACAAAGCAGACTGGAACTGTAACATAGCCAACATGCTTAAATCCAAAACCATAGCATTTTGGTGAAGGGGTGAGATCAGATTAGGGAGGGACAACATTCAGGTCTAGAATTTAGCTAAAGAGTCTGGTAGAAATGGAGCTAATGTGGGTTACTCCTCTGCAAACAGCTACACCAGAGAAATGAAAGCATACTGTGGTGTGAGCAGGAGTTCCAGGAGTCAGGGAGGGGCACTGATTCTTCTCCTGCACAGAAGTAAACCAGCAGGAATGCTGCCTTGGAGTGACAGACAACAGGAGGGAGATACTCAGACCTGAAAGTGAAGCATAACCTCTACTTAGATATGGAGATATTTATGTAGACTAGCCAAAAGAGTGCTAACGGAAGCGACGTTATTTTCTGAAACACTGCCTTCAGCTGTCTCAAAGATAACAAGGCAGTGACAGAGATGAACAACTTATTTTGCCCTCTTTCAAACCTGAAGATTTGCATTGCATTTTAGAAACTGTATGGAAAAAGGAGCGTAGGTGCAGGATGACAGGAAAGAATGTAAAAAAAGCATCTGTTTAAAAACTAAACCAGATATTGGAGAGCATAAATGACAGGTTAACAGACTAAAAAGACAGTGAAGCACAAGGAGAAACCAAAGACGGATACATGCCATATATAAAAAGTAAAACCAGATCAGAAAATATATTTAAAAACACAACAGAAACAACTGGCATTGCCTAAATTCTTGTCTCCACACTCTGTTTGGATTGCGTTTGCGATGTAAATCATAAATTTGTAAGGTGGGCAGGTAGCTACAAATATAAATTCTGGTTTCTAAATATTTTGTGATTTGTGATGATTAATAATGCTTCCTTCAGGGTCCACAGTCTTTCTTTTGTTCCCTCTCCCCAGTTCCTTCCTTCCCTTCTTTCTTGAAAGAACCTCTGTGCGTTACCTACTTTCAGGGCAGTATCAGCAAGAAACATGTTTGTCTATCATGGGGAACCAGCAAAATAGCCAAGTGCTGTCACAAGATCCTATGACTTGACATGTGGTTACGTGTATGCATAAGCTCTGTGTGAGTTCCCATTGTCTGCAGGAGGAATGTGTAAATCATTAGTCCACGCTGCTCCTGAATTTTCATTGAAATGAACTCTTTCTTGTAAAAGTTTTAACATAATAAAGTAGAAATAGAGAGAAATTTCATACAGTTCTCTTTAAAATAAATTTTCCTAGCAAAATGAGAGCTAGTTAAAACTGGCTTTCTCTTAAACAAAACAAGTATTTGCAAACTTACTGCTGGATTTTTCATAGGGAGGTAGCCTGGCGTTCAGTCTTCCTGGACAGCTAATCCTCACCCTTTGAAGGCTATGAATAAATCAATATCATTATGACCATCTTACAGGTGACTAAGCCGAAGCAAAGCTTTCACTCCTTCAAGACCACAGATATAGTCAGTGCTGAAGACATGCAAAAGGTCTATCCTGGTAAAACACATATTTTAATCCTGAGGAAGGCTAGACCATTTGTGGTGTAAATGCAGAAGAGCGATTCAAAAAAGCGTGTACAGAGTAGTTAATTTTGCTTAAAGCTGATTAAGAATTAGACAAAGGATTCATTTTTTGAGCGTGAGTCATTTTGTTTAAACATGAAGCTGTAAAATCAATCTTCTAATTGTTTAGTTATTATTCCAGGGGAATGGAGATTTATTTACAGTCTCTTCCATTAAGTGCCTCTACTGTCCTTGCCACAAATTATGATATTTTTCAGGTCACAATAACTCTGTGTTATGAATATTGTATGTAACTCTATGTAATGAATATTTCTTCCCAAACACATGCAAAATATATTTAATTATGTGATCTATGGACTGGACCATTAGATTGTGAATCTGGAGCATCCCTTTCTTGTTCCTAGTGTTGTCTAACATGATAGTCTTGGGCAAATCATGTTGTTAAAGATTGTTGTATTTGTTTGGCTTTAGTGAGGAGGTAGATCTGTGAAAGGGACAGGCTTTTGTGAGAGAAGGTTTGAAAAAAATAAACTGGGCCTTTATTTACTTAAGTTCTCATTATGCTGATGAGGGGACTGTTCTTTGATCCTAATACCATAAAGTTCAGGATTGTTCTGGAGATTCCTGAATCATTATTTGGCTACAGTAACTGTGATAGCCTGTCATCTTCTTCTGAAAGACTTAAGGAAGTCTTGTTTCAGGAAAGGTTGTTAAGCTGTGAAAAAGAGGACTGTAGTCTCTACCCATGATCAGGCTGTAGAAAACATGTCACTACTGTCCACAGTTCTCCATCAGGGTTTTTATCTCAGGTTCAACATACAGTGAAGATCTGGACAAGGACATGTGGTCCCACTGCATCATGTCTGCTGAGCAGACTGAAATTGAGTTCTTTCTCTGGCCAAAGTGGAGACCTTTGCTTGCAGCTCTTGGGAGAGAAATATACATTAGCCCTTACAGGCACGTTCATTGTCTGTTGGTTTGTACATGTGCAACAGACTGTGAAACTGAGACTTCTGTCCAAGAAACAGAACAGGTTTATGGGTTAGGTGGGAGCCTGGATCCTGATCACCTACTCTGTTGATGGTACGTATGCAAATCTGAGTTGGAGAATAGTGTTTGCTCTGTGGAATTGTGCTTGAATTTAACACCCAAATATGGGATCAGGAGGCATACTGAGAGGCCATTGTTTATTAGACATATGCTCTGTATGTGTGTGCATATGTATTTTGTGGTGGTGTTATATATACATTTTACATATTAGCTAGATGTGGATGAAAAGAATACTTTTTTGAAAGGTTTAATTTCTTGGGTGTTGAGAGAAAAAGAATGGATCGATTTACAAAAAGAACATACAGTAACAGCAAATCAAATTGACAGTTAAAAAACCCTATAAAATTTCTAGCACATTAGGATGGCATTATGTATCTCATTACAGATAGACTATGGGAATAGAGCAAAGAAAAGATGGCTAATTACACATGCTCAAACAGAGCACTTTGTGCAGATTGGATCGGATCATGAAATTAATCAAGTATATGTGTTGAATTAGACTTCAAAGGTCAAAGAAAAATAAGCAGGATACGTGTGAAACTGATCTTCCCCCAAAAATTCGTACACTGTAAAAATTAATGTCTGCATCAAGACACTTTGTTAGCAGTTGACAAGACTTTCACACATGCTCCTGTCTCCCTAGGTGTATTAAATCTCCCTGTTTCAGAAAGAAATTATGGAGTGGGGAAAGAAGCATGTGATCCCTTACAAAGGACATTTGGAAGTCAACCAAGGAGACCTTGTTATGAGTCCTTTTGATAAAATGTTCAGTCCTCTTCCCAACGCCCTGTCTATTAAGAAAACGACAACATGATAGAGAATTTTGAAGCTGAATGTGTGTGAGACTGCAACACGCCCAACAGCTGAACTACTGCTGCTGCTGAGAAGGCAGCAGAACTCTCCCCTCCATTTTTATCTGTGGGGAGCTTAAAAAAGTTTTTAGCCTAATGTGCTTTGCTGCTTTTGTCACTGATTGAATGTATCTTCTGCCTTAAATTGATTACAAAGGGGAGATTTTTTGTAACTTCTCAAATTATATATCTTGCACATATAATTTTGCTTCTTTTCTCAAAAAATTCTCTGCTAATGCGAAAGACCTCTATTTTGCCATAAAATGAGCTTTGCAAAAGTCAAGTTACTATAACAACCAAATACACCTTTTCAATCCAGAAACCATGCTCTTATGCTGGTCTTCCTCTTTCTTTTAGAATCATAGAATCATTCAGGTTGGAAAGGACCTTTAAGGCCATTGAGTCCAACCATTATCATAGCACTTCCAAGTCCACCGTGTCTGTAAGTGCCACATCTACGTGTCCTTTAAAGGTCTCCAGGAATGATGACTCCACCTTTTCCCTGGGCAGCCCGCTCCAAAAGTTTGGATAACATAGCTAGATACCCTCACAGAGGAACATCAGGTTTATATAGACTTAAAAAGTTTCACAGTTTGTACGTGTATTTGAGAGACATGCAACTTTATGCAGACATATTCATTTCTTCATCTCTACAGCTGATCTAGAAATGAAGCCAAGACTAGAGGAAGAAATTTGTCTTAGTTGTTTATATACCAAAATACCTACCTTCTTTTTAATATGATCCCTCTGAAAAGCCAGTGGAGAACATTAACTGGGATCATCATTGGAGGAACTGGATTATTTACCTGCTGGCATGTCTGGGATGCCACTGTGTCTCTCCTTTCCCTTTCTGTGCTGTGGTTCTTGAAGCTGGTGGTAGTTGATGGAAGAAGAGCAGTCTTCAGACAACTTTACGTATGTTAGAGGACTAACTGAGGCAATTTTCAAACCAGAGGCATGGATAAAATTGTATAAATTACTTTTTCCCCATTTTCATCATGGTTTGTTTTCCAAAGTTCTTAAAAGTACTAAGAATTTGACCCTCTAACTCAAATAAGAAAGCACAGTGTAGTACAATTTAGTTTACGATGAATCTGTTTGCTAAGCACCGTTACCTTTTTAACTTTGTAATTTGCTGTCTGAAAAAATATCACTAGTCTTGGAATTACATTGTCAAAAATGAAAAAAAATAGTGCAGATGAATGCACGTAAAAAGCCACAGCATGGAACTCAGCCTTGACCCTCTCCACTTCCATCTGTTCTCCCCAAGTAAATTATTACAGTGTGGGCTCTCTACTTAAAGTGCTGCTGCTTGTGAAAGAAAACAAGCTGGGGTAAGCTATTAAGAAAATAACACTATTTGGCTTTAGGCTAAAGTGAGGAAAAAATAACTTCATTTAGGCTACTCAGAGATTTTTAAAACTAGAGTTGGTCTTCCCTGGTGTCTATTAAATGAATAACCCCCCAACCTTTCTGCAGAAATCTGTCAGAACTTCAGATGAAAATCTCTTGATGTATGCCATAATGATTGGTTTGGAAGTTTTTGAAGGTGCCAGGAGTGAGAATACTGGGGAAAAATTCTGTCTTCCAGGGCTAGAGAATGAGGCAAACAATGGTTATGGTAAAGGAACTTTCCCATGTCTCCTACAGTGCAGATGGAAGCTTGAAAAGCAAAAGTGCCTTTATACGTGCATCAGAACATTTTGGGTGAGTTGTTCCATGGTGCTGTGTGTGCCCTTGTCAGTCAGGACTGTGGCCTTCCTTTGCAGCTGTGAGCAAGAGATTTGGAGAGGCAGAATCAGAGGTGAAAGAATGAAGAGTTCGAAAAGGATAGTCAAGACATAATCTTTCTGCTCTGGGACACTGCTAGAGGTCTGAAGGAGAAGCCCGTTGTCTGGTCAGTCAAGTGAGATCACACTTAGTAGTTTGCTCTGCAAACCAGAAGCAAAACATCTGGCAGCATTTAAGATTTTAGGTGTGTGAAGGCATTGCATTTCCTGACAACTGTACAGAGCAGAAAGAGGTAAGGACCAAGTCCTCATACTGACTTGACAAACTAGGTGGGGTTGAAAAAAAAGGGAAGTCGGAGCACTTTTTTTCATATTTACTGCTGGTAAAAAATATGAAAACCAAGTTGAGGCTCTTGCCAGGATTAATATGGAGAAATACAGAAAGAGAAGAGCTGCTATACATTTGCAATCCCAAAAAGACTGTAGCAAACTCATAATAGAAACAAAGAAGTAGTAGAAGTCCTTGACCACACAGGATCCCGGATGCTATTCCCTACAGAATGACAGTGAGACACCAGGGATCCTGCCTTGTAAAAGGCACGGTGGTTCTGGATTGCACTGGAAGAGAAATTTCCAATACAGAAGGGAAAGCATTAATGTTTCTCTGCAAAGGATGTGGATGTCTGTGTGCTCTTCTGAGCAGCCATACTCAAGGAAGATAATTCAAATTGGAAAAGATACAGAGGAAAGCTACTAGAGTAGTTAAGAGAATGGAGAGCTTATCTTACAAATAGAGATTAAAGGAATCTCTTTAGAATAGCAGTATCAAGGATGAGCAGGGGTGATTGCCATCTACAACATACCAGGAGTGTAAACGCTACAGAGGGATAAAAAACATACTAAGACAAAGAACGATAATGGTCAATGAACAAATGATCTATGCTATCTTTTAATAAAAAAAAGAAATTAGAATAAGGTTTTCAACTGTCAGGGCAATGCAGAAAACTCCTTTCTAAAGGCTTTAAAAAAGGACTTTGATAGGTTTATGAAAGGAATTTTTTGATGCCTTGATTAAGATTCAGAGTGCTGTCCCTGATGGACCAGACTCACCTGCCTCATCCCACGTTCCTGGAGTGAATAGATATCTCTGTTACTGAGCTGAGATCTCTGCCCTCCTTATGTAACTTTGAAAACATAATAGATTGACTAATTAGAGCTGGGGAAAATCATTTGTATGACCACTGACAGTTTACAGGAGTGGTTACAGAAAATCTTGTTTAGCCTTGGAGAAAGGCAATCAAATAACAAGAGGAGCTCAATTGCTCAGGAAAAAAAAAAAAAAGGACCCAATGAGACAAGGAAGGAGTAGAAAACAAGCACAAGGTCTTAAGATAAAAGGTTAATGGTAACAAGATGGAGACAGACAGTCCGAGAACGTACAAGAGTGTTAGAGCTAGGGAAAGTGATGGAATGAGTAAGGCTTGGCCACCACCCAAGAGTCTATAAAACGGGAAACAGGACAGCTTTATGAACTGAGGCTACTACTATCCCAGGAAGAAAAAAGCAGGAGACCATGGAAAGGATTGATGATGATGTGAGTGTGAACCTGAAACTGTGCTCAAGTTGAAACTTCACTTGTATAAGAGTTTTTAGATGGCAATTTGTGCTCAGGTAAAAACTTTGAATGAATTTTATAGCACAAATGGAGAGAAAGCTCTGAACTGGGCTATTTCTTTGAGTGGGCTGAGCTGCTGCGTGATTTTCTTGACTAAAGTTCACCTCAGAAGTAGATTGTCTGCCTTTGCAGTGACAGCAGGTGGCTAACGTTGAGTTGGTAAACTGGCCACAGCAGTCTCTCAGAAGGTCTTAGGTTGTATTTGGCAAGATAAGACAGCACTGGTGGGCACATGTGGAATAACACTAACATGCCATCTGAGCTATAGGTGTCCTGGCTCTCCGGCTTGTACTCCTTGGACATCACAGAGACTTCAATTGAAGATGTCTCCAAGTTTAGAGAACTTGCACCTCTGAGAGGTCCAAAGGGTCTTAGTGGAGCTGCCGGATGAAAGAGGGGCCAACAGACATCACACAGGGCATTAAATCAGTACCAGACGGACTTCATCTGCCCTGTGGCCCAGCCTCAGTGTAATCCTGGCAGTGCTGATAAGCAGCAGGCCCAGATCAGGGTAGGGTGAGTAGATCCACTGCTGTGGAAGGAAACCAGTTAGTGGCTAGTAGCATATGCAAACTGCTGGCATGACAAGCAGCAGCGTAACTTGCCAAGATAACCCAGTGCAATAAAAGATCCACAGCTGAACACCATCAAACATCCACAGTGTGGATATTTTGAAACGAAGATAAAATAATACCCGGGGAAAAAATTGCTGATGGAAGATACCAGCAGCAGGAAATAAGTGAGGTAGAGGTAGCTATGTGGAGAAGGAAAGGCAGCATACTGGTGTAAGCTTCTGGCATTTTTATCAGGAAGATGTGATCCAAAAAAGTACTGAACTGGGTGTGCTACAGCGGGCAGTCAAAAGATCTATACTTCTGAACAGAACTCAAAAAATAAGCAGCATAGGACAGTATGTTGTAGGATTAGCTACAGGTGCAGAGTGGGATTTAGTTTGAAGGGGTGAATGTGAATTTCACTGGTGTTTGGAGTTAACTTCATTAGATGTTCGTACTCTACAAACTTTCTTCTGAAAATCTAGTGTGACCCAAACTACTAGTTTCTTTGTTTCTTTGCTCAGGAGTTTGGTTTAATGACTGAATTGAAAAAAAAATAATCCATTTCATGGCCATATTTGAACTTCGAGAATACTTTGGCAAGGACTGTGATCAGGCAGCTGAAAAATTTAAGGGCATCAGAAATGAGACAAGCTTGAGAGACTTTATCTGGGAGATTTCTGAACTCTCATTTTGCAGAGTGAGAGAGGATTTAAATAACTCAGATGAAACTTGGTTAGATAATGTATACATTACAGTTAGTCTCAGATCAATTCTTTATTGTTTCATTTGAAGTGTACTGGAGGGTCAGATTTGTAAAAAATTTTTTCCTACTTGAAGGAATGAAAGAGGAAAGGCAGAGGATTTTAGAATTGATTGACATCCTCATGGTAAACTGCTCCAAATCTGGCTGAATATTTTGGTCTTTACGTGACAGTAGGTCTCTTCTGAAAATTTGTCTTTAAATAGATATTTCAAAGGCACAGAGGTTGTAGCTCTTGTAAGCAGACTTGTTCAGTGCCTAATCCATTGCTACTGAAGTCTTACAGACTCAGAAAGTTTGAAAACTCTAGTCTTATAGACTTGAGAATAGGGTAACTATTTGCAGCCTCCCTGGAGGGTATGGCACGTGCCACAGATTGGGTTTGGGAATTCTTTGAGCACATGTGTGGGCAAAAGGCAATCACTGCCCAGCGCTTGTGAACCTTCAGAGACTCTCTTCAATGCCTTTGCAGGGAAGTAGCTGCAGAGGCTGAACTCTGAGTTGCTGAAGTGGTTTTGGATCAATCCTTGGCCTTTAATACTCAAAATTGTGATCTAACCCAAAGCAAAATAAAAATTTCGGGATTACAGCCCTCTACAGCTGTAGGGAGAAGAAAACCCAGAAAGCTTTTATAAATATATTAGATGGTTAATTGTTCAATTTAGTGCTTGGCTGGTAACGAAATCAGATACATATGGTAATAAGGCTTTGATTTTACTATTATAGGACACTTTGGGGCCTTCTGAATATGCAGGGTGCAATAGTATATTAAACCAAATTGTAGTTCTGCATTTGACAATTTGGCTTTGTTAGAATAATAAAATTTGTTTTTATTGCAGCAGTGAAGAGGGAAACATTTTGATAATAATTTGCTTTCATTATCCATTTATATTACTTCTTCCTACTCAATATTTTATTTTTATTTTTCAAGCAAAACAGACACCAAAGAGCCTGATTGAAAAAAAAAAGAAAAAAAAAACCCAGTCTGATTAATTCTGTTTTCAATAACATTTAGTAAGGAGATTGTTGAAGAACACAACTGTAATACCCATCAGCTCTCCACTTATTCCAGATATGTTTACAGGAAAGCCTAAATATTATATTTTAAAATCAGCACAGTAGTAAAAAGTTATTGCACTTGTGATTCTCTCAGCATGTAGCAGAGAGATGGTTTGGAAGAAATTGTAATATTTTTTATTAGGTCAATTGCTATAATTGAACCAAAAAAAATTGAGAAGCATGTATGAGGTCTTGCTTGGGTTTTTTTCCCACCTGTATCCCACCTTGTCTAACCAAAGGTATTGTTTCTTTCTTCAAATCTTGCCTCTTTTAAATCTCTCCATGCAAAATCTTGCTAAGATACCGTTTGTATCTCATGTCCTTCATTATGTCCAGCTACCCCTAGATCTGGTCATTTTCTTTCAGAGCCTACTCTTTCCTTACACAGCTGGATCTTGGCCATCTGCATGGGTGGCCGTGGATATCTCTGCTACTCCCTTTCTGCTGCTGATGCCCTATATTGCTTTTGTCACAATTAGCTTTCTCTCTTTTTTATTTTTTTTTTTTCCCTAGTGTCAACCTCAGCAAAAAAATACCTGTTCTGTGGGTGGTCTGCTGACCCACTGACTTCTCTGTATTTTGTCTAATCTGTAGTAGGAGACACGCCAGGAACAGGATGAAATATGCTTTTGGTTATCTAGGTTCACACACCAAATGTGCCTGAGGTCATGCCTTGCACTGCTCCTGCTGGCTCACTGTCCTCTGTAGGGGCGATTGTAAGGAGTTTGGATCCTGCTAAACCTGGGGCTGGGAGATGTCTGTGTACTGATCTGGGCCATACTTACTGTGTCTGATGGTGTGTCCTACCTGCCCACGAGGAAGGACACATTGCAAGTGGGACTTAAATCTGTGCCTGTGCGTCCTTTGCTTCCCTCAAAAGGAGAGAATATCTGCATTTTGGTATCCAGCCTCAACCTGCATTTCGGATTCCCATCTTACCGCTTTGAGTTGCTCTTTTTGCAATACAGGCATAGTTCGTTCCAGCTTTTAGCTGCGGTCAGTCATTAAATAAGACGGCATTATTCAGCTAATTAAAAAAAGTCTAGCAGGAGAATGGAGTGCACACTTCTGTAGGATGTACAATTAACCTTAAGTGAGTGAGGAAGGGAAACAGCAAATTAACAACCTGGCTGCCATTATTCAGTTACCGCACTCGGCTTTCCTCTGTGTTCATCAGGCAGATAGATTGTTACGTGCTTTGGGAAGTTTAGCTGAGTTGCCATATCAGCACAAAGCAGCATCTCACCGAGGAGATCACACAGTGTTTCCAAAAGCATCTGAAGGAATTTATAGCTTGTGAATTACAAAAGCAACTCTAATTAGTCCCAAGAGGCAGTTGCATAAGGAAAACTGAGAACACCGCCTCGTCATATTTGCTGCCTTCTTGTGATTTTCGTGTGAGATTCTGATAATGAATGTTTTCTAACAACTGGAGCTCAGAGACTCTATGGCTAATAACACTCCTGAGTAAACAGCATCCCATATTTGCAGTCCCACTAAGATCAGCTGGATACTGGTAGTCTTGCCATGTGTCAATATTGCCACAGTAGCACAGAGGTTTCAGCTGGAAGAATCTGTAGCCACCTGGGAAATGCCTGAAGGAAAATGAAAGTCATGGCAGTAGCCAAACCACGTGGCAACGTGTTGTTCTCTAGTATGTTTTTATTTTCTTCTTTTTGAGGTGTAGGTTTTGTTTTTAAGCTCTGAAGGTATAAATTTTCAGTGCTTTTCTAATAGTGTGTGTTCCTACGTTATGGAAGTTTTGCTGTGGTATCAGTGGACTTGATTTCAAATGGTCAGGAGCATGGATATGGGTGAATGCAAACCATCACTCTTGAATACTTTTTAAGCCTTACCATATTCCATGGCCCGTGTTCATATTTTGAAATAATGTAAACAAGCTGCAAAAATTTAGGGACTCTGACTATAAAAATTCCCCTCATGCGGCATCAGTTGTATAAGGATTATAGTGTCAGGCCCATTGACAGAAGGCAGTCTGAGAAGTCCCCAGTCTGTAGGGAGCTATGAGTTTCAGTCTAGTAAGGGTTTTCTTGCTGTCTGCTGCAAAAGGAAACGTGAAATGATGCAGTGCAGTGGCTATCTTGACTTTGCAGACCTGTATGCCTTGATTTACCAGCCATCAGGAACACTTTGATAGTTACCTGAAGTTCCTCAATATGCATAACTCAGTGGTACCATGTATCAGTATGTTTCCCATTATATGAGATATAAGAAGTTATCTCCTTAATCCCATAATTTACAGTTGTGAATGCAATTTTGATATTTTTCAGTTCTTATATTGCAGTAGAGTTTTTAGAACAGTCTTTTTGAAGTGAATATTTTCAAATGCGAATACCTAGAGGTAGGCATAAGTACTCAATTTTTCACTAGCAATGAAGAAAACAAAGTGACTAAGGAAATCAATGGGAATTGCTGGAAGTTTTGTATTTTTTTAAATTGGTTTGTTTATTTGGTTACTTATATATGGATTTATGTGCTTGTCATTAAGCACCCAAGTACAAAACTCTTGTCCTCGGGTAGTTGGTGATTTCTCTTCTATTTATCTTGATTAGTGGATGATTGCAAATCCCTTACAGGAAAGGAAAGAAAATCTTCACTCTCCTCACTGGTGAAAAAGAAATATTTGAATTAACATCTTGATGATTAAAGAGCTCTATTAGTTTTAAAAGTAAAACGGTACCCCAGAGGTTCGGGGGAGAAAAGTGGGAAAGTTAAAAAAGGGGTATGTAGAAGGGATGAAAGAGAAAACCAAAAATTATATATCATGGACAGATCATAAAATGAGATTAAAAAGAGTATTTCTCAGTTAAGTTTTGTGTTTGATTTAAAGAATTTATAATCAAAAGAATCTGCCTTTTTGATTGCTTGTTAGTATTATTTTTAATTCTTGATTCTTAGAAAATCCACTATCTAGCCAATGGCAGGATTCCTCATCAGCATTCACATGTGGTATTTACCGAGACAAATCAGGCTTTCTGAGAAGATATTTGCTGTAATACTTCCTGTTTCTTAATCATGGCCTTTGTTCTATGTAAAGTGGTCTCTGACTGCAACACCGAACAGGGTACTTGCTCAGATCACATTACTCTGAGGTATGCTCAGTGCCCCTTGAAGCTCATTGACTCCCTGATTCAGCACCTCACACAAACTCACCTCACCTGTGTGCTACCAAAGCAGCAGGTAAGTAACAGTCCATTGAAAAACTTGTATCTGCTGCACCAATAGAGCTATTCAGTAGGATGATTGTTTAATGCATTTGGTAAAATACGAATAAAAGAGTATTATCACAGTATCTTTGCTCTTACTGTAATAGAGCAAAAGTGGCTCTTTTGTGATGGTATTTGTTCATTAAGTGCTCAGGAAAGGTGATCTATCTTGCCAATGCATGAAATTGTGACAACAGTGTAGTCCTCAGACATTAATTTTGCAGTCTTATATGCTAATACGCATATTTTCTAGGCCATTAAATAAAGTATGTAAAATGTTGAATGACTTTGAATATCTAATTAAAAGCCATTCAGCCCCACGTTCCATTGGCAGTGAGATGCCATCCTAACATCCCTGCATCAGATTAAAACACAAGCCTGTCTACTCAGGGTTTGCACATGCTTAGAAAATTGCAGCAGTACCTATTTGATCACTGAAGCAAGGGAGGAAGGACCGTGGTATAGTCTTGATCTTGGTCTGATCCCTGAAACAATACTGGCAAGTTGATCAGGTCAACAGAATGTGCAGGTCATAGTAAGGGAGAAGTGTACCAGTTATGGAGAGGGATGTGAGATGTAGGCTGTTATCAGCTGCCTCTCTGCAACTCTCATCAGTCAATAGAGAAGTTGGGGTGAATCTCAGGGGAGCTCAATCATATTCCACTGCCTGGGTTGCTCCATTTGTCCTAATCTAATCCAAAAGATCTCTCTTTTGTGCATTTTCTAGTGGTTATTTTCTTGAAGATGGCGTCCGACCCTTGCTTTTCCAGTGCTCATGTCTGGGTTGTTGCTGACCCTTCAAATAGACGCTGTGATTTTGGCTTAATTGCTTCCACCAACAGGCCAGCTAATTTGCACTTCTCGGGTGATGACCTTGCAGAGGATGCAACAAAAAACCCCAATGCTGGTAGCAAAAGGGAAAAAAAAATGTTGAGAGGACATTTTGAAGTGCCTTGAGTGCTCCACAGAAAGACTTAAAGGACCCTCTGGTCTTTCCAGCCTGTTAACAAATAAGTTTAATGGGCAATAGGCTTAGAGTCAGTCAAATGATGAATTGAGACAATGGTTATCTCCAAACAACTCATTTACTGTACCTTTTACCTTTGAGGCAGTGATCTTTCTGAGAGGATCTTCGGAGGGCTGCCATTTATCTAGACAGATGAACTCATTTACGGGAAAAGGAGACGCAGCGACACAAGGACTGACATTTCCACGGTGCAGTTTGAAGTTACAGTGTAAAGCTCGGGGTCTCTACTGTCCTTGGGATGCTCATCTGCGAAGGTGAGTAAAATGCTAAATGGGTCTAGAGAAAAACCATTGCAAAGGGCAGATAAGGACTATGTTCCCATGAATCCATTTCTGCGCCGAAATCAGAAGAGGGTGAATGCCAGAGGACTGCTGACATGCCACGTCATGACAGTTACCCTTGAAAGTGAGATTAATTGACCCACTTTAAAGGGATCTTGTTGGCTGGGGTCTGCAAATCAGGCCCTTCTCAGATGAGGAAGGACACTCAGAGAGAAGGATGTGATGAGGCGGGGAACCCAAAGAAAGGGTGAGGAAAAGGATGCGGGAGAAGTGTTGAAGAAGGGTCGAGGAGGGAGGTGGGAGAGGTGCTAACTTAGCATGCAGGCAGGCAGTCTGCAGCTTTGAAAATGAGAGCTAGCCAAGAGATTTATAATCATTTAATTGAGGGAATGACAGTGGGCCGGGAGGGCAGACGTGTACCAATTAGATTGAACAGAATGAAGGAGGGAGTGTTTATGTTAAAGAACAGCACTCAAATGCTCTCTAAATTGGAGGGAGATGCACAAGAAGAAAAATGTTTGCAATGACTTATCTGAATCATTAGCAGTGTTCCTCCAGGTCATTTCTGCACTGTTCAGAACTCTGAGTCCTTTACTTGTTTCTCTATTCAATCTTTTATTTTTCATTTATTGGAAGTTTTTGGCCCGATCATGCAGGTTTTATTCAAACAGAGTTTCCTTTCAGTCTCAAATTAGCAAGGGTTTTGCCTGAGTAATGGCTAAAGTATTTGGTTGTTCAAACTATTATTTCAGTATTGTAAAGCCATTATTCATCAATAGTCAATTTGTGTGCGTACCTGACTTGTGCCCTACCTGAATGAAAAATGGACACTCTGCAAGAAACTGTGAACCAAAACCTACAGAACAGGAAGGAAAGGTCCACTTCTTACAGGGCTTTGAGCACTGTCAACGGGCAGTGCCTTCCAAGAAATTCTTTCTACTGATGAACAGAGTATAATTAATTTAAAATTAATTGCTAACATTTACAAGGGTTGTAACATGTCCGTCAATGGAATTGTGCTTAACTGAGTGAAATTGCATTTGTTTTGTTTTTTTAGTAGTTTCACAGTTGATAGAAAATTCAAAAAGAAGTAGTTCAAATTCTGAACAGGTACATTCAAACTTTTCCTGTCATAAAAGGTATAAAGGCTGAAGACATCTAAAGTGACTTTTGGGTGGGTTTTAAAGAAATCAGAACATTTTTTGAACTCTTTATCATTGTGATACAAAGGAAGTTTAGCTTTACTTTGCTTTGCTTTCCTCTTGGATTTCTACATTTCTGCTGCCCTTAGCATGTGAAGTTCTCCTCATGACTGTGTCCTTTGCTGAACTTTTCAACTGTGCCACTGGCATCAAAATACATTTTAGATTTACCTCTGACTCTCCGCCAGCAAATATCCTTCCATGCTCACCTGATATCAAGGGCTTGAATATCTCTCCACAGGTTGCATAGGTCATCCCAGAGTCTCTCTAATGTAGGACACCTTATTATTTTTTTTTTTTTTTAATGAAAGCTTTGGCTTTTTCTCCCCCCACATTTTCCCAACTTCTTTCATAACTATTTTTGTTTACCCTAAACCTGAATTAAGTGTCTTCTACTTTATCTGTACTTGTTTTAGAATTAAAAAAACTCCGTAATGTTACATGTGCTCTGTGATTGGCAAGAACATTCTTGCAGCCTGTATTTTTGGAAAAATGACTGAGGACTTTTTTTTGCTTGACATTTGTTATTCAAGAGAAGTAAATCTGCTTTCTGGGTCAGAAGCTCATTGCAAGGAGCAGACTTTATGTTTACTTCTTGATTTTCATTGTTTGGTACCATCTGAAGGTGACTTATTTTGAGGGAAAAGAAAAAAAACCAACCCAAACTTTGCGATGACAGAGGACACTAGGAACTTCGATTGTTATCCGAAACATTTTCAGAACTAATAAAAGCAGACAACATGCCATTTCTTGGTATTTCTCTTCACACATTCTTTCAGAGCTAATCCAGCGCTCTGAGGAGGGGTGCTTGTGTCTGAAAAAAGGAGTTCTTCATTTTCACAAGCCTTAGCATACTGCTCTGGTACACCTGCCCATGAAATGCATTTCATGCCTCATCTGTTACCTAAATGAGATGTGAAAGCAGTTCACACCTCGTTTACATTTGCACTGTTTTATGGAACAGCATAGATGCAGTTCCACTGAAAGTAAGGAAATGAGGTCACCAACCCCCTTCTCTCTCCTTGGATTGCATCCACATGGCCTGATCCTTTCAGTTCGCTAAACTGGAAATGAATCTCTTTCTCTGAAGAAAGTTGCCACAAAAAGCCAGCATCCTCCAGTGTGTGGCAGTCATTGGCAGTTTACAGAGATATAAGCTGTCCACTGAAAATAAACATGTAAGCTATGCATTTACATGAGATATCTGACCCCAGAGTGATTTCTTCTGCACTGAACAGAATATAATCAAGGTGAATAAACAAGAAAATTGACTAAACTGATATGGAAATAACACCATAAAGAAGGTGAAAAGAAATCCATGCACCTGCACTACCCACTCCTTGCAGCAGACAATGCAGGAGTGTCTGAGAGGCTGAGGGCAGCTCAAAGTCAGGGCAGTTCCCTGGCTCTGGGAACCCTGGGTGCTGACTCAGGTCTGTTTCTGGGGAACATTAGAGATTTTTAATTCCAGAGTTTGGGCCCTTGCTGCTTTATAATTTACACTGAAAGACAAAAGTACAAAATCCTACTTTTTTTTTTTTTTAAATGTCTGAACTTTTTTATAAATAGCTGTGTAAGAGAGGACAGTGAAGGCCCAAGAACATAGACCTTCAAATTCAGCCACTTCTGTTCTTTAATCAGCTGAGTTCCTGTTGTTGAAAATAGTGGAACTGTAAAGCTTGCAAGGTACCATCTCCATTTGTCATCTTACTTATGTTTCAGAAGGCACAAATTGGAAATAGTAGCTTTCTTTGCAGGAGTACTCTTGGTTTTCTTCTAGTGCTCTGTGTTTTTTATGAGACCGGGATGTACTGGTTGGACTTCACCTCACGTAACGCCAAGAATATGAAATAGCCATTTACATCTGAGCAGTCAGCCTTGACTACTGCTGTGAATGGAAAGAGGCAAACATTTCAGTAGCGTGACTATTCTCGTAGGAGAAGATTGAGCATGATATAACACATGATAAAAGGCAAGAGCTTTTTACTGTCTGTGTCTACAAAGGAAATCTAAGGTGTGTGTATCTGTACTGAGCTTAGGTGAGATGAATCCCTGTCCTTTATCTTTTAATGTGAGGAAGACATTCGGGTAAAGGAGAAAATTCTCATGTTTTCCTGAGATGAGGCAATGCACATCTTCTCAGTGTCTTGCACTAGAGATGTTAATGGCTCTCATTTAATTTGATAACTACAAAAAAGGCACATCAGGGGTGCCAGGGCATAAACAAAGAGGCAAACAGAGCTGTCTTGACTCCCATCACATGGCAGCAGAAATATTATTGGCCAATTGGAAAAAGACAGAGTCTGTTGAGGAATAAATGCTATTTTCAAGCTTTATAAGAGGAATCACAAGCATTAAGAATGAACAAACAGGATAGTATAAAATATTGGTTGTATTTGCAAAAATGACAAAAGGGAATTGCGTTGGACCTGGTGGACACATGTGAGACTATAATGTGCTGAAGTGCTTGTCTTACAAGGCTCTGGGGTTAAATCACTATATGAGCATGAAAACTTAATAAGTAGGTTTATTCTAATGGCTGGCTCTTTGGCTCACTTCTGCACAGTGCTGTGGCCCCTTAGGCACCACTGGAGGAGGTGCCTGGAGTAATGCACATGATCTCTCTCTTTGTGCTCAGGTTTAATGAAACAGAGAAAATTGCCTGATTTTTCCCATCATTCAAAGCTATACCTAGCAATGGCGTTAATGCTTTTCTCTCTGCACAATGATACTTTTACATTTTAATTTTATTATGTGCCTGCTGTTTCTGCAGCCCTCAGGCAGGGCAAGTTTGTGAGGTGTCTGCCCTATGCTACAAGGCACTTGCATACGTGGATTAACACAGCTCAAAGCAGATTTGAGGTACCTTTCTGTTGTGTGGGCAAGCGTTTGGGCTGCTTCACTGGGGAGCAGCACCACACTGACTACATTCCTGACAAAATACACACCCTTCTCCTGCTTTGCAGCTTGACACCCCTTTGTGAGGTTCAGAAAAACTTCATCCCAGCGCCTTTTCCAGCCTCTGTCATGCTAAATGTGTCAGGTGTGGATTTTGTTTCCCATTTCTGTAGTATTTTGCTTTGCTTTCACTTTGTTCTGGCAGCAACATGTTTGAAGAGTTTAAGCTATGATTACATCCTTGGTTTTCCTCTGCAAGGAAGCCTTCCTGGAAAGCACAGGATGCTCTTTCAGTACATATCTAGAAACACTGAAAAGAAGATGCAGTATATTCATTGATGAGGAAAATTTCTCCAAGGCGAAATTACTGTGTGTGGTTGGACTGGAAATGTTTACAGTGAATCCTGCCAGACCTAAGAAAGTAGGTGCACTGTCTGATTTTACAGTGAGAAATTTGACCGTCTTTAAAAGTACTACTGAGATTTGGAGTATTTTGTGGGCTGAAAAGAGCAGAATGAAAAATACATCTCCTCTAATTCACAGAGAATAGGTGTATTAACTTCTGGGGCTCTGATATATAAATATGAACCCATAGACTGACATTGCTATAAATGTTTTGATCTGTGTGAATGACCAAACACTGTTTTCATGGCCAGAGCACCAAGTCCTCTGCAGACTTTTGTGACCTGATTACAAATGCAAAGCAGTGCCTGACAATAAGCCAAGAGAGCTCACGGGCAGTGTGTGTAGCAGGCAAATGGTCCTGTTGGTGCCAAACATGGCATAGGAACATCTTTGTGAATTAAGGACAGAAAACTGGAAATAAAGAAAGGTTATCTTGATTTCTTTTGGGGTTTTACATCTTTCTAGTATTCATAGGAATGTAGGTCTCACCCGAGTCAGTGGTGAGTCAAACCATACATGGTTTTGCTTTTGCTTTCCAAACATTTTGTTGTCCTTCTATTGTCAGTTTATTGACAAACTCTTGACAATCCTATCTTTGAGGTTGTTTCGGGTCAAGGTAAATTGGGCAAGCAGTTAGGTAACATTTTCCCTGGCTTGCCATCAGTGTCCTATTGGTGATCTAAACTGTAAAGTTCAACGTTATGAAAGAACTTCACTGAGCATATTCTTCAAGTTAGCGAAAAGGTCAAAAGTAAATATTCTTGAAGGGTTCATGTTGATCTGTGTTAAAAAGTTTCTTGGATTTAGCTCTGTAGTTTCCAGTTCTGATCTCAATCCATTCTGCCAGACCTCTGCATCAGTTGCTTGAAGTGAAAGATGGTTTGCACAGGAACTGTTCATAGTCTGATCATCTGAGCTCTAAATATAATCAGACTTGAAGTCTAGTCTTATCTGCTGAAAAAGTACATGAAGGGCTTTTGGAGCAAGCAGTCTTGGACCACCATGACTCCACCACAAGCTGGTGCCGCCACAAGTGCTAAACTAGCAACTTCTGTGGAGAGGAAGAGAGGGGAAAAAAGAGTGATAAGGGGAAAATATGAAGAGAGTTTCTCCTAAGTGGGTAATAGAACAAATGAAACATTGGAGATGTAAAAATATTTGAAAAGGGTTACTGGAAGCCTGTGTTTTTTAGCTAAGGCCAAATATTTCTGATATTGCCTAGCAGAGCAACACTTCTCTGGAATAAGAAAGTATTCTCTGGAATATTTTTTTTTTTTTGCATGAAATTTTACATTGGAAAGGTGTACCTTTTTTCTTGAACAGCTAAAAGTTCAGTAAGACACTCTTATGTTACATACAGACTTCCGTGAAGAACTTTACATCTGATGTGAAACAGAAGACTCCTGACTTCTGAGTCACCTGGCCGGTGTTCAGTTTCTCTTGCTTAGATGAGCCTTCTCAAAGAAACTGCCGTGTACTTCCTTTGCTAATGTTTTCCTGTTCTTCTGCAAAACAGTAATGGCACATGGCAGGGCTGCTAGAAAATGCTGCTTGGGTTTCCCTTATACTCTACCCTAATGCAGTTGTCCTACCTCAGGGACAGGGGAGAAAGAAGAAAGCTTGTAAATATATAGATGTTTTCAAAATTTGCATTCTTTTTCAGCCTATCTAGAACTTCATGATCTCATTCCAAGGGCTTTGGAGTGAGAAACTAGTGAAAGTCAGGGGCCTGAAGAAATATTTTGGTTTTTTTCATCTGTCCATTTCTCAGTAACTGTGTCTCATGTAGGCAGATCCCCAATTAAATTGTGAAATGATGCATCCATTATTACAGAATTTACAGTTTAGATGAACATCTTAAATTGCCAGAATATTCAGTAGTAGACCCCTTAGTGAAAATGTAGTGCACTCCAGTAAGAACCTCGCTGTTCTTGTATGTCAAGCATTTTTCAAAAAGATTGTGCTTTATTTTTGGCTTTGTTTAGAAGAACGTGGAAGTATCAACAATTTATTCACAGTGTGAGACAAACAGATATTAATAGAATTTTAATGAAGGCCTTTCAACAGGATTTGAAGGGTTTTTTTTTTATTGAGTGCTGCGTGTTAGTACTGTGAGCTTGAAAAATGCAGGCATCGTAGGACAAGTACAGACACAACTTGCTGGAGACAGCAAGAAAGCAAACTGTAAGGAGGCAGCTTCAGCTGCCAGTACTAGGGCCAGGACTAGAGGCTCTGTCACCACCAAAGCCAAGGCGATCACTTCCAGAATTCCTTACAAATTACCATGTAATAGAGTGAACGGACTTGAAATGCATCCTCACATATTGTTCCAAGATGGAAAGGGCTTTCCTGTTTTGGGTTCATCTTAGGTCTCCCTTTAAAAAATTGTTTCTTAGTTCTGCCTTTTCTATATATATTTTAAAACAGCTGCTACCTGCTGATACTCCCTTAAAAGCCTAGGTTTTTAAGTACACAGAGGCACAGTTTCAGGCCTTGGGCTTCCCATCCTTACACCTCAGTGACCTTAATAGTTCCTCTGCCTACTGAAGTGATAAAGAGAGGATGTACTTCTGTTGGGCCCCACTTTCTAAAGTGAAATATTGAAGCTTTCATTTTGTTAGTGAGAAAATCCTTGCTATGCATTTCCCTCATCTCTGACCCTGTATTTTGTTACTGTACTGCAATCTTCTTTTAGGCTAATGCTAGTTCTAATGCCAGCTTTTAGTGGGGATAGCATGATGTACCTATGGAAGGCAGCTTCCCAAAGGCTGAATGTCCCTCCCTGATGAAAGACTCATTGATTAGTGGACAGGAACATAAAGGTCAGCTATCACCACAAGCATGGTACTAACCTACTTACCATCTGAGTGCAATAAAAAAGCTGGTAACTTCTGCTGTGTTAGTCCATAGTTCAGCTTTATAATTATCAAATTCCATTTCAACACAGCACAGTGCTGAAGGGCACAGCTTCAGGTGCAGTTCATTCCCAAATGAATGCTGATATCTCTATCCCTTCTAAATCTTTCTGCCTTTATAATGTTGAAAACATTACCTACTCTCGTGTAGATTATGGCTCAGTCGTATTTCCTTTGCCCCCTACAGTTAATTTAGCTAGTTTGGTGGCTTTCACCAGTTCTTTGCTTGAAAGTTGAGCACATGGAAATGCATAAGATGCTGGGGCTAATGAAGGCAGATGCTCATTCAGGGTCCCAGACAGAGAAGCCAGATTGGCAGTGGTGCTTTGGTGGGATATGTAGGACTAGGACATGTCAGGACTAATTAACTTCTATCTTAGTATGCATCAAAATGAAGAGCTGTAACTGTAGACAATTTTTTCTCAGTCCCTGGACAGATTTCTCACGTGTGGCACTGTTGCCTACACTTGCCCTGTTAGATCTGGGCTTTCAATATGGAGACTAGAGGGAATCAGAGCCTGAAAAACCTTGCTCTTATATAATGGTTTTAAAGGAGCTTAGTTTCAGCTAAATAGTGATCATATTGAAAATAGGTTACTAACCTCTTCAGGAAGCCAACTAAACTTCTAGATTTAATTCAAAGAAGGACTTTGCTGAAGTCAGTGGAAAAAATTAGGATCCCTTCTGCCAGTGTTCAAGGGCCTCAGAGTATGAAGCCATCCCTGCAAAATACTGTGGTGATATCCTAAAGGGAAAAAGAAACACAGCAGATCCATTTTGGTTTGCTCTAACAGCTTGTGCTCTTAGGAACAGCTTCCATTTCAGTTTTTAAACTTTCATCTTGAAGGGCAGAGCGAGTTCATTGCTCACATCTAGCAGCAGCTGCTACCAAAAGGACAGTTCAGTTTGATTCCTGACACTGCATACTAGCAAAAGAAATAAGGCAAACAAGATTCACTGGTTATGAGAGAGGCTGTGTTTGCAGAGACCTTCTTCCCTCTCCCTCTCCTATTTTTATTGCTTTCACTCCGTATGATGGCATCTTGTTTTGCCAAGGTGCCTATGAGATAGCTGACTCCTTTTGCAGTTTTTTATGCATGTTCACCTGTATCAGGACAACAGAAGCTACAATATATTGCAGCTGCAGCTAGGGGGAAATGCATTATGGTCACAAGAGACACCAGACAGATGCCCTTTTCCCCCATTAGACTCTAAGAATCACTTCTGCACCTGCTCATGCTATCAAACACCCATGGTCCCATTGGCAGTGTGTGAGACGCAGCTCCTTTTCACCAGTCTTAAGTGCCCCCATCTACTCCCCACTAGTTTCATTTATTATGCAAGCCTCATGGGTAATTGCCCAGTCTTTCCAGCCTCCTCTGTGCACGACCTTACCCTTAAGATTTAATTCTGAAGGCACTTAAAAAATAATCTGTTTTCTCTCCCAGCTTTCCTCCTTTTTATTTATTTTTCTCTCTCTTGTGTCTCATGTGCTGAATATTAAATAGGAAAACAAAGATGTATATCATCAGGAGCACAGGTGCACCTACCAGGCAGTGGGTAAAAACAAAACAATTCATTTAAAAGGTTTTGATTCACTATTGTGCGCTCGTACTTTATTTGACAGCCCAATATGACACCTTGAGTCCACCTACGCGTGCATGCAGCTTGGAATGGAGATGTTTTCTTGGCTGCTGCATGTTGTGAATTTTTGGCATGGCTCTGCTTGAAGCTGCTTGGCACGGGTGCTTTGCTAAGTATACTGAGGTGGGGGGAGGATAGAAAGGGGATGAGAGAAGAGTGAGAGATGAAAAAAGAAAAAAAAAAGAAAACACATGAAAAGAATATCTCAAATATTTATAAGTTTATTTCTTTCCCAAATTTTCTAGTCTTGCTCCTGCTGGCTATAGGCAAAGTTTCCATTCATCTTCCAGGTCTGTGGTTTTTGCATGTGCTGGACAATCCTTTGTCTAGCAGGACATAAAGACAGAGATTGACTTTAGGTGACTTTGGCTGAAGGTTGGAGTAGCAAGAACAGAAAAAAAAAAATCTTTGTTATTTACCAACTCGAGTGTTTGTTTTTGGAGGAACAAGTTCCCCTAATATTTTATTCTGTTCTGGTCAGGGTAGGCAGCAAGAATGACTCTTGCATGGCTTAGGGGTGGAGCTGCCTCTCCTGGTTTTGCTCTGGCTTGCTGTATATCCTTGTAAGGTCACTTCACTTTGTGTGCTTTTCCTTTCCTTTCTTTATCTCCTAAGACTTTAAGGTCTTCTTGAGACAAAACGTTGTCTTTGATGTGCTTGCTTCATATTTTCCACACAGAAACTGGCAAACTCTGTCATAGTGGTGGCTTGTGGATGGGAATTTATTCACTCTTGTCTCACCTGTGAGAGAAGGAGATGGGATGTGAATTGTCCCAGTATCCATGTCTGTGGCCTCACCCCATCGTATTGTAAATCCGTCTTACTGAATCCATTCAATGGACTCAGTCCATTTGTTTTACTCTGCAGCTGGAGCCAGAGGGCAGCAACCCTGAATCCTGGCCTTTTCAGGATTCTGTGGAAAAATGGAGACTTAAAAGTGCACTGCGCTGACTCCATGTTATTTCTGCTGTAGCTTGCCCACTGCAGGCTGTGGAAGGTGGGCACATAGGGGAAAACCCCCCAACATTAAGCCATATATTTATGGGCTGTGAGCTAACTGTTGCGTCCAGGAGCAAGATCTTGGAGTTTTGACAGATCCTTCAAATCATAAGCCCCTTTTTTTTCTTTTTTTTTTTTTTAATTTTTTTTCTTTTTTTGAGGTGGAAAACCAAATGAAATGCTAGGAATCATCATGAAAGTATTAGAGAACAAAGCAGAAAATAACCTTGGTTCACTCCTGTCTTTAATACTGTATGCATTTCTCATCTTCTTGTCTGAGGAAGAAGGTAGTGGAACTGGAAAGGATTCAGAGACAATAGGAGTGGGTAAAGATAAGTAATGACTAAATAAACTAGGGCTTTGCAGTCTGTAAAAAAGATGACAAAATGTTGAAAGGCATAGAATAAAGCAGATAGGAATTGACTGTATGTTGTTTGTGCCAGTGGGAGGGCTAAGGTGCATGGAGCGAGGCTGGAAAGAGCAAGGCTCCAAACAAACAAGAGGCGGTGGGTGATTGCTCAGGCAGTGGGCACAGCACATCTGTGCTGCTCCATGCTGGAGAAAGCTGCAGATGCTAACATTTCACAAGGAGTTTGAAGGGAGGCGAGACACATTTATCCAGTTCTCCATTTGCCGTACCTCCAAGATGGTAAAAGTGTTTCATGGCAATACAAAAGATAGCGGCCATGGGAAGAACCTGAGTTCTGTGAAGGCTGGATGGATTCTGAGCTATCATTTTGCCTGAGGAATCAGGGCTCCTGGAAGGAGCATGAGTTGGTTTGGGTGGTGATACCTAATCCTTTTACCAAAATCTTCAGACTAAAAGGCATGGATATTAGTTGTAAGAGCAGTCAGAATGAGATATTTCCCTAGGGCAGGAAGAGGGCTCAGTGAGGAATAAAAGATAGAGTGTCATATTAGGACAGGAAAGGGAAACCTGGGAGAGGTTTCTATGTGTGTTACCAAGATGTGTCAATAGAGGTATTGCCATGCTCCTTGGCAGGACAGTGACTCACATGTTTCATAATCTGCCGTGCCAGCCCTGGACCTGAAGTCTGGTCTTCTCTGAGCCAAGAGAGATAAACCAGTCTGAGAAGGCTCTTAATGAAGGGGGTACTAGGGGAAAATCAGAAAGCACTTGTAAGAGAGGATAAAAAGCAAAAAAAAAGACTTTGGACCTGGTTGTACTAGAGTTATCAAGAGAAAAGCAATAAAGCTCTTTTCTTTAGAAAGACTTGATTCTCTGCACTGGGGATGTTCATATCTTGAGGCATTCAAGGCCAGGTTGGATGGGGCTTTGAGCAACTTGGTCTAGCGAAAGGTGTCCCTGCCCATGGCAGGGGGCTTGGAACTGGGTGATCTCTAAGATCTCTTCCAATCCAAGCCGTTCTATGATTTGACAGCTCATGAAGGACTTCAAGAAAAAGAGATTTGTATCCAGGAAGCCACTAAAAAGCCATCAGGAAAAAATTCCAAAGGGTGCCCTTTTGAGAGTAGATCTTTGTACCCTTCATACCCTTTTTTGATACCCTATATCTTTTTGCAGATCCAAAAGGTGAGAGTTTGCCCCTCTGTACTACTTTCTAAGCCTCTGTACAGGAGGAATAGAAAAGAGTAAGCACACAATGTTGGGTGAGAAGAAGAGTCTATACCTTTCCATTTCTGTTCTCTGGCTTGATCCCACTGTGCATGGTGGGAAAAGTGACAGTTCCAGGCACTTGACCAACTGTGTTTACTGAGCAGTGCTTAACCAGCTTGATAACGATTGCTAATTCTGAGTCAAACCGATTCATCTATAGAACACAGTCTTTTTGTGTACAATAACCTTTCTGCATGAGTTGCTTTTCCAAGACGGCTGGTGAAATGAAGTTGGATGCCATTTCATTTGTACATCTGCTACTACTGTTTTTATTTACTTGAGCTGCTGAATTGTTGTGCAGCTTACAATACAGTCAGTGTTTTTATTGGGGGTTTGAAGAATAAATGTCACCTCTATGAAGATAAGCAGAGAAGAAGAGGGAGCCAGTGGAGATTTTTCCAAATTTGCAAGGAAGACGTTGAATGATTTACACAACTTCAGAAGATCCATGTGCTAATGTACTGCCACTGCACTTTTATGCTTGGGATGATACATGACAAGTGCATTTCAATGGAGTTTGCTGTAATGACTGATTTCACAAATCACTGATGGCCTTGGAGTGGAACTGTGCCACCTAAAAGCATGGTTAACTGGAAAATTATGGTAGTGGAACTCATTCAAATTTCATATTTCTGACATTAGTATAGCTCAATTATGATGGAATTATTTTGGACTTTGAAGCAGGAGAATGGGACAGAGTTCTGTTTTATGAGTCTGTTTTTCAAGTGATGAATAGAACTTCTGTACCATAAGAAAACCATATCTATACTAGAAAGCTTCCCAAGTGTCCACATGCATCATAAAAATGGGAGACATACTGTTCAAACAGAAGTATTCTTGGTAAAAAAAGATTAGTAACTGGTGAAAGGCCAGATAAAGACTTATTTTAAATGTTACAAAGGGATTTATTCTTGAACTGTAATTGCCAGTAGGTATTACTTTGCTGTTGAGTAGTGAAGCATTGTATGGCACAGTAGACATGACAAAATGAGTGATTTCTTATTCCAGCTTATCTGTAGCTCTCTAGAAATAGAAGCCAGATTTTGAACTTTCAGTGGAAATGCTTGAGAACAGTTGGTTAGACCTGGTAAGAGCTGAATAGATGGAACCCACTTATCTGACTGCTGGAGAGCAAGTCTGGGGAGGAGGTATTGATGACCTACTGACAGCTACAAAAACAAGACAGCAAGTGTGTAGCGATTTCAAAAGGAACAGTGATGCTTTAGAAACTGACCTTCCTCCATTGGTGATGACCAGATGGTTATCGTAGCAGAAATAGCTGATGGAGATTTCAGAAAATGAAGTCATCCACAACACATTGCAATCTTTCTTTTTTTTGCTTGTAGTCATGTTAGTTGTTGTCCAAAGATGGAACAAAGTAAAGTGTTCACTAAGATCTGCTCTCTGGACACTGGCGGGGTTCAATGAGTCCATATAAAAAACACATAAGGCAATAAAGGCATGGTACAGACTGCAAGTGCTGCTGAAAATGTCCTGTTGCCTTCTGGTTGGGATGAGCCTGCTCTAGGGAGTAAATGGTAGTAACAGAGCATTTTCACAGCTGATGGACTGTTCCTGGTTGTCAGCGCTGTGTGAAGATGTTTATAATCCTGCAGGACTAATGGAACTTTTAAAGTTTACCCAGAGATATCAATAAAAACTGCTGAGAGATACAAAGTAGATCCGAGGCAAACAGTCTTTTCAAGAGCATAGCAGCAAGACCCACACCAAGGAACACTTCTTTTTTTTTTTTTCCCAGCTGGTCAATACAGTCAGGCCTAAATAGATCCTTGAACAAAGAATATGAGAAAAATAAGCACATTATTGAGAAAATTTGTCAATGCTGTACCAGAGTTCCTGTGTAATATGCTGACCAAAGTTCACTGTGTGGAAATTGAACTAAAATTATCTCAGAAGAAAGAAGAAGCCAACGTGTGCTTAATGACTCAGATGATAGATGCAAATCAGTCATAACCCACATATATATCCTTGAGCAATTCCTGCATTTGTGTCTTGCTCCATAACCCAGAAAGCTTCAACTCAGTCCTACTTAGGACACTGTTAATGTAATATAATGGACTGTATAAAAGTAACATGTTCTCTCTTGAAAATGTTGTACCTGAAGCGCTGGAAAACAAGTAACCCTAACATTTAGGTAAAGAGAAATGAGCTGTCACCTTCCCTTTTTCAACCTTGGCAAATACCATGCATACATGGATTTTGGCAAATATTTTCATACCAATGATCCTAGTTCAAAAGGGTGAAATAGTCCACCAAGCTTGTGCCTTGGAAATTCCCCTTGTTCTGTCATGTTTTCTGTGCAAACTGTCAGGAAGGCATTTGGGAGTGAACGCTGCGACGTGAACTCCTCCTCCTGTTCTGAATCCATGAAGCCATTGTTAGATAACTGATGCCAATAGGCACTCGGGCAGTTAAAGTTTTGTATTGCCATCACCCAAAGCAATCTGGGCATCTGGAAATCAGCTGTGTCTATTCCCCACCTAAACAGTGACTGCACATGCACAAGGAATGGTCTCGAGTGCCCAGAGACAGGCACACTGTCAAAACCAGGAAAATACTGATTCTAAGGAGGAGAATGATGTGCAGTATCATATCAACAGAGATTCTGAAGAGGAGAATTATGATATAAATTTTAGAAACAGTAGTTTCTTCAAAGAGGTTTACAGCCAATCTAACACGCTTCCACTGACAAAAAGCATACACTTATATTTCCAACATTTAAAAAAATGATTTTTGCCTCTAGTTCCTTAATTGCCATAGCAATCTAGGTATGATAATACATATGAAAAGTGTTGCAATAAAAAGTAAATTTGTCAGCATTGATACAAGTACTGCTGCTAAAAATACAGTCACATGTGCTAAGCTACAGGTGAGCAGAGATTTTTATAATTATTGTGAGCCTATAAACAGAGACACCTGAGAAATAAGATCAAGGGAAAAATCTCAGGTGACAACAATAATATATTTGTTTCCATGATTCCTTGACTTCTAGGAGAACTTGGGGCAAGTCAGCAAGTTCTCGTGGCTTATTGTGGGACATTGGTGGTAGACTGTTAGAGACTGGATAAATTTTTAGTAAAATTTAGGAAAGGAACAACTGGCTAGAGTTGAACTAAAACAGGAATCAGGTAAGACCTTGATCAAAGAAAAAATACTGCTTTGTGCAACCAGAGTAATTTTGTGTGACTAGGGATAAAAAAATAATTTTTTTTAATATTGCTATTATTTTGTAAAATTTTTCACTCCTGCTGTTAAATATTGTTAGCATTTTTAAAAGGAGTATGCAGTTTTACAATGAAACCCCAAAGTTTTAATGAGAGGATGATATGGGTAGGGTTTCCTCAGGTTTTTCTCTCTTCTTGTCTCCCTCTCTCCCCCCTGAAGTGATGAAACGCAGAACAGGAGACAGCAGTGAGGCAGCCAGTTGATAGGAAACCCTGCACACGCCGCTTCTGCTGAAGGGAATTCTTTGTCACCTTTGATCACAGGGAGGAAGTGGCCAGCAAATGAGTGGAGTCCTGCCTGTGTGTGGCTGAGGTGGTGCTTTGCAATGTTCCTACAGGGTCTTTGATTTCTGGGGCGAGGTGTATCCCCTTTGTGCCTCCTCCTTCCTGGCTGCTCTGGCTTCCCTAGTGGACACCACCCTCGCTGCCCCATGTTGGAGATGCTTTACCTTCTTGTCAGAAGGAAACACTGAAATGAACTTGATATCTGCAGAGGGGCCCGTTAAAACGAAGAGGGCGGATGGCTGGCTTGCCAGGCAGCAAGGGGAGCACAGCTGGACCCTGCCGGAGGAGTTTGAGCAGACAGTCCCTTGAGAGCGAAGGAGTGGGCTGGGCGCCTCTGCTGGGCTCCCACCATGGCCGGGCTCAGCAAACTGTATCAGGCAGTCAGACTGACTGATGGGGGGAGCTGTGTACACTGTTTTGCAGTTGGAGTTTTATGCCAAATAATTTTCTGGGGTCTTTTCTGCAGTGATGTCCTTGATAGGTGTCCGTTGCTATAGTAGTGCGAATTGTGATGCTTGAGAAAACAGATCCCTGAAGTGACAGTCCTTTCTCACTGAGCCACCTCCCAGCCACTGTTACCCCAGCCTGCAGCACTGCATGGGGTTGTTGTGACCGAAGTGCAGGACCAAGCACTTGGCCATGTTGAACCTCATACAGTTGATGAGGTTCATCAGCCATTGATCAGAGCACTGATCCAGCCTGTCCAGATCCCTTGGCAGTTGCCTGCAAACTTACTGGGGGTACACTCGATCCCCTTATCCAAGTAATCAATAAAGGTATTAAACAGGATTTTGGGAGGGGATAAGTCAAAAGTCTTTCCTATTTTTTTTTTCCTTTTTTCAGATCAAACTAAATCTCCCAAGTTCATCTCCCAAGTTCTCCCGGATGAATTGGGATGAAAAAAGTTAAATAAAGCTCCTGATCTTGCTATGCTCTTCAGGCACAGAAGGATAGACAAATCTGGATGAGAAGATAAAGATTCCTGCTCACTGCACCCCTTAAAGGTCAGCACCCCTTACACTCTTACACTACATCACTCCTTCCTACTTTTAGGTGGTCAAATAGCTCACACAAACCCAGGAGACAGGTCAGATCCAAATGATTTAGATCTGGAGCTAGGTTTCAAAGGCTCCAAAATCAACTTTCTTGGCACTTCTGGCCTTAAGTTTAAGATCATTAAGAAAATTACGTTCAGCTGCAAAAAAACTCCACATGGAGATCTATTTCACAGATTCAAATGTGGGCAGTGGGAAACAGTTCTGGTGTCAGATTTTGTCCCTGCTTGATTCTGACAAAACTGGATTTAATTTTTATTTCAGTTCTTCAGGAGGAAATTTAAAACCCTGCTGAACTCATCATCTTGGTGCTGCACTTTCTGAAGTCTCTTCTGAGTGCACCTGCCCAAGGCAGTGCTGCACCAACTGCCAGGTAAAACCAAAACACATTGCTCGTCGTGAAATTCCATATCATACCATTAAATGTTTGGGGAGGAATATGTATGCAGCTGAGGGATTAATGGATAACTGAAAGTCAGTTCTGTCAACATGCCTTTAAAATGAGAACGTTTTCTTTTTCCTGTTTAGAAGGGTTTTAAGGTTAGGATAGAAAACAAAGGTGTAAGACAAGTGAACCCTGTGTTATCCTTTGCACAGCTAGTCAGACATGCCTGCTGCCTTTCTCCTTGCAGGCTGGGGTCTACACTTTCCCTTACCCTCCTTGTACAAGCAGGGAACCTCCATAAAAACTATCCTCTCTGAAGAGCCAACCCCAAGGAGGGCAGCTATGTGCAAACTCCATATAATCCCATGCAGTGGTTTCTGGTGACTTCCCTTTTGTGCAGATCTTCTGACTAATCTCATCTCACAGTTCATATGCATACATTTAATTTCTCTGTGGAGCACTTGGGCTGAATCCTTAAGTGGTGTAAATCATGCTGGTGCCATTAGCCATGCTGACTTCAGCAAAGTTGTGCAGCTGAAGATCTGGACCCCTATTTAAAAACAGTTTTCTCAACTCTGAATTCATGGATGTTATTTTAACCTATTGCTTAGAAACACATATAGCTGAAATAAATAAATAAATGCATAAAGTCGAGAGTATTATAGGATGTGGCTCTGTTTCCATGGAAACCTGATCTTTTTCTTATCCAGTTCTTTTTTTCCCTGTTATCTGATTTAACCTCTCTATCCTTCTATTAAAACTCCTCCTCATTAAGCACAAGGTTGCAGGGTTTTTGCAAGAAAAATGTGGGCAGAGAAATATCAGCTTTTACATCAGTTTGGTGAATTTAAAAAAAAGCATCTGAACTGTAAGGGAAGAATGTGGAGGAGGGTGAAGGTAGCAGGAAATATAATGGTATTAAAAATAAAAATATGAATCAGTTTGAATAATCAGTCTGTAAATTGGTAGCAGGCATGCTATCCTTAAGTCTGAATCTTTTTTCCCTGTATTTGTTCCACTCCACATTAAACTAAGAGATGCTCTGTCACTTAGGTCTATAACGGGCTCAGCTTGGAGTGATATGACACGATATTAGTTACATAATGGTATGTGACCAATAACATTTAAAAGCAGAGTTTACTGGTTGACTGGCTTGATGAGTTGGTGTTGGAGAGGGAGTTGGATATTGTGGCAGCTCTGTCTCTTTCTCATTTTCATATCTGAGTCACTTTCTCGGCCTTGATGACAGGGCTTTCACATTAAGAACTGCCAATAAAGGTTCAATTGTTTTCTGAAAGCCTCCTGCTAATTAATTCGTACTCTGAAATGCACCTTAATGATTATGAAGGCTTCTGAGCTATTCCTGAGTGGTTTCTACTGGGCTAAGTTGCTCTTTCTATCATAATTTTGGACATAGCTTTTGTTCTGTCTGCAGTCCCAGCAATATTGCAGTGATTTTTTTGTGTGTGGTGATCTGACACAGCTTTGGAAGCAATAACATTGCTTTTCTCTCTCCCTCTGTTTTGCGATTGCTGGATAATGTCATGTGTTTCAATGGCAATGTGCTGAATTTCAGGAGTGCAAGTGCCCAAGTCAAGAGATATTTCAGAAAATTACTGAGATATTGTTCCCCATGGCA
Source organism: Sclerurus mexicanus (assembly GCA_013396755.1). Classification (NCBI taxonomy): domain Eukaryota; kingdom Metazoa; phylum Chordata; class Aves; order Passeriformes; family Furnariidae; genus Sclerurus; species Sclerurus mexicanus. The sequence goes on along the minus strand of VWZF01005531.1, from coordinate 2,788,697 downwards.
GCTAGTGTATTTTAAGCACATCTTGTGTAAAGTAAATAAGCTTTCTCCAGTAAGCTCCTGGCTGGTCCTGATCTCAGTGCAGTTGGTCTTCACGAAGCTGTACTTTCTTCTCTGTAGAGAAGGGTCAAGAATTTTGACCATGGGTGAGATCAGAGGGTGTGAAAGATCCACAGGGGTGAGAATGCTTTTTTATTATTTTAATTTTTGAAGGAACACTAGTCTAGTTTATATGTTGTATGGAAATAACATTCATAGTGAATTTTATGATACTAATTTGCATGTCTGAAAGACTCTGCAACACATCAAACATAGTCTTCCTTTTCCCTACCTTTTGTGCACCCAGCAACTGTAATTCCTCCTTGACTTTGCCTGTTTTCAGGGGCCTTCAACCCACTCATGACTGCATATGCATTTGGGAGTGGAGTGGATCAAACCACTTTCTTTCAAGAGCTTCATGGTTGCTCTGCCTCCCTTGATAGCAAGGAAGCGCAGCTGACTTATCTTTGTCAGTGCAGTGCTGTTGGCCTCTTCCTTCAGCAACATCTCTTTCAGTGTCCTGTGAACCCGGTGGCCAGGAGGCAGCCAAAGGCAGCCAGAGGTGTGGCCACACTTCTGACTTGCTCAAGGAGCAGTTGTGAAACCGGTTTAAATGTTTTCAAGGTGCTAATCAGGCCTGCAGGTAAAAACTTCAGCTGTGATACAACCACTTTTCTCTCCCTAAGCATTCACAGAGCTTCATGTCAGAGACACGAGGTGTAAAACTAACCGAGCATGCTGTCTTCATTCTGGTTGAGCCATGTTACATGCACTTTGCAGCTTGTGGGGCTCATTTGAAGCCACCAGGTTGGATTTTCTAAAAGATCTTCCATGCTATGGCTCAGTCACTGGTCACTTATCAAGATATCCAGCCCTGAGAAGGAAAGACAAAGCAAGCTGTAATGTAAATAACTTTTTGGTGGGCTAGAAGCAATTATTGCCACTTCTATAGGCAACTGCCTCTGCTTCCTCAGATCCAGTACTTCTTGTTCTCTCACATAAATTAATGTGATCTATCATTATGGCTAAAGTGCCTCTGTCAGATGCGTTGTACCCTTTGTGTGACAGGGCTCTGCTTGTGCCCACAAAATGTCACCACATGTGGGCTCAGTATGTGAAAGGATCTGCTAGTCATATACTGATAAGGCAGAAATTCTCTTTGATAAGACAGAAGGTTGAGGTGACCTGGGACACAACAATTTGGAGAAAGGGTGATAAGGTGACATGAACTGCACATCCAAATAGTTGGTTATAAAGGCTTCAGGTCACTCACAAGCTGTCTCCTGAAAGCAAGTTATGATGCTTGTCTGAGAAAAGTAGAAGCAGAGGAAGTCTCCATTTCCCATTGCCAGAAATACCAGCGTCATTCAGTCCCCATAGATACCAATTTAGTTGAATATGTATCACTTTCTCTAATTATATCTTGGATTAACTTGGTGGAAGCAGGGAATAGGACAGGAGAATTTCCACAGGAAACATCAAACATGCTACTAATCTTGGTGTAGGGAATTTATGTAAGAAAATATGTCCCCTGTATGCCTGTGCTCTTGCACTGGACATCCTTGCACAGGACTTCCCTTGAGAAGGAAACGTCTATCAAGAGAAGATCTTGAGATCTTTCAAAAAGAAATCTTTTCTACAGGAGTGTTCTGTACTTCCAACAAATGCCCAATTGTTGATTTACAGATACAAGGGCCAGAAGAAACCATCTCTCTTGCCTGAGCTCCTGTATAACATGACACATAGGATTTCACTCTGCATCAAGCCCATAACTTCTGCCTCAGCTACACATTCTTTTCTGTATGCACTGCTTTAGTGCTTTATTTCCCATCAAGGGATTGTCTTGTGTGCTATGGATGTGCCTCCGGAGGAAAGCAAATACAATTCCCTCTTCTCCTCCCCTCAGGTAGCCACATCACAGTGCTGTGAGGCTGAGGTGGGAAGCAACTCCCTGGGGGCCAGAGGAGTGCTGAGCTCTGGGCCGTGGTGCTGGGAGCTGGAGGGATGCTCTGCTGCAGTGCTGGGAACGCAGAGCTGCTGCTGCAGTTAGCAGAGACGGGGAGCCAAAGTTGCAAAGGGAGTGGAAACCTACTAGTAGTGTGGTCCAGCAGGAACTCAATTGAGCTGTCAAATGTATGTCACGTAACCACTGACTGCCACCAGGCCATTATAAAGTTTGTGGGATTTATGAGAACAACTCTGAGATTTGATTCTTTTTTTCTCTTCACTGTCATTTGACTTCTTAGAGTGGAGATTTTTTTATTTTATTAAATGTTTACCTGTTTAGGATTCAAGTGTGCATTCACATGCACACTATAGTAAAGCAGCTCTGAATATTGAACTAGTAATTCTACTGAAATACATGCCTGAGATGACAGCTCACATAAATGTCAGAACCCAAAAGCTGTATTTAACTCAGTTGGATAAACTAATAAGGAAAATATACCTCTTTATTCTGATAGCTACCAAGAGCATCCTTCAGCTCCCAGACCTGGTTTTAGGTCTGTCTCTGTTCCCAATCAGGCTTTTATATTGAGATGTCCTGGTTCAGCCTTGGTATTAACCAAAGTGGTGACTGCTATCTTTCCTGGGAAACAGGAATGAGTGGAAGTTCCTTTGTTGTCAAATGCTCCCTGCTCTCTTCTGGTGATGCCAGCTTTTCCTTAGGAAGGGTATTTGCTGTGGAGAAAATGAGCAGAGGAATGAGATTAAGTCACTGGCAAGAACAGAAGGGAAAAAAAAAAGGTGAATTTTAGTTTTGATAAGCAAATAACTGCTGTGGATATTTCAACTGTCCTGGTGCAACAGCAGCTGATTCACCCCAGTCACTCAAACTTCCAAGGGGCTTGGTGGAGCTTTCATGGATAGGACACAGATAGGTGAACTCCTGTGTCCTCAGCAGTGACTACCTACATGCTTGGTAGGATTTCTTCTGCATTCTAGACAGCTCTAGGTATGCTTGTGGAGCCAGCATAGGTATTTAGCAAGCTACGTCATGGCTCAGGCTGGTAGCAGATGAGATCACGAGATGCAGTGTTGGAAGACAGAAGGCTGTGAAGCAGGTGGTTTTGTTGGAGCTGGACACTGCCAGGAGATTAGATCACTGTGCTGTTTGCTGAATAATATGTAATGCTGAATAATACAAAATGCTGAATAACATTCCTTGTGCCCATTGTTAAAGGCATTTTCCTAACTGATCCCAAGTCAGAGGTGCATCGATAAAGGAAAATGTGGATAAGAATAAATGCGCATTCTACAGGTCAGGCAGAGAACAAGGTAGAATGTGCTCTTCTGTTCTTTTGCTAGCATCTTTTAAATTAACAATGCCTACAAAACAGACTTGTGTGCTTGTGTCAGTCTCTTTTCTCCACAAACCCCAGTGCACCTGGATCCACTTCTTGCCAACCTCATGAAATCCAGGGAATACTTGACACTGAATCTGTGTCAACATGACATTTTGTTTCAGTTGATGGTACTTGCTGGGTGCTTCTTCTTCAATACTCATTGTTGCAGGGCTGCCAGCTACTATAACTCTTGGGGGCCTAGTAATACTTAAGGTCTTTTTCTATTAATTTTTCTTTTTTTTACTTCTTCATTGTGTACCGCTTTGAAGATTTATTGCTTTCAGAAATGACCTCTTCTATTCTAAAGGTGTGAAGGAAGTTTGAAAATATGAACCTTAAAGCTAAAACCACATTCTAAAAAAAATGCCATGTAATATTTCATCAGATCAGAGGATGTGATCAGTGGCTTCTGAATACTCTGTATCCGCTCTGACTTTAACTTGTCTTAGGTAGTTTTTTATTGCTTTTCACACCTTTTTTTTCCCTCTGGAAGCCTGCTATGTTGCCGTTTGCCTCTTTTGATTTTTGGGTTTTTTTTTTGTTAGACAATACCAAGAGAGAATAAGTGCTCTTATATGTGGCATCTGCAGGAATATATTATCAAATTAAAAAAAATAGCACCATAATAGCTATGTTATGTCATAAACTGGAGAGTTCTGTGTTGTGTTGACTTCATGATAATTACTCCAGGCAGAGTTAGTTATGTTAGGTGTGCCAAAAATCTAGTGGTTTCAAATGACTGAGCAAACTTTTAAGTGGCAAATGGAGATGAATGTCCTCTGTCCTTCAAAATCCCCCATTTAGGAGAGAAACTTCTGCCACTCATCTTTGAAATCTCTGCAGCAGTTGGTAGCTTGGCACTGAATTACCCGATTTTGCTGGTGCATATATAAAACCTGTCTCTCCATAGCAACAAGAGATGATCATGCTAAAGAAAATGCAGCTAAGCCATATAAGTGTATTTTATTCTGCTGCTCCCTATCCGGTTTGCCTTAAGTGACTTTTCCTTTCATAGTCAGTATAAAGCCACCATATAGACTTATAGGGAGGAGTAGTACCAATACACATAGTTAAACTTTACAAAATCAAGGTGAATTTAGCAGTTATCCTTTCCAGGCATTGCCTTGGACAGTGCAGGAAGGACTATGGGAAGGTGACCATTTCTCAGTGGAAAGCAGCTGAAGTAATGTGCCAGTTTAAATTTCTTAATGATTCTTCCAAAATCCCAATCTTACTTCTTGTTCCAAATTTCTTTCTAGTCACCTCCTAAACTCACTGTGATTTGCTATCTTATTCCAATTTTGACAGGAAGATGTGATCATGGACTTAGTTAACTAAAAGACAAAGATGAATGCAGGAAGAAAAGGGAAGAACAGGGCTGCAGCAATAGTTTCACCCACTTTGTCTAGTAATGCACAAATCTCTTCTTTTTATTCTAAAAATGACAAATGATTTTGATAAACCTTAAGAGTTATTTGATGATGGCATTCACTGTTTTCACTAAGTTACTTTAAAGCTTTCTATCTGAATGCCTAATGTCAGTAAGGTATAACCTCCAGCCTCTGGACCCTTTCCAGTTTACAAATCCAGTGGCTTTATCCCAGTCACAGCCTTTCCCAGATGATCTGCAGTACCCTCCCCTCTTGACTTGAAATATTTAATCCATAGTTCAGCATTTCAACAGGTCAGGCCTGTGTGTGGTTGCGCTAAGGCTGTGGATTCATTCCCATCAGATATGGAAAAAGAAAGGCCGTGCATCACTTCACATCCTATCAGAGGGCTGGCTACTATGCAGAAGAAAAAGAAAATGAGAGTCTTTACCACAAAGAGCTTCATGTTTCAGACACAGGAGAGCAGCAGCGGGCAGGGCTGCTATACTAGGCAGTAAGAGACATTACTGTTCAGGAAGGAGAGAAGTCATCTCAGCCCACCTACCATGTTTGTATGTTTCTGTGCATGACTATAAAGCTGTTTTTGGTCCTGCACAGTCGTGACCGAAATAGTGGGGTTGTGGCACAGGACCATATATTGGAAAACATGTATTTTAAAGGGAGCTGTATCCCCTAAGCATGTTTCTCAAGAGACCGGTAGCTCTATATGGAGCATACTCTGCTCCCCCATACAGAGGCTTTTTAATAACAGCTTTAAACCTGTAGCAGGCAAATCTTAAAAACAGAGCCACCATCTCAGTTGCCAAGAGACTGTACTATATTCATCCAGATTCTTATACCCTTCACAACCGTGTAGCCTACCTAATTTTTCCTTAATAATTGCTTGCTAATATAAAGATGCTTCCCTCCCAAAATGACTCACTCTACAGCCGAAAACAAATGGTCGAGTTGAGAATGAGAGTGATAAGGAAGCATCTGACCTCCTGCTGTAGTCAGATCTCTGCTCAGGAGAGCGCCAGGAAAGGTCACAAGGAGCACAGGGCTAATCATGAGTGGCTTGAGGAAACTGGTTGTACAGCTGAGGCACCTTTTTTTCCCCAGTTTGCAATATTTTGCACTTAGAATGTCTTCTGCTTCTGGCATTTAATAAAAACACAAATTAAGTTTGCTCAGTCTTATTAAAAAAAAAAATCTAGATATTTATTGACACCAACTGATCTGCAAAACAGAGTTAATATTTTTTTACTGCTTTCTTTCAATGTATCTGCAACTTCAATAGATCTAGCATAAGACACAGTAACATACTGCAAGGAACTGAATTATGATTAAGCTTGTAATAACAACAGAGACATCTGTCAGTGCTGAGCAACAGGTATGTCAGCCCTCCTTGTTTCTTCTCCTGAAAGAGAATTGCAACAGGAGGCAAAATGAAGGAGGATGAGGTAATGACTGTTGTTTCTAAACTTACACAAGAAAGTAGAGCATTACTCCAATTGCTCTTTACTGCAGCAATGCAGATTGAGATGCTCTCATACACCAAATCAGTTGTGTGTAGATTCACATCCAGAGAAAAGTCCAGAGTATTTTTATTATTTCAGATTTATGTATTTTAGTTGCATTAAAATAAAACCTTTTTCCTCTTTATAATGTGATACTAATCATCTGTTTTGATGTGGAATAGCAATGTATGGTTGTAGGTATCATGAAGAACCCAGTCTAGATAGCATTGCCAAAGGAGAAAATGAAATTGCTCAGATATACAAAGTTAGGTTGGAATACCACTGTTGATCAGGACCCTAAAGTGTAACAGGAAGAAGGGAGGAGACAATCCAATTCTGCTGAAAAAAGCTGAACTATTCCTAAATGCTCTAATCCCATTGATAGGGCAAGAGCTTTGAGTGTTCTTTTCAGGAAATATTCAATTCATGGAAATGTATTTAGCAAAATAAGGTCTAATTGTGTTGAATTTTTTGTTTGGTGCTCAGTTTTACCTGTTCTTAAATTACACCATGGTATAGATGTAAAAGAAACCAGTATTTTCCTCTGATGAAGTAATTTCACTTTAGCTATAAAATAATTAGAAGCTTGAAGTAATTATAGCACCAAGCAGTCTTTCAGAAATACTCTCACCAAACTAAATACTTTCTTGAACAAATATACCCTGAGCTGGGTTACCTTCATTATTCTTAATCAGAACACTGAAAACTGGCCCATCACTGTACTCAGAATGCTCCAACAACTACATTTTATTAATCCCTTTTCTTATCTTTTTAATAAATGTCATTCTGGTAATTTCCTGCATTAAAAAAAAAAATATTTCCTTCCCTGTATACCTAGCTCTATGCATTCTGTCACGTAGCCAACATTACTTCTGATGGACAGCTTAGGCTCGCTCTTTCAAGCTAATGATTTCATTGTCTGAAGCTCATGCTGGTATCTGAGACATATTTTCAAATTTGAAATCCCAAAATGCCAGAAACATGAAGTGAATGTGGCCATGGCAATTCTTTTCAAAATAATTGGGAGAAAGGGAACAAAACAGAAAAGTGAAGCATATATAGAAATAGATGTTAAAAAAAATCTTTAAAACCCAAATGTCAAGAGAAATAGTTAAGGAGTTTCTCCTTTCACTTAAAGCAATGAAGAAGAAAGAAGCTGCTGCACCACAGAGAGCTAGAGAGAGGTGAAAATGGTGCTGCTTAATGCACAGTCGTGCCCTGGATTTTATGTCCAGATCTCCCAGACACCTCACAAAAGACAAGAATACATCAGTGGTTCCAGAGCAGTTTTGCTGTCAAAGCATGAATGCAGGCAGCAGGGAGAGGCATTTCTAGAAAGGCCAGTCCAAAAATTGTCCTGCGTCTTTCCCCTGCTGCTATATACTTTTTAAAATCTTTCCAGAAACCTCTTTGATGAGTGGCAAAAGCAAACTGAACGAAGACTGGGATTTTTCCTTGCAGGACTCCAGATCGAGGGCATGCGTGCAGGGCAGAGGAGCCCAGGATGACCCATAAACAAGCTATTAAGGTACTAAGTCTTCCATGTCTGGTTATTGCAGAGCTGGAAGGATGGACTGATATTAGTGCTATTCCTTGAAGGCAGATTTAGCTTTCACAAGACTCATCATTTCACTCAGGACACTGTGCTAGGGCAGGTCAGGCTCTATAAATGCCAATTTCCTGGCATAAGTAACTTCCTGGATGCCCTTACCTGCTCAGTGCCCAGCTCCCCGTGCTGGTAATGCTGGCACCCTGCATTTAAGCAAGGGTCTCTGCAGGTCAGGTGGGCTGCTCTCAGAGTCATTTGCAGGATTGGGCTAAAGAAACTAATGCTCTTAGGTTTTCTTTGCAATTAGAGGTGCTGGAAATTAAACCCTTTATTCTTTTAAAGGGTGGCCCAAAGAGGGAAAAAGAAAAAAAATCACAACCCAAACAATGGAAGTCTACTTCCAAGTCTTCTATCTCTGACCTGTAAAACCATGTGGCTGTTACATGGAGTTTGCATGGGACGACAGGGCATCTTCTTGTCAAGTGGTACGTGCATGGTACTGCCCTATAAGACAGGAAATATTTCTCTTGTGCCATTAGATGAGGGCACCTAGACATGTGAATTTAGGGGGTGAAGATGGCTCCTGGTGAGCAGCTGATCTCTCTCAGGCTTCACCTGCTGTCTGATTGTAAATACAGTTGCAGTCCTGCCTCTGTTTTCATCCTTTCTTCTTGTGTACGTGCATATGCAGCCTTGCTTTTGTTAAATGCAGATTTCCTCAATGTTTATGCAGGGTATATGTATATTTCTATTTCTATCGAGTCAGTTGCAATGGAAGATGCCAAACTTCCCAAAGAAAATACAAGCTGCCTGCTACATACCCAGTAGAACGTAACGCGGAAGCCAAATCTCATCCCAGCCCTTTCCTCAGGAACAATTAATGCTCGCTCATCTGAGTCCAACTTTTTAAAGCTCATGTTACAATGTTCCTACCCAATTATGCCTAAAACACAGTGGTATATAGCATTTCTATATAAGGAAGATACCAATGTGTTTTGTCACCCAACACATGGTAAAAGCGTTTCAGTTCCCAGGAGAAATGGTCTGTGTGTGGGGGAGTTACAGCCACACAAATCCAAGTGCATATATTCTTTGCAGCATGTCACGTTTCTGAAAGTGAAATAAAACCAACTCCCATAGTATAATTTTTTCTGCTTTAAAGGAAGAAAAAAGAAAAGGACCAAGTCCTAGTAGCAAAATACGAAGAGAAGGAACAGAAAGAGGACTAAGGAAATATTATTAACATCATGCATGTACTTACTAAAGAGAGAGAAAGTGGAAATTAAGTTAAAGGAAAGAATTGGCCTCTTCATGCTTTGATATTGCTCCCAGGGTAGCACAGGGGAAGATGTGTGTACTTTTGCCATGAGCTCTGATGACGGTGGGTATCTGAGGTAAGCCAATGCAACCAGATTACCCGATATGATGTGCAATGTGAAGCAACACTGTGGAGCTATGATGAAAAAAGTGGCTAGTCCAGGGGGAGCAGCTGCTGGGAGAGGGGGCATTACTGCTCCATGATGTGCCAGCCTTCTTTTCCATTTGTCAGCTCCTCTGCCTTGTCTTGCTCTATGCAATTCCCAAAATGGAGCTCCAAACAGCAGTTAGATAGCACAGAAAAATGCACACGTATAATAAGCAAAGAATTGCAATTAAAACCCCCAATAAAAACCCCCCAGCTCCTTCCAAATGCTTCTAGACTTTTCCTTACCAGTATTTCTTGCTTAAAAGAGACATATTGTGCAGTGTCAAGGCATTAGTGCTGAAGAGATATATCCAGCTAGCCTGCTGCTGCTCACTGTAATCTGCAAAAGGCTCTTACCTTGCCCTCTAAAATGTGCAAAATTATCAGGAGACTATTCAAAATAGACTGCCGAGTGCTTGTGGATCTGGGACAGAAGTATTTTATGGCTGTGCTGCTGTGGGTGTAGGTCCATGTGCTTTGGCCTTTTCTATAATTACTGTTTAACTGTATGGGGGGTTTATCGCTGAATGGATGAATTCGGTGCAACAAAGAAGGAGGAATTATTGGTAAGTCAAACCAGAAAGCAACAGAAAGACTTTAGGAAAGAATATTTGATTGGTGGGAAGGACTGGGGGAAGAAGTGGTCGGTGATGAACTAGTGACTGAGCTGGTGGTATAAGTGATATTCCCAGGGCCTCCTTCCAAGCCACTGTCAAGACTGACAGTGCTGCCGGAGGTCACTAAGTGGTTGAACAGACTGTTGGAGAGAAGGGAAAATGGATGGCTTCTCTATATGAGATACACAAGCCTGTGTTTTGGCAGGGTTATCTGGGAGCCCTTCAAACTGCCCAGACCACATCACACGCTCCAGCTGCATTCCCAGATATGTAGGGGGGAAGGGGCAGGTTTGCATCCATCTGCATTCTGCTTGGCCTCACGGGAAATGCCTCTGTGTTTGTGTTGGAGAGGAGTCATTTTGTGCTTAGAGCAGGTCCCTGGGTCTGGTACCTTGACAGACTTGAGGCTCTCATTCACAAGTACTTGCTATTCCAGATGCAGCTGTCATTTTCTCAGCCAGCAGGAGTGGGGTTTTGGGGCAGCACCCTGTGTATGGCCTGATCCTGGACCACTTCGATCCCTTATTTGTCCTCAGAGAGCTGTCTACGCCTGCTCTGCAATGAGGACTTAGCCCTTCACTGGGAGCAGAGACAGCCAGCAATCATTTTGTCGGAGAAAAACATTCTTTCCTGGACAAATCAGCGTTTCTTAGTTAACCGGATGAACTCATTTCTTGGGTAGGGGTTCTGCCCTGCAACATCCTTGCTGGGCTGAGAGCAGCACATCTGCTCAAGCTTACTTTATCAAACCCAGAAAACATTTATCAATGTCTCTCACTTCCTTTTATCCACCACATCTGTCTCACCTGCTGCCATCCTCACAGGACCACTCTGGCCTGGGCAGGAGTCCCTGCTAGAAGGCAGTGCTCAGAGAGGATGTTGTTTCCACCTTCTCTTCAAAGAAGCTGTTCATCCTTCTCTGCTCAGTTCCAGATGTCTCAATTACCTCCAGTTCAGATGAATGAAGGCAAATTCCACTTTTTTCCATGGGACTTCTTGCCTTTTAACTTCAGGCAAGAGTTTAACCCATTCCCCTTATGAAAAAAATGCAGTCTGTTGGATCACACAACTTGAAAATTAAAGTCTTTGAAAATATTCTGACATTCACTACACTGAAGAAAATTGAGTTTTAAGATCACCTTAGTAACTAATTGTTTTGATCTTGACACTTCCTTTGTAGCAAATATTTCCCTGTCAGTATGGCTGTAACCCTCTTCTTTAAAGCTAGCATCTTTCCCAAACTTCCATCTGCTGCTTCACTTTTGCACCACTCCCAGTCTGCCCACAACAATCACTTCAATTCCTAGTCCTTTCCCCATAAATGTCCTTTTAATCAGTGTCTCCTTAGTCCTTTGCACAGCTCCTTGCATCTCTCCTTGCTCTCTGCAATCCCTCTCAAAAACCCTCTTGGCCCCGCTGCTGAGTGAGACTCCCTGTTCCTGCCATAGTGCCCTCCACATGGCCACACCAGTGCTGCCAGTCACAAGGGCTCCTCTGGGAGAAGGGGATCTGATGTTAAAATGGAAACGCTTTACAACCTGTGTCATTTGCATGGAGATTTTAGTTTGGGAGACCATCAACAAAGAAAAATGATCAGAGGAAATACAGTGGTTTTGCACTACACTTGTTTGTGAGATTGGAGTTTATAAGGGCTAAAGTAAAGATGCAGACTTGACTTTTGAGAAAAAGTCATTTTTTCAGAGTGTGGATAGGAAATTTTCATTCATTGGTAGCTGAAATTAGTTTTCATTTTGGCATGTTCAAAATGAAAAAAGGTTTGAAATATCCACATTTCCTTACATAATGAAACTTCTTACATATTCTGAATACTCCTGCTTCCTACTTCTTTTAGAAGCACCCTTTTTAGGTTGGAGTATTCAGAGATGTACTTTTACATACCTTTTTTGTGGTGCCTTTCTTCTCACCCAGTTGTGGTGCTACCACCAGTGGTGTCCTGATTTTCAGTCCCCACCCGATTTACTGGTCCAGAATCATAGCTGGAATGGCCCAACACACGTCTTAGAAAGTTAATTTTGTCTAAAATGACCAGAAATTAAATTCAAAGTTTCCCCATTTTGTTATAGAGAAGCCATCTTAGTGTATCTTAAGCCTTCACCCACATCTCAGTTTTCAGACACCACCAAAACAGGTCCTCCTTCTCCACCAAATGGCAAACATTTTCCTTCAGATGCTCCATAAAAATAAAGAACAAGACTGAGCCATTTCAACATCTGAAAAAACCCCTCCCACTTTCGAATTCCCTATAATTTCAAAACTTGCCTTGATTTCTACCAAACTTCTTGAAAGAGGAAGGGATAAAAGTAAACAGAAAACAATCTAATACAATATCTTTTCTGTGTGGGTAGCTAAGGGACTTAAAATCACATCAAAGTTTGATTTATGATGGTAAAGGTGATGAGTCTAAGCAAATTATCTGGATAGGGAATCATTAGAGGACATTCAGAGCTACCAATGGGATCTTCTTATATCTGTGTTTTCCAATAACATTTCAGAAATGCTCAAGAGACACCAGCAGCTCAAGTGTCGCATCTATTAAAGGATGCAACAGGCTCTGCTACATTATTATTTATTATTTTTATTACACTATTGCCTAAATGTCAAATGATTCACAGCTGTTGCAAAGCAAAAGGCACAATCTTTTTACTCGTGGCATCTTTCCTACATTACAGGAATTTATACCAGACATTTTCAATCTGGGTTGCTGCTGAGGTGAAATTCTTACCCCCAGATAGAAGCTGTTATACCAAGTCGCAGTCCATCATGTTGCGTGTCATGTCACGTTACGTTGTACCGTGACACATGATTCCCTCTCCCAGCTGGTGATGTTTTTCCCCTGGGGAGCAGCAGTTGTGGACGCAACTGTGCGGGTTAATACGTCCGGGCACCTGGTGGTCCCTGAAGGATTTGATGAGTAACACTGATGAGCATTCTCTGGGTGCTGCTGTCACTTCATCCCCTCCTGCAGCGCTGGGGTCTGCCGAAGAGCAGAGAGAAGGTGAAAACAAGCGGAGGGCTTGGATTCCATCTTTAAGTCACGGGGATTGCACTTTCACTTTATTCTCCAACTTTATACTTCATCACCTATCATGCAGCTCTCAGAGGAGAAAGAATAAAAGTAGATTATACACTTTGGAGAGGGAGCGAGTATATTTAGCTGCTGCTGATCTTGTAACTTTTGTTACTTTGTATGTGGCTAGCCATCCATTCTTGCCAATTACCAGTGTGGTGCTTTGACAATAGCGGAATGAGATTCACAGCTACGCAGTCACAGCTTGAGACTTTGCAAATGAACAGTCATGGCATGCTTCTCAGCTTCCTTTTTATAGAAAAATTGGCACTTGCAATTATATACTTTTTAACAAATACTCCTTCTGCATCTCTAGTTTCCAACTTTGCTTTGTGATCCTAAGGGAGCATTCTTGCACTGCTAAATTTCCCAAAAATAAAACAAGACAGAGGCAAATTATATCCTCTCATAAGGAGAAGGAGCTAACAGGGGCTATTAAATGAAGATATCAGTCATCTGATTCACTCTGAAAAATATTGTTAATCTAAAAGTTGTATTATTTTTGGCATCATCAACTGCATCTAATTCAAAAGATTTTCTAGCTAAAAGTTTTTATTTCTTTGGGAAAAGGAAAGGATGTGAAACATTAAAACAGCAAAAACCTTAAGGCAAGAGAAAACAGTTCATTGTCCTTAAATCTACAGTAAAAGCTGCTGAAAAGGAAGTGATAAGCAGCCAGTACTAATGGTCAGCAGGTAGACTTACAGTGCTGTAGGTTAAAAGAGACTAAGGCCAGTGATTCTCTCAGGACTCTTAAAGTGAATGTCTCATCTGTATCTCATGTCAATCTTAGAGTAGCTCAGTGCATACTTATTTCAAGTTTTAACTGAGTGCCAGGTGAATTTTAACTGCTGGTACTTGTTAAATTAGCCAGGGCAGAGGGGAGTGGGAGGGGGGAAAGGGGGGAACCCCCGACCCCTTAACAGGAGATGGTTGGGACATTCTTTTGTTTTGTTTCTGGATTTGACTAGAACAGAGCTAAGCAAAACTTTCTCCCTTGGTTTCAGAAAACTGCTGTTGTGGCTATGTGGCTGCAGGGCAGGGTGATCCCTACTCTATATTTTTGGTTGATTCCCTTTCCCTTTCCCTTTCCCTTCCCTCCTCTCCTTCCTGTTCCCACAGATCTCATGTTTCTTCTCCCCTATATCCTCCCAGCATCAGACTGTGTCCCAGTTACTGCACCCCAGCTTCAGTGACAGCCATACTGGTGTGGGCCAACCCCACCTCCTTCCCAGGAGAAGCAAATGGCATTTGTCAGTGGTGACAAGACAGATTTCCTGCCAAAACTGAAGCAAACATTGTCAAACCTCCATTTCAGAGAATGGGGTTATAAGACAAGAAAAGGTCTTGACCTAGATTCTCATTACTTGAAATCATTCATTCTGGGGAAAGAGGCAAAGACTGTCTTCTTCAAACCCTTCAGCAAGGCATTCCTTCCTGGTCTCCATCAAGAGTTTTGTCTGTGAAGCTGCCACAGACATTCTCCTCTTTACAAAAGTAGCTTTTACCCCAATAAAGCCATTTAACTTGTAGTTTCCTAGGTGGGACTGCCTGTCCGCTGTAAATGCAGTGGGATCCTCAAGAGATTGTCAGAGTTTTCTATTTTATGTTTAGGAAGCCTTGTTTTTCAACAGCCTGCTGTTTAGCCATTGTTGTCATACAGTCAGGAGTTGAACTGCAGGGTTTTCATAAATGATTAAAGACAAGAGCTATGCACACCATGTAAAACAGATTCCTTGGATTATTGACATTACTGAAACCAAGGTGATAACACCTGATACAGACAACACATATCAGAACTGGAGACTACGCTCAGAGAAATAAATAGAATTTGCTCCACTTAGGATCGTAAAATATCACTGAAGGTACAGTGATGAGTCACAGTTTGTTACAGGAGTTGTGAGTACAAAGCAAATTAAGTGCTCAATCCCGTGTTTAGCTATCCTTGTTTATGAAGAAATAGCTATCATTAGATTTGTATTGATGTACTAAATTGTCTGAAGAATTTATAGGCATAAATAGTTCTCTAAGGAGGAAACATTAATAATCAGTCCTTTTTAAAACCGAATTGAAATACATTCTGTTTCTAATTTTAAGGCATATTCTGCAGTCCTAATTCACAGGAAACTGCTACTGTTGTCATGTTTCCCCTATATATAGACGTAGACAGGAAACCGTATGTCCTTATTTTATTGGAGTGTTAAAAATTGGAATACTTTAACAATATGACTATGAAGTAGGCATGGACAAGTTCTAATTCTGTGGTTAAATGTTAGAGTTGATGGAGAAAGAAGATTTAAAGAAATGTATAATCTTTTTAAGAATCTCATATTCAGGTTTTAAAATAGAATGCTTTTTTAATTTATATTGGAGTATATTATTCAGGAGTTTTTATATTAATTACCCCCTTTTTCTGTCACTGAGACTAACAATATGAATAGCATCTAAGGTTTTTTTCTTTTTTATCTCTTCTCTTTTTGAAGTGTTTACTCTTTTCAGCAATGGGACTCAATTATTGGAAATTTAGGTTATTAGCTGTGTTTTTGAAATTTACTTCTCCTTTTGTTACTCTGTCTTTTCAGTCTTGTTGAACTCTCTGATGATTCAGAAAATGGAAAAAAATAGTTTCTGTTCACTCAAATGCTTATAGTTACAAAAGAAGAAAATAGAATGAGAAGTCATGGGAATCTTGAAATCCACTGAAACTAGAATGCTTATTTAATTTTATATAAGATATCCCGTTAAACAAAAAGGAGAAAGAAACTGAAATAACATTTCTTAGCCAAACCCTGTTCTTGACACAATCTCATTTTTTATAGGAAAAACTTCCAGATGACAGTTTTCAACTGCAACAGTTGCCAGTTGTAGGAATGACAGAAGTTGGAGCAGTGAAGCTTTAAGCTATTGTTCTTTTCCTTGGGGTAGCCTTGAAAGAATAGATTCACACACTTAGCAAGGCTGAACAGTTTTCCAGCCGATGACTAAAATTTCATTTCTTTTTTATTGACATCAATCATCAAGATAAATATCTTGATTCTGAAGTCTTGTAGTCTTTTGCAAATATAGAGAGTAAGTAGAAAATACTACTAGACAGTGTAAATGGTTGCAGAATCCTGTGGTGTCAACAATTTGCATGTATTTTTGCTGTTTGCCTAAATGAAAATTTGTGTAATACAGTAGTGCAATGGACAAACAGTGGACAGTCAAACTCCATAGCAGTATTTTGATCACAGTTGATGATTTTCAGCTGAGAGGAGTTCTGTTCTGTTTCAGAGTCATGTATTGTCACACATATACCTATATATATATATCTCAGTATCTGCAAACTGCATTTTCTGAGGCAGTATTACATCATCTAAAAAGAGAAATGAAAGCAGCCTTTGCTAATAAATAGTCAATAGGCATGATAACCAGATTAGATTAAATAATTAATCTGAACTATTAATCAATTTGGCAACTGATAAGATGGGATCCATTTGCTAGTGTTGGAGAAAGGTTTTCATTATGAAAGAAAAACTGAGATAAAAGCCATCTAAGCTATAGACTTGTGAGGACAGACTTTGGCTAAGCATGTAGCAGCTAAATTCAGTACCACTTACAGTCCCACAGTCATGATTAGATTTTCAATATAAAGCATGGGAATTCAAAAGTTTCTATTTGGGAAATCTTTTCATATTACATTTTCAGGAGCCCAAAGGATCTAAATCACACACACTGGGTATTTCTTTGATAAGCCAAGCTGTCCCGGCTTCAAAAGGCAGCAGAACAGCTTCTGCCAGTGCACTGGCCCTGCATTGAAACCGGTGAGCTTTCCTGTGAGTGAACCCAGCCTGAAATTCTCATGTTTCAAATTCCTGCTCTCAGTGCCACACGGTCTCTTCTCTCAGCCTGTCAGCGCAGTCTGTCTGTGTGTGTGGGTGACTGCCACCAGGTGACCTGCTCCTCCCTTCCCCTATGTGTCTGTAGCCTTAGGGACCACTAAAAATGATACCTGATGTTTTGCCAGCCTCTTGGTGCATGTATGTATGTGCATATATATATATGTGTGTGTGTGCATGTTCACAGAATATCATGTGTATTTATGCTACTGTGCAGGTAGACAAAATAAATTGTGATTAAGCTCTATTCTTCTCTGAAATTCTTGTTTCAAATGCCGGCTTCATCACAAGACCTAGATGCCCAAAAAGGTAGGTGGAAGTCTTCTGGGATTTAAGATTATTCCAAATGCTGAAACACCAATGGGTATTTCGTGTCATCAGGCTTGTAAAAATCCTGCCACACACTGACCTGTACCTCTAGATGCTAAAATGTGGTCCCACTCTGTTTCCCATATGTCAAATTGTGCATCATTCTGTGGTCACACCTCCCGAGAGAGGAGCCCTGCAACTGGCTGAGCAGCTTCACTGCTGAGCAGCTTCGGTGCACACCAGGGCTCAGGGGAGACAGGCCAATTGGGGACCTGAATCATAACTGAACTGCAGTGAAAAAGACCTAGTCCACTGCTAGGATGGCTGTGCTTTTGGACAACATAGAAACGAAGGGAAGAAGGGAGGGAAGGATGACAATTTTGAAGTCTCCTTTTGTTTGATTTGTTCTGAGGACAAATTATCTAGAATCTCAGGTCTTGTCCCCTCAATTTAGTTGTTGAAGAACTGCCCGAGTACTGAATTTTTAGCATTTGGGTGTCCTATGGCTGTTAAAATAAATGCTAGCAGAAATACAAGCATGAAAACCCCAAGAAATTCAGCAAACATCTGTATTTAAAATAAGCGGACTGTTTTTCCTCTGTCTGGATTCCCCCTTCGGATAATGTTTTCCACATACTCTTTGGCCTGGTCATATCTATGTTAGCGAGTAGTGTGGTGGAGCTGGAGTGTGTCTGGAGGGTGATATGTCTGGTACTGTGAAAGCAAAACTGCTTCAGAATCAGTGCCATAACAGGATCTTACTTTCATAGGTACAGTATGTTTTATTATTGTGTGAGCAAGTAAAGAGTGCAGCTAAAGTATCACAGCTAACCAATAAAAAATGAAGCACTCTACAGAAACATTATGATTCATAAAAAATTAACTCCAGGCTCATGTATGCAAAACTTGATTACATAGGCTCCAAATCTCATCAGAGTCATTGTTTAACTGCTTTTCCCTGAAACTGGGCTAACTCTTGAAACATTTCATATCTATCATTTACTTTAAAAACACTTTAAATGCAGCAAATATTTAAACTTGAAAGATAATTCAGCATCTTTGTCCTGGGCTGTTTGTTATGAGGATTCTGTTGTATTGTTGTTTAGACAGATACTCTACGAATACAAATATGAACGAAATAATACTCGAGTCCACAGTTAAAATCAACATAAACTGGCATTGCTTTATTAAAGCTCACGGGGGCAGATTTGCCTGAGTAGAAGAGTTTGGTGGTGTCTGGTTTTGAAAATGTGATTCAACAAGGTTGTCATGCTAGTCAGAGAACTGGGGGTTTTGGTTCTGGGTAAACCAGAATATCTGCAAGAAGTGAACAGCCACCCAGTTCAAGAGTCTTTGCTAATGCTTTGGGATTTTTTTCTTCACCAAAACCCAGAGGTATTAATGGGCACTGGATGCTCAGTGTAGTCCAAAGAAACTGTTTTGAGATGTTCTAAACATTTTTAACATGTTGTCATTCAGTGTCCACACATATTTAAGAAGCAAACCTGTTCTAAGGCACAAATAATGAGCTCAAGAAATCCTATATGAAAATCATTACTTTTGAGGCTTTGAAATAATCCAGGATGTAATGACAAATATTTTATTTTTATGATATGAAAGTGGAAGGACTAATACTACCTCTTCCCCTATCAGAAGAACCCACTTGTTACTCATTCTTAATACTGTACTGAAAGATAAAAGTGTTTTTTCTTTGTTATCCCCAGCACTGACTATACTTAAATAACATTAGTGTTGAAGTACTGGTGATGGCAATACTTGCTGTGCAGCAATATCATGGTCTGCCAGGGTGTCACTGCAGCTAATAACTTCTCTGTCTTGGTCCCTCTTTGCTCTGTTGTTCAAAGAAACGTATTTACAATAGGAACATTTTAAATCCAGCTGATTTTTTAATGGTCTGCAGCAAATAACAGTGATTGGTGTAGAGCCTGGCATACTTTTTAGCATTACTGAAGTGCTGCATTAGGGATTTGACTGCCTGAGTCCCATTAAGGTATATGGGAACCATATGGCCAGATCCCCAAGTACTACTTTAAAAAATGTAGGTGATTCTGTCTGTAACAGAGCACAGGGTTTTGAAAGTGCTGTTCCGTGCTCCTCTTTTTAAACCTGTCTCAGGTTTTTATTTTTCTGCATTTAACTCATGGAAATTGCTGCAGATAAGCAGTCGTCCTGGAGGCTGGATTCTGGGTCATATCCTGCCTCCCACTGCTTTAGTGTTCCCAGTACTGGCTGTGTGGACATGTCTTCTAACAGCATGTCATTTGGGGGACTGTAGCACACATATCTTGTCTCTGTTCTAAACATTATTTATTAGATGCCTTGGATTCATTTACACTACCCTGGAAGAGCAGAGGCAGGTATATCAACTGAGGAATCTTTCTCACTCAAATGCTGAAAAGCCTTCTGAAGTGCAAGCCTCCAGTTTTTCCCTGGTTCCTTTCTGGTTCCTCTGACAACAATGTGCTATTTAAAGTTATTATTTCAAAATTACTAACCAAATATCATAATGTTTTAGTGAGAGACAAGGACAAAAGTCCTTTAGACCTGGTTATGAGAGGAAATGCTGCAATTTCTCTAATGTAGCAAGAAGTACAGGGGAAGCCCTCAGGGAAAATGGATGAACTGGGCTTTGATGAGTTAAAATACAAAGAGAATACTTCTTGCAAGTTTTCAGAGCTATAGGGAGACTCCTGGGACACCTACCCTGGAACGCCTCTGGGGCAATCCCCATGTGGAGGCCTTTGGCTGAACCTGCTGCCACCAGGAAGGGTAGTGGGATCACCAGTGCTCGTCTTTGGGGTAATCCAGTGGAGATGACAGCTTGAAAGGGCCTGAAGAGGATGGAAAGCTTGCGGAGGTGTTTCTCTCTCTCTCTCTCTATATATATATATATGCACACCTGTGTTTTGCAAGGTACATACAGTCTAGCTACCAAAGCATCTCCCAGCTGGTTCTGTTTATCCACTTTTACACTGTCCAGTATCGCATAAGCAAAGAACAATAGAAAGAACAGACAATGGGAGGAGAGAATAAAAGAGCATATTACCAGAGAGGGTGACTGGCACATTCCACATCCAACCCGTTTTTCCTTGTTGCCACTTATTCCCTGACTCTCTTTATGTGGGCTTCATGGAAATTATGTTTGGGATCTGTTTGCAGCTGACAAGGGGAGAGCTTTTTCTGTCTGGATAGATGTGTTTACATCGTACTTGAATATTTTAATGCAACGTCGGAGCTGCATCTGACATAGCTGGAATTTACTTTTCTTATGGGGATCTCAAGTGGTCTTTGCTGCCTCCTTCATTCAGGCAGTCAGTTTTGTGCAAAGGGTGTCTGTGAGCTACAGCAAAAATTAGATGGCATTACTTCCTCATAATTATGTAGCAGAGATCCTTTTGTCTGTATTTGAGAATTATAGGGGCTTGAACACCTTTGTACTTCTTCAGAATAAAGGCTGGAACTGAATTTTTAACCTAAGCTGAAATGTGTAGCTGAGTTTATTATAAACCTAGGTTTGTGGGCTGCTGCATCAATGTACATCAGACTTTAAGTATTGGTTTACTGTGTACAGATATGGCCCTTGCATACATGATTTTCCAGCTGAGAGGAGGGTCTACCAGACATTTGAGTGATAATGATTAGACAGGAACAAAAGGAAGAAAAAATATTCTTTGATTCCCCTGAGCTCCTTTGAGTGTCTGCTGAACATAATGATAGCCTCACTGGTGTGTAAGAACCACAAACCTGCCAGAGAGACCTCCAGAGGCAACACTTAACTCGCCTCTTGTCAATCTGAACAGTCCTTCATTTTTGTAGTTTCTGGATGCCAGAGAGACTTCTGTCCCTCTTTGCTCTCTGTCCCACTGGATGCCTTTTAATTTCCAGTCATTGGTGCCAACCAAGTTAAATTCCTGCTTGATATAGCTGAAACTTGGTTGCAACAGCAGGTTCTCAGAAATGCCCCAGACAATGGGCAAATGCCCAATTCTCTCAGCATATGTGCTAACCTTGAAACTCTACCTGGTAGACACAGTGCAATCAAAAACTAACCAGTGAAATCAAGCTGAGATTTGATCTTGGGAGCTAATAGGAGAAAAAAAAGATGACTATGTAAATATGGTATGGCTTTCAAGGGGGAGATGTACAAAGTCATTCTTAATCATCAGCATCTCAACAGAGTCGTGATAGAAGGACCTGGCAAAGCCTGTCAGCATCTGTGTTAATCCAGTTAATTAGCAGGAAAAGGACAAACTCCTCTGGAAACACCTATGTGATGGGCAGGCTCTCCTCGTATTTCATTGGGATGATTGTTTAAAAGGTTGCAGGCAAAACTGCGCCTGTATTCCTTTAGAGGTTTCCTTCACGTGCTAAAGTTGGGGCATGTTGGAAGGCACGTGGGCCTGGGAGGTAGCATGGGGCAAAGAGCACCCAAGCAACGTCACAAGGAAGCAGTGAAATAGGGAGACAGTAGCTTAAGCTACAACCTCCACAGTCTGAGTGATTTTCTTCTCCCTTCTTTTCTGCCTTGCTCTTTCAGCAAGGGAAAAAAGAAGGGAAAAGGCTGCAATGTGTCACAAAGGAACAGACTGGCAGACATCTGCCTCTTGCCTTATTTATTTATTTCTTTAAAAAAAAGGAAAGGGTACAGAGCCAACTCTTCACTCCAGAGCCCCCAGTCCCTTAACAAACCAAATGGTGGCTGTTGGCAGGGTATTGACAGCTTGTTAATGAAGGAATTCTTGACAAAATGACAACCTGTGTGGGATGCCATGTGAAGCTGAATCCTCCCACAAACCAGTACTAAGTAATTAGGCGGTGGTGAAAATAGCAACTAACTACTGTTGGGGAGAAGAGGAAAAGGGGAGGGGAATCTCCTAAATTAATTATAACAGCATTTCTCGTTTCAAAAGTATCCCTCTTCCCCTTCCTTGAGACGACACAACAGCTTTCCCTGAACTATTTCATCCTGAGTTTCTCTCAGGGGCCAAAGGGAGTGTTTGAAAAAACTGAGCCCGGTGACCGTGAATTCAGTGCCTTTCTCTCTGCAAATGTGATCAGCAAATGAAACGCTAATGAAAACCAAACAATAAGTTGGCCGCTGGGGCCGCCCCTTCTGCTCCCCAAAAGGGCCCTGTCTGGTTTACCTCGCTTTGTTTTTCCCTTGATTTTTGTCTGATCGCTTCAGGCAGGTGGGCCTGTCTGTCCGCAAGCGCATTAGGTTTTAAACCCCCGAGAGGAGGCTGCGTGATGAATCTGCCAAAACAGAGCGATGGAGTTACAAAGTGGGTCTCGCAGAAAGGCACGTTTTTAAACAGTGGCTCAGCAACGTGGGCTCACAGCAGCGGCGACCACATCCGTGACCGTGGCATCAGGCTCACGGGCTGCAGCACTGGCTGGAGAAAAACCTGGGGCTTGCGCTGAAATTACATTTCTGGCGGCCATTCAGTTTGGCTCACTCGGAAGTTACCATTCTCCACCCTGGCTTGAACAGGAGCACATAACAATTTAACTAAATGGTTCAATAAAATACAGCATACCAGTTTGTACTAGAAAGAAAGCAGTGTCTTCCTTTTCAAATGCTTTTTCCCTCCCAGAGGCTGAAAACTTTTGATCAGCTGCAACATGCAACAAGTAATTGAAACAAAGCAAATGGGAGCTTCTTTGGTTGGTTGGTTTTGGTTTTCTGCTTTTTTTCCTAAATGAAAACCAGAATTTTGAGAAATTCAACTAAATTTGTGTTTTGTACTCTTTAATCTATTTGGTCTTTTCCCTTCTTTCTTCTGGGAGACACATTTGCTTTCTACGATTATAGTTTCAGATAAGAAACACAAACTGAAATGAATATTCTATACCTTCTATTTTTAAAATAATGTAAAGAAATTAAGAGCCTGAAGACTTTGAATAGCACTAAAACAACTTATTTGTTTTTTCAATTCTTCATGACTTTTTGTTTTGAGAGAACAAAGGACTCTCAATAACATTCTTGAATCTCAACTATTACTTAGTTTGTACTTAAGTTTGTTGCCATTTGTGGCTTTTGTAATCATACTCTGTTTAAACATTACAAAAGCCACAAATAAACAACTGCTTGAGGAATCACTCATTGATTCTTGAAATGGATGAGTAATAGAAGATCTATACATTTAATTCTATTAAATATTTTTGGAAGGAATAGAGATTGACTTAGTTCTGGTTTACTGTGTAAGGTCAAGAATAGACATAGGAAAGAACACTTTGAAGGTTAAGGGTTAAAGGCTTTACTTTACAGGGAGCTGTTAAAACATCTAATGCTCAATAACCTGTTGTACCAGTGAGAGGCAAAAGACAGGTCTGTATACTAACAGACCTATGAATAACTTGTTTATGCTGCAAGTAGACAAGTTTGTTTTGCCTGTATTGTGTGCCTCAAATTACTGATTATATTTCGAATGGCTCCTCACCCCACTCAGTTTTCAAAGAAAGCCAACCAGTTTTTGATTTTGGATAATTACAGTGCTCAGTAGCATTGGCAAGTGAAGGATGGAACACAAATGCTTTATAATTTTGGTAGTCAGTATTTTTTGTGATGTGAAGAAGTATAGAAATATTGATGATGAAATTTTGACCTGTGCAAATGTATGAATGCATATTAGCATTGACTCATAGAATTTTGCTTTATACAGATTTAAAAATAGGACTGAAAGTAATTTTGCCTTCATTTCTAGCATCTGCTTTAAAGCTTTTGGAGGTATTCTTCTGACAACAGGATCAAGAAATTACTCTAGAAAACTATTGTGCAGTTGACATGGTGAATCTGTGCATTGGTGTTGTTAAAAATGAGGATTGTGAGCACCTTTCTTGGGAGATTTACTCCATGTTCTGGCCTTCAGTACAGGGCTACAGTATGCTACAAACCAAAGGAAAATATAAACAAATACAAGGAAAACAAGGCTTGTCAGGTGCTGACTACATCAAAAAAGTAAATATTAAAAAATTAGTCACAAAACTAATTAAAATCTGGACTGGACTGTAGAGAATCATCTTTCTTTCACGTAACTGCATATAAGGTGCTGTAATAAAATTTCCCACAAATGGGAAAGCAAATGTGTATGATCCCTTTGTGTTTCTGCTGGGAGTTTAGGGCTGGCTTGGTGATACTGAATTGGGGAGAGGCTCGTTTACGGTGAACAGGATTGCTTGTGTGATCGTGCTCATGGGGTCAGGTTCTTTGTTTGTAGACTGAGAGGCAAATATTAAGGCTACCACTGATTTGAAAGTCTTGGTTCTCAGGGGGATGCTGCAATCTGTGCTGTTCAGAGATCATGACCTCCCACTTCTGGTGTCTGTGGAGGAAGTGGAACTAACATTGCTTTTAGGAAATTGGTTTTGTGGAAAATGCAATCTCGCAGAGTAGGTAAGAGCTAGTGCTCATCACTGCCTCTGAAGGGGACTGTGAATGGAGCTTCCTCCTCTGACATGCTAAGTAAAATACATATTTTATGTCAAGCATTTTGCAAGGCTCAGCCTCAGTCTGCTCAGTCTTTCATTGTATCAAAATGTCAGTGAAGAACCATATACCAGAGAATTTCTCCTTGCTCCAGAGTCTTATTTGTCCAGAAGCAATCTGAAATGCAAGCAAATTCCAAGTAACTGCATGAGTGAAACAACTGGAACATTGTCAGCACACAGACTTGTGCAAGCAATGCAGACTATGGTAAACTCACATGCATGGGTTTTGTTCAGCTGCTGAACAACAAAAAATGTCAGATGACATCTCTCATACTGTCATTTATTTAAATAAATCTGTACATTTCTTATGCTAACTGAAGTAAAGGGATAAGACTTTTCAAAGCCTGACAGCATTTACATATTAGTACCCCTTTACGTATGGGCTCCTGTTAAGCTTGGGGGCTCAGAAAGACATCCAAGGTGCAGCACAATAATGATATTCTTCAAAGACCTTTTTCTTATCTTACAGATGGAGAAATGTGTATTACTTTGCATTTAAGGATCGTGCTATTGGATTTTGTGTAGAATAGCAATAAGCAGTTGAAGTGCCTTAAACACACTCACTTTTGTGACATTGCAAAATTAAGTTTGCAAATTGGTTACCTAAACTCACATTCTGTCTAATCCATAGTAAATATTGTGATTCTTTCAGAGCTACTGAGTACCCACATTTCTTTCCCATTTGTTGGGTTTAGTCAGGGGGACTGAATACTTGACAGTTTTGCAAATGATATTGCTCAAATAGGTGCTAGTATCAGCAAGGCAATTCTGTTTCAGTGGGTGATTTTGAAAATCTTGACCTGAGATCTGCCCTGTAAGGAAGTATGTAAAGTTTTGTGTATCCTACACATTCAGCACCAGATCTCAACTTGTCCAACTTTTGTATTTGTTGCAGCTTCACAGTCAATGAGTTCTCTTCATGAAGGCTGTCAACCAAGTGTCTGAATTAGAGCCTGCAATTCAAGTCTGTTTAAATCTAATAATTTCTGTAAAGCAGGTAAGGAAAAGAGTGGTAATCTGTAAGCAGCCTCTTTTCCCTCAGCATTCCTGGCTATTATTGTTCAGAGACTCTGCAGGAATGGTATTTGTGAATTGAAAAACACAACTGTGCTTTCTCTGTTTCGATTCTATGAGCTAAGAAAATCTCAATAACATCAAGTTGCCTCCTCCCTAACCAGGCAGCACCAAAACAATTGCTTTTCCACCAGTGCTTACCAATTCCAGTGACTGGTGATGGGTGAGAAAATTGTAACCTGGTATGTCTTCTTCCTGTACCTTAGCTCACTTATTCCTCCCACCATGGCCTCAGTGATGGGCTGCCTGTGTCTGCACAACTGCACAGTGCCACACACAGTGTGACAACCTGATCCTTGACAGTGACTTGACAGCATACGCCACCCATAATACCAGGAAGCAGAGCACTGTCTCAGTGTATGTAGATTTTACTACAGTGTAGATGCACATTGAGGGAAGACACAGGTGAATAAAGCTGCACCAGCACCAAAAATGTACATATGTGGCAATACTTTTACCCTGGTAAACTTCCAGAAGAGTAATGGCACTGTTAAATCGCTGTTGCACGCTTTGAAATAATTTACAAGAAAGGACTATGGTAAATAAATAAAAATAAGAAACTGAAAAGCAAGGCAAAAGAAGTAAAGAAAACTGCCTAGGGAGGCTGCAGTTAAATCATGAGAATTTCTGAGTTTTGGGAACATATTCAGACTAGTTTGTCAGACCCTGCTGCCTGATTATTATTTAGAGTGAAATATATGTTGGCTAGTTCCCTTTATTTATTCACTTTAATCATCTCACAGCTCCTTCAACTCCAGGGCACTGTTGGTGAACAGAAGATTTATAATTTGGAGAAATCCTGAGCCTGGAAATGGGTGAATTGCTATAGCTCTTGTGCAGGTGTCATTTCATAGCAGTAGATTCTCTGATTTAGACCAGCGGACATTCTGGGCTAACAGAAACAAAGCTCATTAAGCAGGCAGTAATATATAATTGGAAAAGTAGATGTTGCTACATTACTATTAGAATAAAATCTAGGTGATGTTTGCTCTATCTTCATAGCAGGCTATCAATATTCTCAGCAGCATTATTAGTATTTATTGAAAATCTTTTGTAAAGTGCTACAAGTTTGCACAGAGGTAATTTAAATCACATAATTAGGGTGCCTATAACCATATACAGAAGGATAGATGCTAGTAGTGCTAAGTACTTGATTGTATTACATTGCAATGCTATTCTAGCGGGATTAGAGCATTTTCTGTCACTGTTGATTGCATGGCAAAAAAAAAAAAGAGGAGTTTTTTACACACATTTCTGAGTCTGACAGGTTATGAATTCTAGACTGTGTCTCACAATTAGCCTGATCCTGTGCAATCTAGGTAATACTGTCCAGGAAAACATGCAAGTGATATGTCTCAAAATGCTGAATCTCGTCTTGCATGTGTGTGCATACAAACGGGTTTATAAAGCATCTATGTGTAGCCTAATCACTTTGCTTTTACCAATATGCAGTTTTGGAAGACAATGTTTCAGAATTCAACCGAATTTAGCTGTATTTATTGATTGCATCTTATCATAACACAGTCTTTCCCTTTTGCAGGAGTTGTTCCATTGTGTGAGGTGTGAAAACATCTGGATGTTACCAAATCGTTTTTCTGTCTACACAGACAAGTTTTAATTTCAGTTCCATGCTGCGTGAAACTTTCTATTAGTCCAGTAGGAAAATGTAGTTCTGTATGTTATATGAAATTTAGCATACACTTAGGTTTAGATCGGGTCTTGAGCCACAGAGCAGCCCAAGCTGATGTCAGTCAACCCGTAAACAGACTGTATTAGAGCCCTAATCAATATTGTGAGCCTGATATGAACCACACAGAATTCATCAGGAGCTGTTTGGTCCATTCAATGGTCTTGGTAAGAATCTGCTCCGCTTAATTGAGCTTTCCAGCTAAGGCTGAGGTCTGACCATGCCACAGGCCTGTGTCATCTCAGAATGGGAAATCAGTAACACTACACCCTGAGGAATTTGTTTGCTGCTTGCTCAGTGTATGTTATGAAGTGACATGTGGGTTAATAGTTTGTCTGCGGCACATCTGTAGTCATTTGCTGAACTCCACTGTGGTACTGAGGGGAGGAGACAAGATGAGACAGCACTGGTGCCCCTGCAGCAGGGAGGGCACAGGGAGCATTTCTTCCCACATGTGAGCTGTTAGAGGCTGTGAAAGTCTCTGTGACCTCTTCTACTGCTCCTATCTTAAGTAGTAACACGAGGGCCAAGCAAAATGTGGTATTGTGCCTGACATAAAAATTTTGCCAGGTCAGGCGTGGAGATGATGCTCTCCAGGGCTACAGTTTCATGAAGAGCAGAGGCACAGAGATCCAGAAGAATTACTAAGTGGGCCAATCAATACTGAATCCATTTTTCATCATTCATTCATAGGAAGAAAAGGGATGTCTAGCTTAATCATTCCTTACAGAAAATAAACAGGCACCTTGTCAGCCCATGAGAAAAATCATTCACTGATGCCAAGATAATGTTTCTAAACAACTGACTGGATCAAAGGTGAAATTTAATTGATTATGTGTTAAATATTCTCTTTCTCCCTGTCTCTGACATAACACTCTCTCATATTCACAGAGTAAAAATACCCAGACAGTAGGCTGAACAATTTTCTCCTTGTTGCCATAGAAATTTCAGGCGATTATCCAGTACTGTGGCTGGATTGCTTGTAGAGATAGAGAGTTTGATCCTTTTTCACCTAAATTATGTAAGTCAGACACAGCTCTGCTGAACTCAGGAAATTGTAGAACTGGTGTAAATGAGAGAAGGGTCAGTGCTATAATGTTAGTGACTCTTTTGTAATTTTTTTAACTCACTGAAAGGTTTGATTGAGTTTTTCACTTAATCCAAAGTGCATCTCTTGTGGACAAGGTCAAAATCCTGGGTCAACTGCTACAGTTTTTTATGATTTTTAATTGCAGCTGAAGTGTTTGGTGTAGGACTTGAGTACTGCTCAAATTCATGGTATAGTTGTATCATTCACAGAAGGATTTATGTCTGAGTGGGGGAAAAAAAGAAAAAGGTAAGAGAAGAAACTAGAAGAACTAGAAGCATTTTATCAAAGCGACCTGTCTGGATTCACAGGCATATCAAAGGCAGGGTAGGAGCAGATCTCCTGTCTTTCTTGCTCCCATCTTACTAGACAGTGCCTGTGAGTGTAAGAGCAGTGCAGCAGGTAACAAGAAAGCATCACTCCATTAGCTTGTTTGCTTATACCAATATGCATTTGTCAGATCTAGTGTGTAGGCTAATATCCAACTGGGCATCCCAATAAGCAGCATATGACTATGACATCCAGCTGTGTTCTTTTTCTGTTGTGTTGAATCAATCAGAGTTTTGCTCTCCGTGCTCCTTGTGGGAATGGAGATACGAAGGAGTGGAAACAAATGAGGCTGAGCTTCTTTTCTGTCAGGCATCTATATTTATAATAGCACATTTGACCCTTTCTCAGGGCACCCCACAGCACTCCAAATCTTCAACAATAAGCCTTCTGCAACAGACCACTTCCAGTGCTTGCTTGGAAAGGGAACACACTGGACAGCTGAGAGGGCCATATTTTGATGGAGATGTTCAGGATCTGAGGCTCCCTCTAGGTCCAGCTCTACTATCAGGAGGTTGATTTGGCTTGGACACAACCCTGGCACAGAAAGGGTGTGACCTGGTGGTGTACTGAGATTCCAGCCCAGGTCTGGACACATACACATCAACATCATGTGTCTGCCAGGGTCCTGTGGCTTCACTCTCGACTGGGAAAGCTCATTCCAGTGTATGTAACAGTGGCTGAGAACAGCTGTGTTGGGGATCTGCAAATTCCAAAGCTGAGCTTGTTGTTTGTACATGTAATTATGCACACACAGTTTCAAATATGTTAATTTGGACTTGTTTCTGGCCTCCAGCGTGGGGAGTGTGGAGTGCATGATAGTCGCTGGAATGCAGTGCTGGTTGTGCATTGGAAACCTTCACCTCTGAGGGCAACAAGGCACACGACACACAGCAAGACTAACTTTTGGTTTCTGTGAGCTGCATTAGTGTCCCATATGTAAGCTGCTTAGGTTCTCAAGTGCTAAGGCTGATGGGATGGCAGTAGCAGGGATATGAACCACGGCTACAGGAACCTTCAATGGATCATGGAGAAGCTGAAGTCTATCTCCATGGCCTACAAAAGCCTGGGCATACAGGCACAGATTTTCCAACAAAAAGTCCCTTACCAGATAACCCTTCTCCATGGAGACTTTCCTTCCTTTTCAGATAGTTAGAGTCATGAGGAGGAAGATTTGCCATATTATATCTTTTCTTCTGTTTTGTAGTATAGGGTTTTCTAACATCAGTGCAGGGGTGGTGTTAAGCGCCTTCCGTGTGCCCTACTGTTATTACTTGCCTTTATCTGGAAAAGTGATTCTGTAAAATTTGCACTCTGCTCTTCTCTGACAATAATTCCACGGAATTGATGGCTGAATGCCTGTCAATAATACTGCTTGTAGATATTAATACACCAAAGACATTGTCAACCCTGAACGAGCTGTATGTGCTATAGCAGTATTAATGGAAGCACTATGGATTTTCACATTTGGATCATCTGTAAATACAGCAGTTCCATGACATGTATTTCTTCTGCCCTATTTGAACTCGAAGAAAAATTAATCTGGCCCATCTGCAGCTGGACTTGTTTAGAAAATCTGATTGCCTTCCAGACACCAGCCTTCCATGCTCCAGGGATGACAGTCTTTCCACATGCTAATTAACTGAGGACAGAAGAAATCATCACAAAATATTCTCATTTTTGTGCCTGCAGCTGTAAATTCAAAATTAAAGTAATTTGGGGAGAAATAATGTTGTGAAGTGTCAAAGAAGATTTGCAATTGTCAGTGCTTTTAAAGAAGCTAGCTATGCTTATAACCATGCACTGAATATGATGCTGAAATGTAGTATTTACTTGTTTGGTGACTTCTTCATTCCACCAAAAAAGCCCAGCGCAATTTGGGCTCTAGAAAGCATCTTCATAATTCAGATTAGAAGCTTGACTAGGGAAGTACAGAGGTAAGGGCTGGAAGTAACTCAGGTATGGACCTTTGATGTACACTCTGTTAAACTAAGCTACTGAGAGTTATTAGCACTCTAAGATGTGCCAGGAGGAATGACAGAGGCGTGAGGCTCAGCTGCTAAATAAGGAAATCTAAATGAGCAATATCTTGAACTCCATAGATTTATGTTTTACCAGCTGCCTGAAAGAGACAAATGTTAGTTATTCAAGAGGAACCACATGCAGTAAAGCCTTACATGTTAAGAATATTATGACATTGGTGTTGCATGCAAATGGAGAAGGTGAAGGATATCCTTAAGGATTTCCCAGTGATCACTACACTTTCATCAGCTCTTATCTTTTACCAGAAATCTTAAGATATGTGCTATTTTCCACTAATCCTTGGTGCTATGATAGAAGAATCTCACATTGCATAGGAAAGAAAGCAAACAGTGGGAGAAAATGGTCTAAAAACATGATTTAAAACCTTCCCCATCTAGAAGATGAATGAAAAGAACCTAGCATTTTATCTTTACCTCAAGATTTGCCCTTCAATAAAAATGAAAATAACTCCTTAGCTGCGGGACTTCACTCATCACAGTGGCTCTGAGCTGCCTGTGTACTTCCATTTACACCCACCCTGATTTCCCAACAGAAATCTTTGTGGGGGTGAGTGTATTCAGGGCTGTTCCAAATCCCATTAGTCAGTCAGAGTCTTTCAATTGCCTGTAGTGGTCTTTGTATCAGCACTATGATCATTAATAAGAAGTTAGAAATAGCCATTCCAGTGCCTGGCTACCCCAAAAGACTTATAACATTTTGCTGCTGCAGCAAGCCAAACCAGTGACTTGTTCTACTTTTATCTGTCCCACTGAGCATAGTAGGTCTGCATGAGGAGTGTGAAAAAAGCAGTTAGGAAAATGTCTTCTGCTTTTCTCTCTTCCAAGTATCTCCTTTATTTAGCATGCCTGCATCACTGTCAGTCGAATGCTAGATGCCTCAGTAATGAATTAGAATTCAGCTTCCCCTGAGTATTCTGCACTGAACAGTTTAAAAAAAATAATCCTTTTAAAAGAATGACAGATTGAGAGCAAAAGCAGTCCCAGAAGTTTTCTCTCCACTTTACTTGTGACTCAAATCCAGGGTGTCTAGCTGGTTCAGACAGAGCTTGCAATGATTTTCATCCTTGTAGCTCCTGCCTCCTTGGGAATGTGTTACTAGACAACCTCCTGTTGCATGGCTACACTGGTAAATGCGTGTGCTACCCCATGGCTGTGAAGGCAGCAAGGGTAGAAAATTTCAAATGGAATCTGGAATGTTTTTGTTTACCAATACAGCGAGTGAGAGCACTCAACAAACACATAGCAGTGGTGTCAGCAATCCACAAGTGGTGGCAGAAAGCAGAAATTTTTAATGACAATCAGCAAGATCAATGAAGTGCTGGGGACTAAGTCCACAAAATCTGGAGACAGGTTACCTGTGAAAGGTGGCATTGGTTGGTTTTTTTTTGAGAGGGAAGACTTGGTGGCTCTTAGGAACTTGTGGGTCTCCAGCCTTAACTGATACAAGACAATACAAATCAGCTGAACAGCTACAACTTTGCTTACTTCTGACTCCTGTTTGGTTTCTACTGGGAAATCTGGTAAAGTAAACACAGTTTAGCCAGCCTTCTAGGAAAGGCTACAGTAAAAAACCTAAAAATTCATTTCTTTGACTATTTACATCTATTTCTATTTTTAATGCTCCGATCCTGGAGATTTTAATGAAATCATGTAGTGCAAAACAGCTCCTCTGCAGCTGTCTCAGGACCTGGGGTATTACCACAGTCTCTTGAGACAGGTTTTACTACACCAAGTGAAAGACTTGTAGATGGGAGGGCAGTCTGAACCTAGTGCATGCAAGCAGGGAAAATATAAGTGTATCAGAGACTGACTCTATGTGTTCTATCTATATATATTCTCCTGGTTTATGAAACAAGGGAGTTCAGGGGGCAGCCTGGCACATACTGGATTTGCGCCAACCCATATGCTCAGCTTCCAGCCATGGAAACTAGGCATGAAAGAGTGACATGGTCTCATTTAGACTGGAGTCTGGAAATGACCCTGGCAGACATCAGCTGGCACCTGGCCAGAAACTTGGTTCCACAGTGTAAGTAACACCACTTATTGCAGAAATTTATTATGTGCATTGAAAAGGTGCACATATAGTGCAGTAATTATTGTGGTGACACTAAAAATACACCGCTTGCTTTGCTCCATGTTGGCTGGCTTTTGTGCCTACACTGCTAGAGCCATTTAGTAGACTACAGTAACTTCCTCTGTGAGTTTTTGATTTACTACACATTCCTCATTCAAATTCCTACTGGGAAAGGAGATGTGACAGATTGTCAGACTCAAATCTGTCTCCTTGTGATGATAGCAGTCTCATACTTCTGTATTGGTATTGGTATTCCTACCTAATAAAAAAAGACACTAACCTTTATTTGACTACAGCTCAGTTGCATCTTGATTCCTCAAGCAATAGTTTAAACCTATTAAAAGGGAAGGGTATGCTGTATAAAATGTGTGGCAAAGACAAGGGATGTGTGAGCATGTAAGGTTTATGTTTCATTATCAAGGTGCTTTTTGATGGTGCAGCACATACAGGAGAATGTGGACATAAAGCGCCAAAGCTCTGTGTCCCACAAGGACCCTGCTGAAATCAGGGATGAGAACTTTGTTTTTCTTATAAACTGGTGTGTTTCCAGTTGCTGTGGTTTTCAGCAACAGTGTATTCCCACAGAAAGCATTTGTGCTTTCATACATCAATGTTTCGCTTGTGTTCATGTGGCTGATTGTCTGTGTTGGTGTGGTGGTGCCAGTCTGTCAAGCAATAAGTTAATTAATTATATATTTTTCACCTTGTTGTGTTTAAGGCTCTATTTGCCATTCATGTGATTCTCAGAAATGTTTTTAATTAGGCCATGCCACCTCTGCATTTGGGCTGTGACAGTCTGAATCTGTTTGACTCACAAGGAGCAAAATATGTCTGATGTGGCCAGTGTTTGCAGCAGCTCCACCCTGATTTGCCTGAATTTTAAACTTGCATAATGCACTGAGGAGATACTGAGCATTTTCAGAGACTTTCTATCTCTGCCCAAAGGGATTGGCAGTTTAAACTGTGTCAGCCACATTATGTAGTCACAAACACGTTAATGGAGCTGAAATTAATACATATGCCAAAACAAAAAAATACTTATTAACAATGAGAAAATATTATTTTAAGAGTCATATTGTCTTATCAGTGATGCAAAGTGAACCTTTATTTAGTCTCAGTTGCAGCTGAGTAGACCCTGCAAACTGTAAAAGCTGATACCAGACTGCAGTGGCCCCAGGACAGCAAATTCTTTTATCAAGTTGTGCAACCAGCCCACTTTCTCATTTGGGAAGCTGGCCTTGTGTAAATGCCCTCATGTCCCGTTGCTTTGAGTTGGTTTGGCCAGCAGGTTTACCACTGGAAGTTGCTCTGAGATGCCAAGAGTGTTTTCTTAACACAGCATAAGCAGGCAAATAGACTACTTGTTCTGGAAATCTGCGCTGTGACTCCAATTTCCCTCAAATCTTCCTGAAAGCAGAGGAAGTTTAGGTTAGGTCTGCATTTCAGTGTACATACAATTGATGTGGGTTTGGTATGCTATTGATAAGTGCTAGAGTGTTGTCTAGCGTTAAGAAAGCAACCATTAACATGCAGTGTGTGTAGGTGAGCAAGAGATCTTATTAACTTTCCTCTCTATTTCTGGATGAAAACGTGCATATAATGGAAATAAAATGGCTTGTTAATGACTTTGGTAATGCAGAGTCTCTTAGAAGGGTGTTTAGACAGTGGTATGACACAGTCGAGAAACAACTGAAATGGTGAGTTTTTGCACTTCCTTCTCCATTTTAGCCACTGTTTTCCTTTTCTGTAGTTAGAATTTGCCAGAGCAGTAACTGCAGCCTCAGTTTAGCTCACGGTGAGTGCCCTGCCTGAGATACAGGAGTCCATGGCACAGTTCCCTTTGGCTTCAGCAGGGCTCTAATGTCTCCTTCAGCTGGAATTGCTGAATAGCCATAATAATGTTTCTAAGCTTTTAAATATAAAACAAGATATAATTAAGACTAGACTTAGAACTGACTTCAAATGTCTGTGCACTCTTGGGCATGTGAATGACTGAGCAGATAGGCAAATATAAAGCTTGTAAGGGCAAACTGCTAATAGTGCTCTTATGCTGTTTTTCTACCTTAACTAGATACTTAGATTTTAAGAACAGATCTGCATCTGTTAGCTGTCTTTTAAACCTTTCAGATACACCCGTGCATTTGTTTTACTAACTGAACCTACCAACCTGCTTTCAGCTCAGCAGTATCATTACCAACATTTTTTGTCACTCCAAAGAATGTCTATGAGTGCCTTGAGCAAGGGAGGTGTATATTAGATTTGACTGAGGTCTTGTTAAGGGTCTAGAGGGAAACAGGAACTGTGGAAGGTATTGTTGTTCTCTGCTACAGTTGGAATCAAGGTAAGCCTTACACAAGATGATTAATTTTTTTCATTTTAAGCACAGGTTTGTGTTACAGATTCCTAACACCTCTGGAGATTTCTGTTGAGAGATTGCTAGTGGGAAGACCCTTTACAGAAGATCAGTCGCTTAGATTCACTTGTGCACTAGCACAAAATTTTCTTTTAGCGTGCTGACACCTTTATTGAGTGAAATCACTTTATAGAGGAAGTTCCTTAGCTCTTGTTGGGTGTTTTCACAGGATGGTTGTCTTTATCCCATGTTGCTGTCTGCTGGCTGGTCTGCCTATTCCTTCAGTAGCAGAAAAATATTATCATGTGCAGTATGGAATGCATACAGCGAGCGTTATTTTTGCCAATGTGCTACTGGTGCTATGGATGTTCTCAATAAATGAGGCAGGAGGCTTTAAGCAGAGGTCAAAGCCTGAGCAGAAAAGCAGGCTGAATATCAGGGAAAGATGGGCATGCTTTCGGTCATGTCTATGGTCCTGAACTCTTGGGAAAAGGATGGGGAAGAAGCCATTTACACTTGTAGATACTACATATGTAGGCAACTGTTACATAAGGAGCTATGTATGCAGCAGCTGTTAGACAGTATGAAAATGCCCCTTGGTATACCTGGAAGGTCTTCCATGAAGAATTATGTGCTAACCTATTATTATTCTCCAGTATTAGCCTATTCTTATGTAATTATCATATGTATATATAATCCTAATATCATTCTAATCCCTATATAAACCTAACATTAGCCTATTCTTATGCTCTAGCATCAAAGGCAAAAGGAGAAAGGTTCTCATGTTTTTGTTGCTGTTGCAAATATTTAGCAGTGTTAAAGATAAATATTAAAACACTGGTCTCTTATACTTGCATGTCTGATTCTGACAGACACCTCTACGATATCTGTGGAATAAATATGCAGAACAGGACAGCATCTATTCAGTTTGGGGGGAAAAAAAAGCAGAGTTAAGGCAGACCACATCTTTTGGAGAAGTCAGTGAGTGATTTAGCTATATCACAAGCTTCTCATTGTTCTCTTTCCTCCAGAAGTTCTCTGTGGTTTCAGCTCTGAGGTCTCTCAATCACCTATAGTGTATTGTCTGTAAAGTTTCCTATTAGTATGAATTTTTAGCACTATAGTGAGCACCCTGGAGGGTGAAATTAAATGTAGATGACGACAGAGTGCTGAAACCCAGCAGAATTACAGTTTCAATTACCCAACTACAAACATGGATCAAAGGCACATTCCTAAATCCTCAGTTCCATCTGGGTCTCAAATGACTTCAAACTCACATACAATTTCCTTGTTCAGTTGAAACCTGTCTTATTTCTGCTCATGGCCCATTCATTTTCCTGAGACAGACATTAAAGACATTTAGTCTGGGAAGCACTAAGAATTGCTTTAGAAACATGAACTAATACCACTGTTGGGAAATGGTCTTCTGCCATCTCACACTCTGTGTCTCCAAATGATGTCTGGTGCAAGTCCAGAGGCTGCAATTAGAAAATACACTGCAGCTGTTTAAGTAACCCAAATTCATTTGGGATGGTTTCTCCAGGAGTATGAAACTAGGTGCATGATGAGCCAGCCACTCCTGAGACCTCCAGGCACGGCTCGACAATAATCTTATAATAATATATAAGAAATATAATAAGAATTGTTATTATGAATGTTGACCTAAACGTATGAGTGAATATATCAACTCTTTCAAGTATATCAAGATTTGAGACAACTTGTTTTGTTTTGTATGCCATTTAAGATGCCATACAGTTTAGTCCATGCCAAAAAATAAACAAGAAATAACACAAAGTATATGCTCAAATACATTTTTGGTAAGGTTAGTATATGTTGGTATATGTTGGTAAGACAAGCATACCCAAACACCAAGTTTTAATAACTTAAAAATAGTTTTTTAGAACAAAGTATTTGGAGCAATTGCCCAGCTTACCTCTCCTAGTGAAAAGCATGAGCCTGCCAATTATATATGAAATATCCCACAAAGTTGTGCAAATTCTTATAGTGTGAGCAAGCTGAAAGTCAAAGATAGTGTCAGATGTTGACTGTAGCCTTTCAACAAGTACCACATTAAAAGTAACCATGTAGCTCAAGCTATTAGACCTCAAGGCAGAGTGAGAATATTCTGGGTTCGTGCTATTATTTCATGTTGCTAAGAATTTTAGGGAATATGTGGTACAGTTGAATGGAGTTTCAGCCCTTTCTGGTATGCTGCTCATTACAATAATAGGGATTAACAGAGAAAGAATGTATCAAGCTATTTAGAAATTGCTGAAAGGACTATGAACGGTGGGCTAGAACTTCGGTAAGCATAAATTGGCACAGCTCGGTTCAACTCAGTGGACTGTGACTATTTTAAATTTACTGAAATTCCAGCTCATTATATAGAAATGTATCCATTTATAGATCATAGCAAGAAAAGGTTAAAATTTAAGATCACAGAAGCAAAGCATTAGTAGATAATACTTCCTTTTTCCTTTTTTTTTTGAAGTATCAGTGTCAAAATGACCTTTAAAGATGACGTGGTATTTGCAGTTCTAAACAGTATTTTGCTGCAGAATAAATCCAATATCTATTATTATGATGACAAATTAACTGCATTTCTTTTTATTGCAATTTTAATTTTTACTACACTTTTACAAAAGATATAATAAAAAATTAACGTGTCTGACAATTTTAACAGCAACAAGAAAAATCTACCCAGCTACAAGCTCTTAGGCATATATTCATAGCAGTGTTCTTGTCTTATTTCAGACGCAGTCCAGATTTTTCCTTACTAGCTTTTCTCTTCGGATATCTCAAAGTGAAGTTTTAATTCTACACAGAAAGTTACAAAGAGAAAAGAATTTGGCCCCTTTTATTCCTGCAAAGAAGGGAACTGTGCCGGAGGTTTACAAGGGTATAGCCCCTGCAGAGCTATTTTGTGATAAACATAACAATTGAATTTCCGCCTGTCTAGTGGGAAATGACCTGTCATTTACCAGAGGGGCTCCATGGAGTAAGTGTTGTCCCACAGTCGTTCCTGCTGGAGTGGCTTGAGGGAGGTGGCAGTCGGGAGACAGCCAGGAGACAGGAGCAGCCACAGCCAGATGTTCCCACTGTCCCGTTGCTGCCCCTTCAGAACGCGCTGCTGGGGGGCTCCAGTTGTGCGGCTGCGTTTGTTGGCACAAACAGCAACCCCGCACAAAGCGGGTGCATCACTCGTGCTGCTGAGGGCATCAGGAAAGAGTCAAGGCCTGAGATGGAAAAAAAAGGAAAGAATTTTGTTGAGCTGTAAGCTCTTTGCGAGTTTAGGCACTGCTCTGGCTTTTGAGAAGAAAGCTGGCAGGCTGATCTGATTCCGATGTTTTGATGTATTTTCTGATATAGTTCAGTAACAAAAAGGCCCAGACACACAGAGAGAGATTTTCCCCTTGAATCAGAATAAATTAGGGACAGGGGTGTTACATGGAAGCCACACCAGTGTAATCAGTATTGAAACAGGGTTCGTTTAGCGGTTTGATGCTACGAAAGATGTTATTTTACATAACCTTTCTCAGAGAAACGAGCCCGTTCCCCATTATTTTTAATGCCACAGAAGAAGCTGGTTTTGATACTTGGCTGAAGTCTTTCTATTTTCAGACTCTGTTGTCCACTGCTTAATACTTTAACCCTTCAGGCTTAGGTTCTCCATGCAGGCTCTCTGGCTCAGGCTTAATGTTTTTATGAGGAATGCTGTGGGTGAAGGTGTCAGCCACCTCTCAGAATGCAATTGGGATGGAACACATTGTTTTGCCCCAAAACAGCCTCCCTCTTCTTCCCAGCAATTTGGTTTAAAAATCAAAATCCCTGGTGGCACAAGAGTTGATCTCTTGTTGTTTTGTAAGCATGATTCTTATAAACCTGTACTTATTGTGGTTGTGTAGAAAAAACCCTTTGGATGAACAAAGAAATACGTAGTTCCAATTTTATGATAATTTTTTCATCTAATCTTTCTGAAAAGCATTCAAAAGCATATATATTTTTTTGGTATACTGTAATTTTAACTTTGCACTTTATGATGAAGTTCTCCAAATGATTTATATTCTGTGGTCTTGACTGCAGTGGTATCTCCATGTGCATATATATACAATATAAAAATATATATGTTACATTTCATCCTTTTTTTATAAAATGTGATTATAGCTTTTGGACCCAAATATTCACTAGTTGGAGCTCTAAAAATAAGTTTTTATTTTTCCTCTTTTCTGACTCTTGGACTCTTAGATGAAAAGTGCTTTCTACAAATACAGAATGCATTTAAGCTACTGTGGTCAAGCAATAGGTGTAAAAATTGGTACTATATGGACACTCTTATTGTACTATTTGAGCAATCCTGGCACGTTTCACAGACGTGTTTTTTTTTTAGCTGTCTTTTTTTCCCCTATTTTCCAGTAGGAATACTGTCTTTTTAGTATTCTAAGATTAATTATTATATTGGTTGGATGCACAAGCATCAGGGCCTTAATTAAAGAATGAATTCCGTAGAATTAATTTTGTACAGAAAATATATTTCTTTTAAACAATGAAACTATTTAACATTTGAGCTGTAATAATCTCTGTATTTTTTACTGGAATGCTGTGTCCTGTTACAGTTAGATAAAAACAGTGGTAATCTCTGATTCTTCACAGTATGATTTCATGAGAGATAAAATTTATGTATTACTGGAACATACCGCAAGTAGGAAATTCATGGAGTTGTCAGTATAATAAGCATACTGAGGACAAAGTCTGAGGCTTTAGGCAATTATGTATGAAATTAATGTAGCAGAACTCTGTGCAAGACCTTGTTGAAAATTAAGGTGATAGTTATCTTCAATACAGTTGATGGTAGTGACTCTCATTTTCTCATGGATTTCTGCCCCACACTCACTAGCACAATGTCCAGGTGCTCTCACTAGGATGACGGGCATGCTACATGGAAGGAAAGGAATGCTGGCTCTTGAGTCCTCACTACACCTTTGGGGTTCCCATTCATGGCAATGGCAACTGCCGTTTGCACAGGTCTGTCACACCTTTTTGGAGTCAGCAGTGGCATCATATTAAGAAACCCTTCAGAAAGTTTCAAGATGAGACAGACCTTGTAAAGAAAACCTTATTGGAGCCACACTTCCCCTTCTGATGCTTTACGATGACACCTTCAGCCTAAGGATAGCTGCAGCCTGGCTGCAGGTGTAACATCTGTAGCACAGATGGAGAAGAAGGCAGAACATGTGTGTGGTTACTCTGGGGCAGATGCCTGCTTCAGTCAGGCTGCGCACACATACTCGCACGGTCTCATGGTCTGGTACCTCCAGCAGTACAGAGTTAGTGCATTACAGTGTGTCAGGTACCCAAATTACACCTCATTATGCCAGATGCCCACTATAAAACTGGTCCCTTATTCAAGGTCCTGGCAATTTAACAAAGTATCGGAAAAAATTAACAGGTAACTAAAGGTGGAGAATTGCAATATGCAGGGTGGATGTGTACTTGTTCTCAGATCTACCACGCTTGTATTCCATATTGCTCCAGAGCAAAGCAAGGAAAGCAGGGCAGTTTCCCCGACGCATTTGTAAGCCAAATGTTTTTCAGGCTAGTCTTTTGAAAAGCTAATGTGTGCAAAGTGCTCCCATCCACTTGGATAATATGTGGATGCACTATAGAATAGAAAATATTAGTATTTTTGATTTGAAGTAATGAAGTATCTTTTTGAATTCCTGCTCTTTCAGGAGACATCCCTGAGGGACTGGATGACAGGGCCCTTATTAAATTGGCAGCATGCATTTTGAGATGTGAAATTAAACATTTCATTCTAGCATTTGTATAAAGAAAACAGAGATCTCTGAGAGGTCCTCAGAGATGGAAGTGGAAGGGGGAGGTCACTGGTGTTATTTATAGATGGACCATTCATACTAAATGAAATAAAAAAGAATGGAAGTTACCATTACAATTCTGTCTGACATGTTTCCTTTATAGAAAATTATATGGCTTGACGCAATGTAACCTGACATAAGCGACGTGTCGCTATAAATGAGAGCTACCATGGTTAGTTGTAATGTATAATTTGACACACTACCTGAGCCATGCATGAGCTGGCAGAAAGTGTACTGTGGTTCACTCAGTACCCAAATTGCTTTCAAATGACAAGCTTGCCATGTCACGATGCACAAAAGTAAGCTGGCAGTTGTTTAGCCATTCAGTCATAGACTGAAAATTGTAGGCACGCAGACATGCTTTTCTTTTGAGTTTCGAGCTGATGCATAGGCACAGGTGCTGAACTAAGGAGACAAGAAATACAAATTGGCATGTGAACAAGATCACTGCTACTACTACAGAGTTAGTAACAGAGTAGTTTGGCTTTTGTTTTCTGCCATGACTTTGGAGAGACCCAGGCTGGCCTGAACACCACAACACTGTTCAGCAAGCTGGGATATGATGAAGTGTGAAGATTAACTTGGAATTAGTGTGCCCTAGTGCCCATGTTCTGATGGTTCCAGCAGTCTCCAGATCAATAAGAAGATGTTCAAAGTTCATGAATTTTCTGGTAAATATTGCCTTTTGACCAGGAAAATGATGAGAGTAGTCAGAGGTGCACTAATGCATGCTTTTACTACCAACATCAGCATTGTTGAGAATAGAAACAATTCTTTGTTACTTTTAAAAATGTGCACAAGAGAGAAATATCTCTAGAGGTATGAGTGGGAAAAGAAAGGAAAAGAGACAAAATGCTGTGGAACCATTCTTTCTCTCTTTTGGAAGAAAAAGAGCTCAGCTCGATCAAAGAGAAGCAATGATCAATATTCTCTTTAACATCTGAAGATTTTTTTCTATCTTAAAATAGGAATTATTTTGATATAAAGATTATATAGACTTACCAATCAAGCACCA
Source organism: Sclerurus mexicanus (assembly GCA_013396755.1). NCBI lineage: Eukaryota > Metazoa > Chordata > Aves > Passeriformes > Furnariidae > Sclerurus > Sclerurus mexicanus. The sequence continues at coordinate 2,746,480 of VWZF01005531.1, read as the reverse complement.
AATCAGTTAATACTTTTTCTAAAAGCAAAGAGTACTGCTGATGTCGCATGGACAAAGTGGTTTCAATTAATGAGCAGAAAGACAACATGGTTGTAACAAGGAGAAGAGAGACCATACAAAGGAATGTGCTAATGGTTGAAACTGGCAAGAGAGCAGCACCTGTAAGATGCATGAAGGATTCTGCAGTGTTCGGTTGAACTAATTTTTTTTAATCTTACAATTTAAAATAAAAGGGTCAAGAACTGACACAAAGCCATCATCCCATTTTGATAAGGAGGTAGCAACTTCTTTTTACTCCCCAACAGGTAACCATGAAAGAGAAAAATGAGCAGAGTACCGTGGTGAAAATGTTTACAATGTGCTTTTTCCTGTGTGCTCATTTGTTACCAAAATGTCAACGTCAGGACTTGCTAACAAGAAGTTTTAAGAGCTTTGAAAAAAAAAAAAATAAGGAAAGTTGAACTGTTGTCTTATGTTTTCCTTGACTTAGATATATTGTAGTAGGAGAGAGAAGTAATTCTGTGTTTTGTAGTCATGAAAATAATTGTGTATATTGTTCTTTAGAAAGATTAGAAAATATCACAGTAATCAAACCAGTTATCCTTTTTAAAAGTTTGGGCTGATGTTATCTATTGTAACTTGTATATTCTGACACACAAAAAAAAGATGCAGCTTTGTCTTGCTGTTCCCTGTAAAACTTCTTTGTTTCAGATATTATTAGTATGCATTTTCATGGTGAACTCAGCCCTAGTCTGCAAAATACCGTCCCGAAAACAAAAGATGTTCCCTGGCCTGGGTATATTTTTACATTTATATTGCTTGCACACTGCACCATTTTCTCCTTCTCCTAGTAACTTTCTGACAGGCTGAGTGAGTTCCACACCCATGGAAGTGGTCAGATTCAGACCTGAGCATGTACGAGAAGCAGCTGGGGATGAGTGATGACAGCAGAGGTTCAGGTTCTTTTCTAACGAAGACAGAAAGTTGGTCAGAACTCTGTGGGTCAACAGCAAGGCATGATGGGGAGGATTCTTCTGTGCTTTAGCAGCTGTGTTTTCTTCACATGTGGATGTAAGGGATACAAGACTGAAAGAATTCAGAAATACTCAACTTCTCATGTAAAAAAGCTCACAGCAGGGGTTTGTTTCAGGCAAGCCACCTATATAGTCAGAGTGCTTTTAGAAAAAACAAAAATCCCAAATGGTGTGAAAACATACTAAAAAAGCTCATGTTAATGGAAGAGAATGAATTTTTTTAGTGGTTTTTTTTTTTTCCTTCCAGTGGAAGTGAATATGCATGAAAAACATTATTCCTATCCTAATGGTGTGAAAGATGCAAAGTCTTTCCTATTACGTATTCATGAACACCGACATTGAAAAAGAATGGAAATGTTGCTTCCTAGTGTATTATGTTTTGTACCTGATCAAAGGGCAGAACCCCATGAGAACTTGAGTAACAGCTGCCGTCATTGTTGCCTCCTTGTGATTGTTCCTGAAGCAGAGCTGCTGTAACGTGGACTCTCCCAATCTACTTCAGTACAAGGTCCTCTGCCTTGATTCAAATTGCTGCTGGATAGCATGGACGGGATGTGAGGAGCAATCACAAGATTAATTATAAGCCACAACTGTAATGACAGTAGCCGGCTGTTTCCAAAGTCCACAAGTGATTATGTCCTGTTAATATCAGTGACAATCAAAAGGAATCGCAAATAAATATGTAGTCTTTATGTAGTCTTTCTACCTGAAGCTTTCTGGAAGTCTTCTAAAAGTAGATATTTTTTCCCCTCTGGTGTTTTAAGGGAGATATAGGGAAGTTAAGGGAGTTTGCACAAGGTTATTCAAGTCTAGAAGCTAGGAAGAGAATTTAGCTATCTCACTAAATCTACTTCTTAGATAAAACTCTCTCATCTACCAAAACTGATTTTTGCATAAAACATGAACCAAGCAAGGCATTATTATTTTTGTCTCAAGTAATATATTCATGTTTAGTGAGGGGGAAATATCAAAATCTGTCTTTTCCAGCTATTTGACTGACAGGCTTCTGCTGTGCTTTTAAGAAGTTTTATAACATTCATGTTTGATAAACTAGTGTGGATGCGTGTGTACCCATATATACACATATATATATATATATATGTATACACATGGTGTCCTCTACATGCAGATTTTCTGCATATGGAGTTACTTAAGAAATCAAACAATTGAAATGCTAAAATAATGATGCTCAGATAATCCTGATGGGTCCCTACCACTGCCCATGTAATAGAATTTAAATCAATGTAGAAGTGTTACCATAGGTATAGATTACATAAAAGCTCTTAAATTTATTAATGTCAGAATAATCAGACCTTCTGCATTCCATTGGTGACTTTTTCCTCATGGTTTTGTGGTTTTGCTTCAAGTTGGCAAGGAGAGTGAAAGACTGAGGCCATAAGTTAATTACAAATACCAAAATCACATTGGTGGCACTGGGAGAAACACAAAGAAGATGGAAGCAATATTATACTGATTGTCTCAGTGCCCCTTAAAACCCTAGATTCTGACTGTATGTAATTGTGACAACCTCACCTTTAAGAACAGTAACAAAAGAGATTCCACCCTCAAAGCTATAGGAAAAAAAACTTCAACAGTGTTAATGCATCATCAGGGGATGGATGCAAGGAATATTATTTTCTGTGGTAGAAGAGTATCATTCTTAATGCCAGTACCAGGATCAGCACTGAAAATACTTTCCTGGAATATGCTACTGATCGAGAATAAGCAACAGATGTTTTGCAAGGGGTTGTGGCAGGGAAGGAACATCTGTCATTTAAGAGAACAGCTACAATGTTAAAAGTCTTGGGAGAAACTATACTGTGAACATCAGTAGGTAAAACTTGTTACCTAAAATCTGTAAATGTAGAGTCCTTCCTTCATTATCATAACAGTTCATTAATGCTAAAACAAGATCTCAGCAGTTGGTTTATGTATGTCTAAATATTTCAAGAAATCAGACTTCAATTGATTTCAAAATGTTAGTCTGTGGAAACAGAGGCTAATGTACTCTTAAAAATCTTTACTTTCAGCTTGGGTTTTAATAGGTGAAATGCATATGCACACAAAATCCTCAAGCCCCAGGCTCCGGGATTAAACTGAATAACCATAGTATAGTCTGTATATGATAGAGAGAACTTCAAGTAAACATTCACATTCTAGAAACAAGGGTTACAGAAAGAGGAGAGCACAGTCTCCCTAGAGGTCAGGATCTGGCTAGGTATGGGAAAGGTGGCTGTCAGCTTTATGCAGCCTGTTTTCCCCCACCATCTCTGTGAGTGAAATTATGCACATGTTTCTCTGCAGGGTCTTTCTAGAGCAGCGAGCCCATCTTGCCTTGGTGCCTGCTGGCTGATGATTGCTGCACCTGTGTTTCCTTACATTAGTCACGCGTTGGCTGGCAGTGGTCTAATGGCATCCAGTTGACAAGAAATAGCTTAGGGACTCATTCTCTGTCCCAGGAATAAACTGGGATTATTGAACTATTATTTTTTTCCCCCTGAGGTGATCGCTTTCTTCATGGGCAGCAGGGGAAAAGATGAAACAAGCTAAACTAGATTAAGGGATTTTTCTCTTATTCCCAGCTCTTATTTTCATTTGTTCTTGTTGTTTCCCCCCCCTGAAGTGCTGTGGAACTGCAGCCATGCTTTACCTTGCAGTTTACCTTTAAAAGAGAAATACAGGAATGTGGGTCCTTTCTCCTGCTCTGAGGGGAGACTGAAAATGCAAGGTTATAGAAATTAGAGGGAAATTAGGATGTTAAGGGCTATTGCTTATGGAGGAGTTTGCCCTGTAGGAAATGAGCACAGAGGGTGCACAACTGTGAGCCATCACGAGTATAAAGTCATTCTGCAATGTGCCAGAATGGCACCCGTATTACTGCACCTTTGTCTCCCCTGTATAAAACCAGTATGCTGCTGGAGAGCTGCTGGAGACATATCAGGGAAATGCATGTAAGGAAGTACCTCTGTCTGCTTTTCTTCTAAAATGTGGAAAATGGGGGGTAGGTGCTGGCCACTAGTGCCTGTACAGAGAATTTGAGTATTTTTTCAGGGTGTGAAAGATGTTCATTTGTTTTTCTTTCCTGTCTGAGAAAGCTCAAAGCTACCCGTCTTGCTGAAAATGGCCCTCACCAGTTCTTTCAGTCCTTTGGGTCGGGTCATTTTTATTAAGGAGGTGCTTGTAATGAGAAGAGATCCATTAGACCAAATAGAACAAAGGGATGAGATACCCCATGCCCTCATAGCCAGGATATTTCCCTGGAAATTTTGGTATTCAATTCCCTCAAAACATTAACTCTTTTATCTTATGATTCACTTGTGTAAAATGCTGGCTTGTCATTTCATGTTGTAGTGCAGGTAATCAAGGCAGAGCTGAGCAGGGTTCTTTCTTTATCTAGAGTTGCAATTTTGATGGAATATATCTGCTCTCTACTGAGGTCTTGCTTTAGAGCCATAAAACCTATTCTGAGCCTGGTCCCAGATGCTTTTTCTAGACTAGAATGACAAACTTGTATGTGCATGTAGCTTTACATATAAAAACTAAAACATCTATTCTCAGTTTTTCAAAAGGGGAGAGAATACTTCTTTCCCATTCCTGGAGGGAAAGCACTTTTTGGATGCTGAGATTTGCATGGAATTTTGTGCACATAGCTGAACTTGGCTTTTTTGAAGGCACTATCCTTCCGCTGGGGAAAACAAAAGGGAAAGAAAAGGATCCCTTATTTATCCCGCTGTTTAACAGTGCCAGCAGAAAGTGTGTGTGGTCATCACCTGTGGAAAAAGTAACCACTGAAATTGCTGCCATAACATGGTACCCAAAACGTGCTTATCTACCTAGTTTAAAGGTACTTCAGCATGTCTACGTGGTCAGCAGTCACATTAGCTGTACACATTAGCTGCAATGCTGAGCTGTGGGACTTGTGTTCCTAGATAATTTCTGTGCTTTGGGGAACCTTGTCCTTTTTCAGGAACCTAAATCTGTGTTTTGTTATATGAAAGGCAATAGTTGGTCATTCTCTTAAAGTATTAATTTCTTTACTCCTTTTTCTCCAGCTTTAATGTCTCAAAATTCCGTCCAGACCAACTTGCACTGGTCCCTGCAAAATCAAATTGTTAGCTGTACTCTGTAATAGAGCATACAAGAAATCAGTGACCAGGCTCCTCCTGATTTAAGTAATTTCCATTGGAGTTTGAGAGGCTTGCCATATTATTCCACAGGGCAAGATTAGGCCCCATCTGGGGTTAAATTTAACGTTTCCAGCCTTCCAGGGGTACATAATGAAATAGCAGCAAATAAAGTGTTTTAAAATGCAAGATGAGTCCATCCTTTTAAGAATGCTGTATTAAAGAAAATTATTCTGAATGCACATGGTAGGATGGAGTGCCACAAACTATGCTATTCCACTGTAAAAGTTAACAGCAAAACAATAGGGAACTGAACAGGCTTCACTGCCTCATAAAGCTTGGCATTTTACATCTACCTTCCCACCTCCATTAGGTGCAGCAATTAAAAAGTGGGCCACGGAACTGTTCAGACATAGAAAATTAAACAGAGCTTTGAAGATGTCTCTCTAAGTGTCTGTGAACTGCCTGTCATCTCTAACTAAAAGAAAAGAAAAATGAAGGTGACTATTTGGTATTGGGGTACAGAACAGTCTGAAGGTTTCCAGGCTCCTGGGACAAAGTAGTTCAATTCCTGTGCACTTTCCCTGTGCATTTAACCCTTTCCCTGCTCTGTTGCCAAGTCTTTCCCACTTGTTCCCACTTCCCACTACAACTGCAGTACAGGTTCTCAGCTCTCTTGTTTTGCATGATGATCAGCACAAACGAGGTCTGATGGGGCTTCAGGGCACTGACAAAAACTCATTACTTTCATCAGCAGATCCACGGCTCTAAATACTGAACTGCTGCTATTCTTTACAGCATTCACTCAAAGAGAAAAGGGCTTGTGTGAGTCACTACCACTATTTTTTTCATAGCTGAAATGAAAATCCTGTGTTCTCCATCTTCTTTTGTTCTGCCTGGCTCTTTTGCTGTTGGGCTGTGCATCTAAAGAGTGTTTGGACTGCAAAGTGTGTTTGTTCACAAGTGCTGCTGAGAAAGCCTTCCTTCTCAGGACCTTGTAATGGGCTCAGGCTCCGTGAGTGCGTTCCAGCACTGGGCACTGCAGACACCCTGAATTGCTTTGCTGGAATTACTTAATTTGACTGACTGACTAACACATACCCAGAGCCTTTTTTTAACCCCCTGTTTGAAGCTACTTCGGCCCTGTTTCCCCTAATGCTATAGATGAGTTTTAATGACTCCAAGCTGCTTTGTTAGTCTCTGTCTCCCACCTGTTCCTATTTTGTGGCCAGGCTGTGGCTGATGTGTGTACACCCTTCCCCGGTCAGAATCAATTGGCCTAATTTAAAATCGTACCAGGTGTATTTAAGCTGTTACCTGAAGCAGGTGGGAGAGTGCCACGGTGCCGTGACCTGGCGGGCAGGTCTGGGGGGCAGAGACTCCCTCTGCCCGGCACAGACGGAGTTTGCCCACTCCAGCAGTGACACCACAACACACCGTCTTGCTTTATGGCTCTCCTGGAAACCTGCCGGCAGAATGGTAATTGAGCTGCCTTTTAATTCTGTAAAATTTTGTAAAGCGGAGTGTTAGTGCTGTGGGCCCGCAGAGATCACTGTGAAACCGGGGTAGGGACAAGGGGAGGAAATTCATCTTACAGTGCTTTCACTTGAATGGTAAGAACTGAATTCACTTCTGACACGAAAGTGACCAAAGCACTGTGTTCGTAGCTATAAGACTTGTGATGGCAATGCCATCAAAACAATTCTCCTTTCTTTATTCCTGGTCTGGATTTTTTGATGCACCTGGTGTGAGCTGCTGAATCCAGTCTCGTTTCAGCATGGGCTGGAATAATGTTACTGGATGGAAAACACAAGTAAGATGTTTGTTGCTGGTACACAAAAAGCCTCATTTGTAGACTTGTTCCAAGTTATGTCCTTGTTGCTTTCTATTGTTTGAATTTTCTTTCTTGCTTCTGAGAATTCTATTGCTATTTCAAGATTTTTTGCACTGTGGACTCTGTCTTTGATCTTGTTTAGTTTGTTCTCAGTGTTTTTGCAGTGCAAGCAGAATCAAATGGTGTTTGGAAAACAGTAAGTTTGAACTTCTTGGTGATTGCTTGTTTCTGTGAGAAATTCAGAACATAATATTTTTTAAATTTATTTGGAATACTGCTGATTCTTGTACAATCTCTGAGACAGAACTAGACTTTTTTTAAAGTTTTTTTGTCTGTGAAAGAAGATACAGTATTAATTGAAAGACTAAGTCAAGCAGTTTCAGCTGCCAGTGTTATTCAATGATTGCCACTGTTTTGCTCTTAATTCTAAGAGTCTAAAATTAAACCACTAATTCTAGACCTGCATCTTTCAATGTTTATTTGTGGGGGATGCTGTCACAACACTAAAGGCATTTATTTCAGCTGTATTGCAGATCACTTACTTCATAGCACCATTGTTAAAAAAATTATGTTCCTAAATATGGATGTAGAAACTTATCAGTAGACACTTATTTTCTAATGTCTTGGACAGAATTATTTATCTCTGAATGAGATTTATCTGTTAGGTTGTTAGTTATTTCCATGTTGGCTAAGAAAACTTTGGTGGCTTCTCATTCCAACATTTTCTTTTCTGTAAAAACTGTCAGCAATTGGTAATTCCCTTTGACTGTAGCTTGGGAGAGCTGTTTTTGTTCGTGTTCAGTAACTGTGCTACAAAACAGTCCTTGTCTGCTAGTACCAAGTGGCCTGGGATCTCAGCAAAGCTAAGGTTCTAGTCATATAAGTTCTTAACAACATATGAAGTGGTTATATTTATATATTGTGCTTATATAGAGTTATGCGTTATATCTTGTATCTGTTGTTGCCATATATAATGCTCCATATTATGAGTATGCTCCCATGCTAATGGCCATGTTCCAGGCAAATCTGGGATGAAACTGTCCTGTAATTAAAAAGCATATTCTTTACATTTTCCTGTAAAAAGACTAAACCTTTCAATCATCTCCCCACCACGAAGCATAAAGCTTGGAAATGTTTGCATTTGTTAGATTTTTTGGTTTGGGTTTTTTGTGGTTGTTTGTTTTGTTTTGGTGGTGTGGTAAGTGTTGTTTGGTTTTTTTGGTTGTGCTTGTTGTATTTGTGAGGAGTTTGTTGGTTGTTCTTTTTTCCCCCCAAAAAAAACCCTTCAGTGATAAGAACTGTTTGTAATAGTTTGTTTATCTTATAATAGACCTAAAAGGGTAGCATTATGCTTTCATTCCTTTAAGGAGCTGTGAGTGTGCAATGCATGAAATGAAAGAGTGAGTAAGTAAGTGGCTCGGAGTGAAATGAGGTTCCAAATTATTTATTATTTCTCCTTAGCCACTCGATTTTTTTTGACTTAGGTTTGTTAAACCCTACTAAAAATTGTCATTGAAGGGTGTTACAGAATGCTATTTGCCATAGATTGACACTACCTTTTCAGTTAAATTTTAAGACTTTCCAGTGCAACAAACAGATATAATTACAGTTATCTTTATCTTCGTTAAATGAGAGACAACAAGGTAGAGGAAGAGACGGGAGAAGAAATTCAGAGCTGTAAATCTTAAAGACAGTTGGACAAAGTATTTTTTTTCACATTTTATTTAAGAAAGGGCACTAATAAGGGTTATGACTTTAAGTATTAAAAATCTTCATAGGTCACTTATAATAGCTCACTCAACAACAAAGAAAAATCATGGCTTCTTTGCCATCTTGCTGAGAAACTGCATTAAAACATGACTTCTTGCAGAGAAAAGAATTTTGAAGGTGGAAGGGTGGAACTTCACCTTTGCAGCAGCTAAGCTCGCTTCCCAGGCCAGCTGTCACAAAACATTTATGTTTGTTCACAGTTAATTTACGGGGAGGTGGGGGAAAGTTGCTGTGTTCAGTACTGACAGCGCCAGGAAAAGCTCCATATTGTCAAAATGGATGGAAATTGTGTAATCACACAGCTGGGGCTGCTGGTGGCTGCTGGGCTCTGCAGAACCGAGGGGGGTATAGTGCTCTGAAACAGGCTCAGCTGTGGCTTGGACCCTTGAAAGCGGCAGCTTGTTGGCATCCTCACCAAGTTCTGTCAGGCAGAATGTGCAACCCCTTACTCATGTTGCCTGAATCTGTTGTACCTTTCTGCAGGCAAATTGCATATAAAGTCATGCATTTGTTTAGAGAAAGCTGACAAATATTTAATGCTTGGGATCTCAGCCTGACAGCTCTTAGGACTGAAACCTGTCTCAGGAAGGGAAGTCAGGCAGGGTGAGAGTCTTAGATGCACTGAAGGTGTGATACTGGGCAGCTTGGAGGTCTCTGCAAGATAATCCGTGTGGGTTTGTAGGATCTGTGAGGAAGTTGGTGGAGTGAGAGCTAGGGACTTGAGATTACTTTGCAGAAGAGCAAAATAGGATGTGAGAAGGAGCATTTCTTAATTCACAGTTACCTCAGTTGAGGTTGTGGTTTGTTCAAGCTAGGGAGGAACATACCTTGTTGTCTCTGTCTCCACTTAAATACAAGAGCATTCCAGGTCTTTATTCATGACATCAAGTCTTGGCACTGTGTAAAACAAGCCCATAGTCTGTGTTAGCTGTAGGACTAGTTTTTTTCTTTCTTTGGCTACTTTTCCACAGACCCAGTGAGCAGACCAATGTACAATGGTAATAACTCCTTCAGAGCAGTCTCAAATCAACCTCTGTTTCTTGAAAAACGTAAGAGATGTTATTCATACACAGAGCCAACTATGGTAAAAATCAGATTTTAATTATTTTGTCTCATAATGGCTACCTAATGTATTTTTCCTGTCCTGTAAAAGCCTTAAGGTTATAAAAATGGTGTTGTTTTTTCCCGTACATATTTGGATTACTAATTTACTATGATACCCATTCATGTTAAAAAATCCATTCAAGATCAAAGGTGCATAATCACAGAACATACTGAGCTAGCATAGATCCATTAGGACCACTGAGACCAACCCCTGGCCCTGCACGGACACCTCAAGAATCACACCTTGTGCCTAGACCATTGTTTGAATGCTTCTTGAGCTCTGTCAGGCTTGGTGCTGTGACCACTGCCCTGGGGAGACTGTTCAGTGCCCAATCACCCTCTGGGTGAAAAACCTTTTCCTGATATCTAACCTAGACCTCCCCTGACTCAGCTTCATGCCCTTTCCTTGAGTGCTGTCACTGAGTACAGATGCAGTGAGGTGGTGTCCTGCTGTCACAGAACGTGCACTCTCCAGCAGTGTATGGGAATGATTTTGTGATGTGTTACAGCTGCATCCCCTAGGCTCATCCAGCACAGGGACTGGGTTACCTGTTCAATGAATACTTCTTAGAGTTTAGCAGATCACTTACTAACTGAGGTTGTTTCTTATGGTTGAAATGTTTATATTGCCCAAACCCTGACTATAGGTATAAATTTACATATTGTAGCTAGTTCCTCTTTCCTGGAAGGACAGAGAGAGAAAGGATTATAACAAACCCATAGGCCAGCATGAGTCTCTTGATTCAGAGTAGTAACTTCCAGGAAAATAGCATTGTAGTTTGCCAAAAATCAGGAGGTATCCAAATGGGAGCAATTCATTTGTTTCTGGCAGAGCTAGCTTTGAAAAGAATTTTTTTATTCACCAGTTTTCATGCGAAAACAATGACAATTCTAAACTGGGATAAACAGCTGTCCCCCTCCCCTAGAACAGGCAATTAAAATATCACAATATTTTGCTTATGAAACTGGTGTGCTCCCCAGGATCCCTGAGTGGTGCTGTGTGAAGCTGACTGGGTTTGACAGTTTTGCTGCTGTTAATCGGTGGGGTTTGCTAGTGAAACTAAAAGGATTATAGCTGTTTTGTTGGGTAGCTTCATGGGCTCCCTGGGCTCCCTGATGAGTGGGAGGCTGTCCTGGGAGTCACAGGCTGGGAGCTCAGGTGGCTCTGAAACCTGCAAGTCGTCTCATCCAGCTCCTTAGTGCTGAGAAGACAGTTAAGCAAAGAAAACAGCACAATTCCAGCCCTGCCTATGTCTGTGTTCTGTTAAAAGGAAGCGTTTCCATGAAATGTTAGCATTTGACAAATTGCAGTTTTATGATGGAATAAAGATCAGTTAGAAAATTTGCTGTATCTGGATTTTGATCTTGCTTGCATCTCACTTGGGAACAATCAGCTCTTTGGATGAACAGGCGAAAACTAGAAGTTTATTTCTGCCGAAGAAGCAGCCTATAGTGACGTGCTTTTACTCATTGGGCCTTATTAGTTTGAGTTTCATGCTATGTTGACCTCAGATATGTAGGTCTCTGCAGTCTTGGAAAACAGACGAATCAGTGAAGGTGTGTCATCTCCCCTGGGGTTAACCTGTGACACCCTGGGCTGTACAGCTGTATACCTGAGCCTGTTCATGCACACAAGCAGGTGCAGATGCTTGTGACTTTCTGCATTTATGGGAATAAGGTGTAACCATGACTGCTGCTTCCATGGGCAAAAAATATTAGCGATTTAATTTTAATTCTCTTTTAATCTGTTTTTTCAAAAGGAGAGTGTTTCAAAGTAAAGCTTGTGGTTTGTATGCCTCTTTAAAACATAGGTAACCTGTGTCCCCAAATTCTATTTGAACACTTATTCAGTCTGCAAGGGATAGTTTGTTATTTAATCAGTTTTGTTCGTTTTCTTTTTTATTTTTTTTTGGTTGAGCTTTTTTCTCTTCCATATAACCCAGAAGAGCTACAGTGGCAATTTCACACAAGATAAATCTGGCAGTATGTGAAGTATCTTTTGAAGAAAACAGGGAGGGGGAAGGAAGGGAGAGAGGAAGAAACCTGTCACTAACCAGGCTCAGGAATTTTTCTTTTTATCACTTAACCCAAGAAATGCAACAATAATCCTTGGGAAATCACTTCTGCTCTAGGGGTGTTGGCTAGGAAGCATGGAGACTTTGTTTCTGACTCTGGTGGGTCATCTAGACAAACCCAAATTGTTTTGCTTTTCTGTCCTTTTCCCTCTTTCCTGCAGGATGGTTGTTACTGCGGGCTCTAAATGTAGCTGTGTGTCTTGGAGACTGAGTGGTTTGCCTGGTGCTTAGCACAGTGGAGATCAGTGCTGGTAGGAGCTGGAGGGCTCCATATTGCACATAAGAATTTCCAGACAGCCCTACCCCAATTAATGTTCATAAGATAGACACCTGGGTTAAATATTGTTTATAGGACCATATGATAGCAGATGCAGGGGGAAAAATATACTACTTAATGAAGCTTTGTGACTATCCTATTGCAATGAAGTGTTACTCAATTATAAAGAAATCCGTTTAGAAGTTTCCAGTGGGCTCAGAATACAATTCTGACTTCACAATTTCGAGCCAGCACAGCTTGTATAAATGCATCCTTTAGGTACAAAACCAACTTGTATTGAACTCCTTGAAACTGGAGATTTTATTCTCTGTTACTCACTGAGTATATTGTGCTGAAAAAATTCAACACCTGGCATAGAATGATTAAATCAACCTGGATTTCTTTGAACGTTCTCCAATCAGGCTCTTATTCAGCACACAATGTTGCTGACATTGCTAAAGTTTATAATGACATCTTTTTTCTTCATGCAACAGAGGAAGATTTTTTTTTTAAATTTGCTTGTACTATTTATGGACCTTAATAAGTCCTTGAGTGTTGTGAATTATAAAATTTTTACAAAGTGATTTCTTTTAAAAGGCATGGAGCAATCTGGCTGTTTGTACAGGAATGGTTGGCAGTGGCAGGTTGGTAACTGCCTCAGATTGGATGCTATTGTACACAGTGCTGAGCATCTTAAGGGCACACGGTCTCTAAATTGGGATTGGCTGTTCAACCCCACTAATATTAAATCTCAGACTGGGAAATTGCTTGCTCAGTGATTTCCCTTCCCCCATACCTTTTATTATGTGAGTAATTCTAATGTCCCCTGATTTATGGAAGGCAATCGTAGAAAAAGGAATGTGTTGGCTTGGCATTTGTGGAAGCGGATCTTGAAGTGCAGCTACAGTATTGCTGAGGCACGAATGTAATGAGGAAGGGTCCTGAAGTAAGACAAGAGAGTGAAATGAATATTCACTGAAATATAGGATTAGGGGTTTACTTGGTTAAAGGGAATTGTTTAATTGTATTTCTAAGTTGATTCTTTGGTCACTATCCAGCTTTGACCTGTTCCTTTCAAGATCCAAACTTTCTTGTGAAATTAACTAAAAATTTACTCTTCAGGTAGACTTATAACTGCTGAATGTCTCAAATCCTTGACCTGCTCTAACATTAAAAGAGAAGATTTGCAAATGCATCTTAGCCTCATTTTTTAAAAGTTTAAATTTTCATGAAAATCAATAAGATTGCATAACCCATCTCTGAAAGTAAGAAGTGCAATTATAGATCTCTGGGATGGTTTTGGAAATATTACATCAGAATACTTATTCTGAGTTACTTAGTGGGCAGAAAGATGAGTACCCCAAAAGCAGTGTGTGTTAAATGAAATCTGTAGCCTTTGCTTATATTTTATGTTTTCTCCAACTCTTTCGGTACCTGTGTTTCTTGAACTTGTTTTCCATTACTGTAGAAAGATCCATTTAGCCATTAAACTTGAAGCTGCAGGTTTCTCCAGTCAAAGGTCAGGTTCTGGGAAAGAACACAGTTGTGGTAGAGATGGAATGAATCAGAATGAAGTTAGATCAATAACAAGCTGGCCATTGTCAAAATTTGAAGACACTGCTCCAAATACAAATTTTTTTTTTTCCTCAGAGACAGGGGTCTCTGCAAGAATAATTTCCTTCCTTTATGGGAGAACTGATAGTTGTCATTTTCCTGAGAAATGTGTATATATTGTGGAATGGCAGAATGTGAATGAAGACTTCTTTCATAGGAAGTGATTCAAGTACGATGTACCTTCTGGACCAGGGGATTCTCTGTGAAGATGAAGGAATGCTATAAAGAGAGGGGAAACACGTGTTTGTCAGCAGGCTGGCTGACCTAGTAAAGAGAGCTTTAAACTAGAAATTACAGGAAAGGGAATGTCAACCCACGAACAAGTGAAGGCAAGAGAGACCTTGTAATCAACAAAACAGGGAGGGGGGCCCATTTTAAGTGTATGCACAGAAATAAGGGAGTAGTGAGAAGAAAGCACGATGGAAGAACCTTTCATACCTTTACTGGGAAAGCAGCACAACTGGGTGTGTCTCTGATGTGCCTGTACGCTAATGCTTGTGGCAGGGCAAAGTGTCCATCAGTGCTTGTACACCTCTGGCTGCTGTCTCAGAGGCATCAGAGACATGGTGGGATAGCTCACACAACTGATGTGTTGCCATGGATGGATACAGGTTCTTTAGGAAGAACAGGCCAGGAAAGCGGGGTGGTAGAGCTGACCTTTATGGGAAATGGTAGCAGGAACACATGGAGCTCTGTCCTGTTATGGGTGGGCTAGCTGACTGCTGATGGGTCACAATTAGCAGGCAGACCAATGAGCTCGAGAGTCACCATCTTCTATAAAGACTGTACTAACAGTCTATAATTTTGGTTTCTCAAAAAAATTCTGCAAAATTACTACTTTGAATTTGAGCATTTAATGCATTTACTCTTAGAATAATCTTTTTTTTTATTTTTCACTATGAACAAAGATATCAGTAAATAATGACAGTGTTTCTCTCTTTTAGGCTCAAAGTGCTCTAAATTTGTTGTATAATTAATATTCACAATACTCTTGAGACATTAATGTATTTAATTATCTTCATTTTATAAGCTCTGGGAATAAGAAACAGTGGCATATGGGACCCAATAAGCCTTTTCTGCATTTCTGCCCCAGAACCAAAACATGATCTCCTATATGACACATCAGAAAGTGTATGTGGAAAGAGAAGTGACCTTGAACTGAGTCAAGATCTGCTTTAGCACCTAGCCTGCTCCCAAGCAGAAAGCTGTTTTCAGTCATGAACTTCCCTACTTTCCTTTCATGAGAACAACATCAATGAAATTTGTCTTGGAGAGGAAACAAATAGAACTTCATTGTTCCTTTTCTCTTGAAAGTTGTTGCAAGATTTTTTTTTTATGGTCTATTTTGTAAGCTTTGCTCGTGAACATGTTGCAGTGAGTGACAAATGCATAGACTAAAATAACATTTTAAATGATATTTTGTAAAAAAACTAGAACCTGACATTTCAGTAACATTTCTGTTGCGTGTCCCTTCCCAATCAACCATTTCTTTACAGAAAGAGGAAAAAGCGGGGTAAGTATTTGCTTTTTTCAGATTTTTTGAAGGTTGATTAAGTATGGTAGAATGATGGAAGAAATAAGCTGTTACTCTTCTGGAAAAGTAGCCACAAACTGAGGGCAAAAGTTGTTGAACTCCTTGGCTCCTGCACAGCAGTAGTGTACTTAATTCTTTCATGAGCATCCTTATTTAACAAACAGCAGGGCTTCGTACAGTGATCCTTGACTCAGCCTTCCAATACAGAGCAGGAAGTATTTTACAAGTGTTAATACAAACCTAGACTGAGTAATTAAACTGACTTGGTTTGTCCTGCGTAGTGAAGCAAGTCTTGTCATCTTGTGTATTTCAAGAAAACACAAGTACTCAAATTCGTCTAGGTCCCTCCCCTAGATAATCTCCTACCTAGGAGAGGTAAGTGGCTGTTTTGTGGTCAGATATCATCCACCTGTGAGGAGAAAGCAAATAATTCTTTACTAGGAACTGTTGCTTGACCCTATTGAGCAGCTTAGACTTGCTGCCTTTGAACAAGTAAGCTTTGTGGCACGTGGCCAGCCATTCCCCCAGCCTTGCCAGGTGGTTCAGTGCCTTTGAGGCAGGGAGCTACTCTTGCACAGGAGCCCAGATGTCAGTGTTTGCCTAGGACAGTGCTCACTGATATCATGGCACATATATGTATATACACTGCCTTTCATTCTGCTTCTGAGATAAAATTAGGCTGTGTTGGGAAGCTTGTACTATGTGAGAGGTAACTCCAGAACTCTGCGTGCCTCTCACTTTCTGACAAGCGCTGTTAATCTCAAGCGGTTTCTTGAATAAAGCTGACCTACCAAATGCTACTTTCTTTTAGATCTTTGTGTCTGTGAGTTAGCTACTGATGGACTTGTGGCCTATGATAAATAAATACTACTGCCATCGCTGATGGGCTTGGCCTTCTTGCAGGAGCCATCACTGAAGCCCTCTTGTTACCCAAACCTTGCCATGTGAACGGAATATATATGCCATCATTTTACTAAGCTACAAGACCAAGTGTTTCTATTTGGTTTCTGTGAGTGACTATTTAATTGTTCTCCCTTAGGGCATTTTTAAATTTCTTTTTTTTTTCCTTTTTTAAATGGAAAAGCTGTACCTAACTTTCCAGATAAGGTCCCACCAGGGCCAAATATGATGGCTTTTTAATTTTCTCCCTGACAACACCTCTTGCAATGTGCCCTTTGTCTCTTTCACAGCCGTGTCACTTGCCTTGAGAGCAAAGGAAGGACTGAATATGCCCCAACCCCAGTGGAGCACTCCATATGCTGCTTGGTGGGGAAAAAATACTGTCTAGGCTAGAGGAGAAGGTGGTTAATGTAAGCACTTTGGGAGTGACTGAAGGAGATAACAAGAAACTGTTTTGAAAGGAGCTATATGGCTGGAGGGAGGTTATTAGTGGAGTTCCTCAAGGACTGGCTTTGACATTGATCTTATTTATTATTTTCAGTAATTACCAAAAAGTAGGATAAAAACAAGAATGTGCTAATGAAATTTGCTAATGGCTTGAAGCTGTAGCTACATAAGAGACCATCCTATAGAGCTGACCTTGAGTAGTGATGAATTGGGGATGGAAAGGAATTAGTATTAAAATCATGTGAAGCCATGTGTTTGGAGGAAAAATAACAAGTATTCCTGGGATTCCCCCTTCAGTGGGGGAACAAAAACTTTGAGGAAGGCTCAGCTGTATAGTTTAGTCAGAGGATGACCATGCATCTTTTCTTGGTGTAGAGAGGTCTGATCCTCCCGCCACTGGAGGGAGACAAGGACCAATGAGAAAACACACGAGTAAATGCCAGACCATGTGCGAATTCATGAGCTGGAAACAAGTCTGACCCTCCCGATGTGAAGGATGTTACCTTGTATGGATCTGTCTGTCTTCAGTTGCACCATGTCGAAATGGACAGTACATGTGTGGGAAGGGAGGTTGCAAGAGGTCCGTGCTGCGCTGACCTTTTATTTGGGCACACGTGTCATTTTGTGGTAGTTACTTTGAGAAAAAGAAAACAAACCAATGGAAAAAAACAAATACAAACCAAACTAATAGGGAAATGCAGTTGTCTTGAATCAAAAGAGTGCTGAGAATGATGATGGAAGGACCTCTTAAATAGCTGCTCTTAATCTGTCCTTCCTGAAAAACTGCAATTAGTTTGTTTTAAAGGTATTTTTTAACTGTAGTGAAATGATTCTGCATTAATTGTTCTGTATTACAGGTACAAATTTGGTACTATTGGTGTTCAGCTAATAGATTAATTTTTTACATGTTTTTAAGAGAAGATAAAGAAAATGCAGACAAGCCAATGAGACTCCATTAAAGACAAAGCACATGTGCAGTCATGAATAGAGAGAGTTGTTAACAATAACACTAAATTAAAGGAGTGGAAATATTTGCAAAGAAAAGAGAATAATAATTTAATATTGTTCTCTGTTCCAAACCAATAAAAGTGCAATACTCCAAAATTTTCCTGCTAGAGACATTAGACAGTAGCAAGACTGACAGTCTGCAACTGCAATGATTGCTTTTTAAATGTGGGGGAAAACCAGTGAAGGGAACGAGCGTAGATCAGACAAGTCCTAATGCAGTGATTATGCTGGCTGTTTTTCCCTATGCTAGTAATTTGGATGCCCTGCCTGTACTGGGGAAAGTGCTTTATGGGCAGTGCTGCCTTCCGACCTATCATGTGCATACTTGGTCAAGGGTATCTGTGGTGTGTGAATTTCACAGTCTATTTTAAAAGTTAAGATTGGATGAAATTGCAGCAAATCAAGAAGTTTCTATGCAGTTTGCAAAACAACTTTTCCCTGTTATTTGGCAGAACGTCATTTCCTGACTGGAAATGCCTCCCTTGTTTTTTCTCATTTCTTCGTTCTTTGCCCTTTTGGTGGCTTCTTTGGGCCAGTGTCCTTATTTAAACCAAATTTTTTCTCTTTGTTGTAAAGCTCGTGGGAACTTATATGAACACTTGGCTGTTTTGGTAGAAGTCTCAGTGGTGTTAGTGCAATCACGTTCACAGGATTTAGCACCTTTTGATGCAATTTAGCCCTGGTGATACTTAAGCTAGTGTTTCACCTGAAGTCTGCAGTTATTTTACTCCCCCGTGAATATGCTAATGAATTATTTCACACTCTTAAAAAAATATATCTTTGCAGTCACAGAGCCAACTTGGCATCTTGGGGTGGTATTTAAATAACTTCATGGAAAATGTATCAGTCTATTTTTTTTTTTTTAAGGATAGTGAATAAATTCAGTGTGGCACGAATCTGGCAGCTGCATTGCAAAAAATATTCAGTGCAAGTAAATTACGCAGTTTTTTTGTTGTTATTGTTAAAATAGTTCAGAGGATATACTTTTAAATGTTATTTTAATCACTACCTTTATTCTACTGCTCATAAATAAACTTCTGCTTGGCAATTTACTACCTGAAATCTGATATTCTAAATGTGTCCTTGTTTCCTGATGTAAAATCTATCTTTTATGAGCATTCTCATATTCTAATTTTTCTCTGTCAATCAAATTGGTATTTTAGCCTGTTGCTTTTGTTATACACATAAAGACACAGGTGCATAATATTACTTTAATTTTCTTCATGTCGTATCTTATCCCTTAGTTTTCTTTGTCTGTGGACTTTGCTGTAGTGATTATCTGCCCTCCACTTTACTTGTGATTTGAATTATTTTTATTCTAGGTGACTTCCAGACATGCTCTCAGACTAAAAAGTACTGCATTGTTTTAAAGTTCATTTCAAACTGTATCTTATATAAAAATTAAAGTCTGTTAGTACTGAATGTATTAACAGTTACAAGTATTTTTTGTATTTGTAGTTTGTGCTATTTTTGTGGATTATTAGAAACCTCATTAAAAAGCTTGACAATAAGAGCCATACAACCTACTTTCCAGAACAAAGTAGTTCAAAGGAATCTAGATGCACATATATATTTTCATTAATATTGCATTTTTACCAAAGCCTGATCCAGTAATTTGGCATTTTTTCAATTGCTATGGGTGAGTTTGAACAAGAGTTTTGATTTTACAATACTTGTAGCATGCTGGGGTTATTTAGGCAAACAAATATCAATCCATGTTTTGATTTGAGGGTACTTATTTCAACTTTATGACCACTGAAATTCAATTTTGCATATTCTGTACTATCTGCCCTCTGGGAGAAAGAACAGAAGTTCTATCCATTGATACTAGAGGAAGTGGTAATTTGAGAAACCCGGTTTTGGAGCAATTTTATGATTTACCCAGGACTGACTCAGAAGTCTGTGGCAGAGCAGCACTCCCAGGTACTGGGATAAAACTCTGACTCCTCTTTCTCTTCACTCTCTGTGCCCTAGGTGCATTAGATCTCTCCCTATCAGCATTTTGATGATGTGATTTAACCGATTTCTGTGGTTGGAGCTTTGCTGGCTGTGTAGTTTTTCTTCAGCTCCATGAAAACGCAGGATAAGGATGAGGATTATCTTCCCTGGTATTCCAGATTACTAGTGGCCTCAGTGGGTCTGCGGGCAATGGAAGGAAAAGTACTGTAACTCAGACAGTTGAAGAGAGCTCAAGTCTAAACTAATGTTCAAGTGTCAGGAGACAGTACTTCTCCATCCTTGGAATAAAGATGACTTGCTTAAAACCAACAGGAAATTTTGTCTTTCTGTGGTTGAAATATTAGCTTTTTGGTTCTAGCCATAAAGTGGATGAGTATTCTAAAGCATCAATTACTTCTTTCTCTAGGGCTCAATGGGTTGGGTGCACTTGGGTGAAAAGGCACTCAAGGGTTTCAAAACTTTAGAACAATAATTTATAATGTCTTTGTACTTCAGTAGATGATGTTTGGATCTCTAGAAGTCCTTAGAATTTGTACTTCAGATACCGTGGCTTGGAACACCAAGGGATGAGGTTTCAGTATGGCACCAGTGAGTTGGCTGTTGACTTGTGCTAGCTCCAGTAAGGCATTTAGACTGATGGGACATGAGACTCAGGTTGCAACTTAAATGATTATAACTGAGCCCCCCAGGGAACTAGAAGTGGTTTTGTTCTGGTTGTAAACATAATACAGTGGATGTTCTTTGGTGAAATTGTTTATGGTTTAAGCTCTTCCTGAAGACAGGCTGGGATGGAAATTGGCACTGTGACTTCATGATGTTAATCCCTCATGCCACTCTGTTAAGATTAGGCCTCTGCTGAGTGCTTTGTCTTGTGGTGTCTTCAGCACTAAAGGGAAGGATAAAACATTGATGAAAATTTCTGTGTGAAATTTTCCTTATATTAACATTGTGGGTAAATGCTTTCCTTCTCTTCAGGATGGACCTGGTTTTAAAACAGGTTAGCAGGTTCCTTTGGGTTAATTGTGGTTGGCTGGTTATTTTAAAGTGTAACAGTCTGCTTTACATGAGATGACAAGTTATTGTCCCCTCTCCCATCATTGTCATCCACAGTCTCCTGTCCTAGCTTGTAGTCAAGCCTTGAAGGGGTGCAGACCTGAGCTGGCAACCCTTGGCCACCTGTGAAATGAGAATTCTTTGGTAATACTTAGAACATATTAATTTTAAAAAGAGTTTTGCTTGAATATAGATTCCAGGAACAAAATTATCACCTGGATTTTGAAAAGAAATTAATTTTCAAGTACAATAAGTACTGTAGTCTTAGGCTGGGATATGAATATCTGTATATTTAGGTGCTTGAAAAAAGAAAGAATCTGTGTACAGGACATGCTGTTATGTGTTTGCTTGTCTTGCTTTAGTAACATGCCACTTTTATTCTGTTGCTGTGGAGCTGAAATTTTCCACTATGAAAGAGTCGTGAAAGATCTGGATATTTTGGGTCTTGGTGAGCTCTACCAGGATGCTTATATATAGTCAGACAAGAGGTCAGCCCATCCACACTTTGAAACAACCAGTTGAGACTCAGTCCCAGACAGATATTACCGTGTTGGTGAGGGGCTGTGGCCAAGGCACTGATTTTTGTTTGAAAAGTTAACTCTGTATTCGAAGAATGTGCAGAGAGACAACGCCTGTGACTAACAATTTCATATTTTATTTCTGGTTTTAATATTTTACTCTTTCTGAACAGTGGTCATAATTAGAATGCTTCTGTAATTAGCTTAGATTTTGTAGACCAATTGGTTGTAGGAAAAGGTATCCTACTGGGTGAGATGGAATCAGTTGTATGTGTGAGAGGATGCCAGATACATTAGCCCTGCCTAAAGGGATGGTGACTATTTGCATACTACCAAAAGTCTCAGTTCATTTTGAAAGCTCCACAGTTAAAGAATCAATTGGATTTGCATATCCCAAAAGTTCAGGAATTGATTTCCTAAATGGTGATATTCAGGGCATAATGATCATGTCTGCCTGTTATTATATGTTCAGATGTATTCCATGGAGGGTGAATTATTTAATCTCTGTGGAAACATGGAAATATCATGATGCATTAGTATTGTAATGGACATTTTTTTTGCAAAGGAATGAAATTGTTCTGTCTTCTAAACATATGATGTGTGATGCCTTGAAGGCTGCTTGGAAAGGTAGTTAATTAGCTATTCCGCTGCCTAGAGAAATAGCTTGGAGATTTTTAGAAGCCTTATGCAATTGGTTTGGCATATTATACAAAATTAGTCTCGGTTAGGCTCAAATTTACCTAATTTAATTATTTGGAAAAGTTAATCTTGGACTTAGGAAAAGAAGGAAGAAGAAGACGGCAAAAAGTACATTGGCTTATGGACTGCAACAATTAGATAGTGATGGATTTATAGCTGCCATTCACTGTAGATGTTCACCTTTAAGGCATCAGTAATGACTTTCTTCTATAAAAGTCTATCAAAATTAATACCTTAGATCATAGGTGAAATAATTACTTAACTGAATTACAGCCATATTCAGCAATAGGGTTTATCTTATTCCAGAGAACTGCAAACTCAGCTGGCAAATCTGCAGCCTCCTGGGAAGTCCCAGCTCATTCTGCACATTTTGCTTGAAGTTTCAGGGGGCATCTGGCATGGAGAGGACAGTTATCTGAGGGAGAAACCTGACAGTTTTGCCAGGCCTGCTTTCATACGTCTATGAACTGCAGTGGTCTGTTTTATGCCTGTGTAGTGTCTCCAGCAGCCTTTCATTCTCTGTCTTGGTTATGGATGCATCAAATTTCTTCTTAATCCAGGGAAGATGGTCAGGAGATTATAGAACAGGTGGTGCACAGCTGATTGCTGGTGGCTAACTGTTATCTGCCTGTTCAATATGCAGGGCTCAGGCAGAGAGCAACAAGGAAAAGGAAATATATTGGAAGCTGCTCAGGCCTTAACAGCTTGGCCTCTGCTTTGGTGGCTGAACTGAGACCAGAGAGACTATGAACAGGCAGTTTTGTGGCCTGAGATAGGAAGACTACAAAGCAGGACTGTACTAACAGGGAACTTCTGTTGCATGGAGGCGTACAGCGTGTTGGGGTGGTGTGAATGGGTCAGCAGTGTCTATAAAGGAAGAAGTGCAGGTCACTGCTGGGACAATGGACAAGTGTGGTTATTACAGATAGACTTCTGATGATTCTGTGTTACATAATAAATCCTCTTTCAGTTAAGAATGCAAATATTATTCTTGCATGCAGTATGTTTCAAAATGCTTAGTTATGGAGAGCCTTAATATGTGCTTAAACACTAAGAGAAATTTCTCAGTATTCTTGATGACAACAGTGCCAGTAAAAATACAGACACAAGAACACATACCATTTGGCTCGAAGGCAAGAAGGAGCTAATGTTCTGTAAGCATCCAGAGGGAGAAAATTTGGGTTTTTTCAAAACATAGAAAAACAGTGGTTAAAGGCATATGAGCTGCTAGATAGCAACGAATGATCCTTTGCAAGCCAGCGCTCTGCCTCTAAAAGCAAAGGAAAATCTTCTCTAGTTAATTTACCCCGACTTTAATAAATATCAAGTGTTCTTGTCCTTCAAGGCACATATTGACTTGCTAACCTTCTTCTAATCTGTCTTAATATTTGTCAATATTTACCTCTTCATGCAATAAAAACCAAGAAGTTAACAGAACCCACCTTCATCTCTGTTTTTGAACTTGTGCCATTTCTTTGTCCGTTTCAGTGCAATTCATACAGATTTTGAGAAGAAAAATTAAACTTGTTATGTAACTGCTGTTACGTGTTTTATAGTAATAAACTTGAACTCTTTAGACCTCTGGCTGTAAGTAGAACTCTGCTCACTTCTTCTACAGAGCTTAAAAAATATTAGGTATTTTTGACCTTTTATAGGTATTTCTTGTCAGACAGAGTGTAGTATTGCTCTACTACTAACCCGCTGAATTCCTTATTAAATTAGGTGTATTATACAACTTATAATAAGGTTCCTTAGGTGGCTGGTTTATGAGGCAATCACAAAGCATCCTGTGTAAGCATATACTTCTCTAAAAAGAAATTATTACAAGCATATTTTTAAAAGAAAATGCTGGGACTGATCTCTTAGGATGCATCTTGCTATACTTATCTGTTGTGCAGCTCCTGGGCAAAAACTGTGGAACAGTGAAAGGGTCCTGAAAAACTGCTGTTTTTGTCATTGACTCAAATTTCCAGTTATGCTGCTGACTGAGGTGACAAGAAAGGGACTTTTCATGGAGACAAAAATCCAGCCTAATTCCTAGATCGCTATGCAGATACTGAATCTAGCAGAGCTGACCTGCACTGTGGTGCTGAGGCCAGGATTTCATGCCTGTGTTCTGGCACTGAACACTGAGTCAGATCCCTCTAATGCCTGTTCCCCATGAAATCTGAATATGTAGAGCTGCTACTGCTGCCTCTTGAGGGTTTAGAGGATGTGGGAGCTGTTGGGACATCTGCCTTCACAGAGCTCAGCTGAGCTGGTCTTCCCAGATGAACAACTTCTCTGCCCTCATTGCATCTTTAAACTTAACTAAGCCTACAAAGGTCCTGTGAAAGTAGCAAAAATCTGATTTTTATTACAATGTTGTTGCTCAAGTTGAAACATCTACTCCTTGAAAAATGCTTGCTTGATTGCAAACCAATTGGTTTTGAGCTAGATAATGACTGTATTGGTGAGTAAGGCTTCCCTGAATGTGCTTTTTGCTTGTCCTGAAATCCTGAAAATGTTAGCCTGAAACCATCACGTGTCAAAGAGCAACCACTCAGATAAAGTATATGTGCATGGAGAGCAAAGTCCAGTTAAAACACAGAAATGCAGTGTAACTCTATGCTGACTATGGGAAAGTAAAATGAGAGAGAGAAGGAAAAGAGTTGAACATACAAGGATGACCACAGAGAAGAAGGGGAACTTGAGTAGTGATCCGCACCCCCAGTTGTAATCTACGTTCCAGCTCAAATTCCTGATTCACTGTGTGGATATTTGATGTTGTACTGCTGTGCTTCATTGTCAGTGCTGAGTTACCCACAGTGTGTGTCTTTGATGCTGGTTAGAAAACTGCTGCAGACGAATTCACAATATTGTAATGATTTTTATAGTATTTAATAGAGCGGGTTTCATATTATCCAGCTGAATAATTTTTTTTTCTCTTCAGGAAATCAAAATGTTTCCTGGTAAATTGCTTATTTCATTGAAAATTTTGGGCAGCAGTTGTTCATACACCTTGCTTCCCTTTGCATGTCTTCATGGCATGAGGCTCGAAAGGATAGATTAGCCACGAAAATTGCATATTGTCCCTTCTCCCCAGTTTGAACCAAGAGGAACTTGGTTCCAATTGTGCAAATTTAATGTGACCAAGGAATCAAGGGGGAAAACTGGGATTATCTACAAGAGTACAGAGCCATCATGAGTTTGAGACCTGAGTTATGTCTTGGGAGAGAACTGCACTAAGATCCAGACCAAGTCTGTCTAAGTAACCCTGTTAATTAGTACCATATCTGGACATAGCTACATTCCTTCATAGTCATTAGTAGGAAATTGTAAAATAAATTATAAAACCCAAAGGGCATTAAATGTCTCTTAGCTCAGATACTGAAAACAAGTACTGTAGCAGGAATGGGAACAGGCCATTCATGTTACTGCTTTCTCTTCCTTTGAAATTTTGTGTCTTATTAAAAACCTTCCCAGTAGGATTATTGGACTGGAATTATATATTAAAATGAAAACACAGTAGTTATTCTCTTGCCTACAAAATGAAATGCTTAGCATAACAGTATATTGTTTAGAAAAGTCAATTATACCACAAAATAGGAGGAGAAAAAAATTTTAGCAATGTCTTTTGAGACTAAGCCTGTGCTGGAATGTGTTGCATAAAAGAGCAGTGATGTAGCTGGGGGTACACAAGTATTTTGGTGTCTGCCTTTGTGAAGGTTTGGGACTGACTGAAAGCTCCTGTGAGTGTGGCAGTCCCATTATGTTTGTTACAGGTTGACTGGTGTAATGTTTTTTTCCGAGGTTATCAGCATGTTCAATCAAAAAAGTAATATGTGCATTATTGCTTTGCTGGGTTTTAAGCCCTTTTCTCATTATTGGTATTGATCTTGATTAAAAGCTGTTCTCCAAATGTTTGGTTCCATTGACATGAAGTGATTCTCATCATCTCTTCTACCAGAGGGAAGGTATCTTCATTCAGGTTAATTGCTGGTGCTTGATGCTAAATGCAAACGCCAGACCAGTGCTTGAGGTGAACATTCAAAACTGCCAAAAATCCAAACAAAAAACCAAACCAACAACAACAAAAACCAAACAAACGCCCCTCCTCCCCCACAAACCAAAAACCCCTCCAAACCAAAATCCAGCTGTTAAAACATCCTTTTCTTCTGTGTTTACCAGAACTGTGTGTTTCCCTTGGCACTGCAATATACCAAATAGAGTATCATGAGTACTGTTTTGAAGACAAAAGCTTTCAGTTCTTTGTCAGTGAATGTGTATTGTTCCATTTTATTCTTATTTTTAACCAGAAGCAGGGGACGACGGTAGCAGACAGCAGTAGGTATAGAAATACACAACAATAAAAACACAATAACCTAGTGGCAAAAAGAGGAATGATGTACAGTCATGTTGAATTTAGACAAAACCAGAAACCCTGCTATTGTAGTCTGAAATGTGTGGCTGGACCCTTGTGTCAGTGTTTGTGATGATGTGCACGGGCATAAACTCCAGCTGGAGTTTGCAGGAAGATTTAGCCTTTTCCAATAGATAACTTGTTCAAAAATACTTACTTAGAGACACATATACATACAAATGTGTTCTCTATCCACATCTTTATTTGTGGTGATGCTTTGTTTATTGTAATTTTGTTGTGATGAAAGGAAACCTCTGCCTAGGTTTGAGATGTTCTGAGGTCTATCCATCTACTTACTCCCCCCCCCCCCCCCCCCTCGCCCCCCCGTGCCAGGNTTGCCCCCCCCCCCCCCCCTTCTCCCCCCCCCCCCCCTCCTCCCCCCCCCCCCCCCCCCCCCCCCAGTTTCCCAGGCAAGGTTCAAAAAAGCCTAGGCAATGCATACCAGAGGGACAGAAGGAAACTTTTTAAGGCTAGCAGTGATATGTGATTCAAAAATGTCCAGAATTGTTTGGTTTAAAGTGTCCATATCCACTAGTAAACTGGTCCAATGGCAAATGATCCTCACTTAACATTTGGGCTTTATTCCTTGTCTGAAATGTTTTTGACTGTTTCTGGCTTTTAGATTTTGTTATATACTTGTCTGCTGGATTAAGATCCTTCCACTACAGTTTCTTTCAGGTAGTTACAAGTTGTCATTAAGCTACTCATGTCAGTTGAATGGACTAATTTCTTTTTTTTTAGCTGATCTAATATTTTTAAATAGTCTTCCTTAGTCTTCCCTCAATTTTTCCACAGTATTTTACTAGATTCCAGGTAAAACCTGGAATCCTTTGTGACAAAAATTAGTTCTTCATGAAGTCAGTTTCAAAAGAAGCACAAATGAAATGGTTTGGGTTGGTTGCCTGTTTAGAGGGTGCTCTTGTCAATATTTCCTCTCAGCAGACAAAACCCAGGAACAAAAAAAATGGAGGCTCACTCTTCATGGAGGCCAAATATATTGGCTGTCTGTGTTGTGTTGATGTTAATATGTGTATCTGCCCTCAAACCAACCACATTCCCGTGGCTGCCTGCTTGGTCACAACTTCCCCAAGAGGTGGACAAGAACTCATCACTTCAATTTTCTTGATAATTTTTTTTCCTTCTATTAAATTCAACATTTTAAGATAAATAGATTTTTCTGTTTGATAGGTAGGGTGAGGACAGGGAAAATTACTCCAGCGAGAATCCTAAAGGGGATGTACTCAAAAGTGTCTCTCCCTTTCAGGGGTTGTATTTGTCCTTGCACCATACTTATGAGAGCGTGAGTTTCAGCCCAATTAATACAGCTTCAGAAAAAGCTTCCGTCCCAGAGACTGTCATGAGAGAATTCCTCTTCTGTCTTCTCACAGAATCGAGCCTTGCTGCTGCTGCTCCAACTGAGCAGCACCTTTTCCCAGCAGAGCCATCTTTGGTTGCCCTTTGGAGGAACCGTTCATCATGTAGTCATCATGTAGCCGCTTGCCAACATGTGAGATGGCTTTCAGACATCAGTTCAGAAACATGTCTTGGGTCCCCTAAAACAAAGCAAGAACTCGCAAAGTCCTTTGCTGATTCCTGTGTCTTGTGATCACGAAGGACCTTGGGGCAAGGGTTTTTTCTTACAGTGCCAGGTGTCTGACTCCTTACCCAGCCACTATGATATTTGGGATAGAAATCTGTGCAAAAAGCTAAAAGAATATTCCTTTTTAACATGAAGGACTTACTTCCATCTAGTTTATACCTGTTCTTCAAAATGCAATAAAAAAGCCAAGTTGCTGATGTGTAATCTCACCTGTCTTCCATTGTTTATCCATTGTCTGAGAAGCAGAAATTCTACAGCGTGCACCTCAAGCATGCATAAACTTATTATCCTTTAGCAAGAATTTGTCTGAAAGTGAGATAAACAAATACTGCCTTTAACTGAAATAACTTCTTTTTTTACTGATATTCCAAATCAATATAAAATGTCATCCTTAATTTGCTTTGTTCAAGTGTAAATGGAGTTGCACCCATAGTAATAAGGTGGGGAGATAATAAAGTCACTCTTTAGGGATTTTTTTTTTTCTTTTTATCAAGTCTCGTATGTTAATGAAGCAGATGGTCACTTTTAAGAGCCAAAATAATTTTTATGTATTTGAATGGCCTGAATCCACTCAGGTTTAGTTAAGTCAGAAACTGAAGTGGTATGCTTGAGTGCTGGTTTTGGCTGGGGTAGAATTAATTGTCTTCACAGTAGCATGGGGCTATGTTTTGGATTTGTGCTGAACGCAGCATTGATAACATGGTGATTTTTGTTATTTCTGAGCAGGGCTTACACAGAGCCAAGGTGGTTTTTTTTTTTTGTACTGCCATGATGTCAAGGAACTTGGGGGGGTTGCATGGGAAGTTGAAAGGAGACATGGCTGAGACAGGTGAGCCCAACAGACCACAGGGATGTTCCAGACCATATGACATCATGCTCAGTATACAGAGTGAGGGAAGAAGGAGGAAGAGGGGGAGATGTTTGGAGTGATGTCCTTTGTCTTCCCAAGTCACTGTTACATGGGATGGGCCCCTGCTCTCCTGAAGAGGTGAACACCTGCCTGCCTATGGGTAGCAGTGAATTAATTCCTTGTCTTGTTTTGCTTGTGTATGTGGCTTTTGCTTTCCCCATTAAACTGTCTTTATCTCAACCCACAAGATTTCCAGCATTTACCCCTCTGATTCTCTCCCTGATCCTGCTTGTGGGGGTGTGAGCGGCTGTGTGGAGCTTGGTTGCGGACTGAGGAGACAACACAACAGCTTGGAACACAAATAATGGTACAAAAATGCACTTAAAAACTTCTGTTTCAGAAAGAAACATCAGCGATGCCCTCTATTTCTATCATTTGAATCCTCCTAAAGATAAACTTACAAGAGAGGATAAACTTTTAGGGACACACCTCCTTCTTCAATCTCACATTTATCTTGTCATTTGAAGTGCTACATGATAAATGACCCTGTGAAGATGCAGTATTTGATGCCATGCATCTCTGTTTTTATGCTTTCAATAAAATTTGGGATTTTCCTAGAAAATGCTTTTTTTAAAGTGATTTTTCTGATGTGTTTGGATTTCAAATGATGTTTTCATTTTGTCTAGTTATGTGAGACATTATTCTGGTTCTTGTGAATGACATTTAAATGATTGGTCTTAGGTAAGGAATATAATTCTATTCAAAGAATTAATTTCAGAGAAAGTTTCTCTGCAATAGAGGTGAAAAAAAAACCCCAAGCCACACAAGAATGAAGAAACCTTTGGATTTTTTATATCTTGTTTCCACTGCAGAGCATGAGAGAAATAGAGAAATGACCAGTTGTCAGTCATTACACCAGTGGCACTGTTTCTAATTTGATTTAGCTTCAGATTAATTGAAACAGGCAGTATTGATTGACACTAAAAGAACTGGAAGTTATTTCATATGACAGAAGTCGAATGGGTTGATTTGGAAGATGAGTCCAACTCTTACACAGACATGCTTATCTTCTGTTTTGTATTTGTCCTTGAAGGAAAGAACTCTATTTGCATTTGTAAAGAGATGCTTGTTCATGGTTGAGTGATCCAATCTACTGGAGTTTATGAAGGCTTTCTAGTCCTCTCTGTTCTGTGTTCTTGGATGCCATCTTGGAAGATCATATATTTGGGTTATCAGTTTTTGCTTATCTCACACCTTCTCTACAGAAACCTGTATCTTTCTGTTTCTGCTGAAATCAATAGCCACCTCATATTTTGTCACTTGCTGTGTGCCAGAAATTTCAGAGTCAGAAATAATCAAGAGCTTGTTTCTGGATCATAACAGTTTGGACAACAAAGCCTACAGCATTAGTGCAGGTCAGTGAATTGCTCTTGAAAAAATGGGAACATCACCTAACAACATCCTTAATTTTTAGTTCAATGAGTAGTTGTTTTATTCCTGGATCAAACCTGAATTTCACAAACAGTTCACTGATGCTTCTATCAGGCTCATCCTAAATGATGCTTTTCACTAATTTTGTTTCGTGTTTGAGTTCAAATGATTAAGAATGCCTGAATTGCATCTCACTTGCTTCTTGAAAATAAGGTCAAAGCATGCATAGAGGCAGGAAATGGAGACAGAGGATTTTAATGAAAAACCTTACCTGCAAAGTTAATCCCTGCTAGGAAAATTAAAGTGGGAAGGAGGTTTCATTTCCTTGCTGCACCACACTCCGAACAAATAACAACATGTACCAGGGCAGTAGCGCTGCTTTATTCCCAAAGCACTGCTCAGGTGCTGGAGAAAAGGTCTTGTAAACGTGTGCACAATTCCAGTAGCTGGTGACTGCTACTGGAACGGGGGACTCTGCCACACGTGCACACATAATCTTTTAGCTTCCTTGTTCCACCGCTTTCTGCTTCTGGTTCCTACACTACTGTGGGAGTGGAGGAAGGGCTCAAAATCCCATATTAATTTCTGTGAAGATATTTAATATTTAATTTCATGTGCTGCAGTCTACAAGCAGTCTAAGCACTTAGAGTTTCAGTTAAGTTACCTACAGGGATGGGTTTTTCCAGGATGTACACATGGCCTAAAGCATCATAATGCCCAAGCAGAAGGACCTTTTGTACCAAATGAAAAATAAATCAATATGAATTGATACATAGGTTTCTGTAGCTGCTCCAAACTGTCAGTCAGTGCTGGAAAATGTTATCCTGGGTTTTGGAAGGATCCTGATGGTTTGCCAAATGCTGTCCTCTGAGGAGTAAGTTTGCATTTCTAGTAATGTGTTTTGTGGTGCTTGATAAAGAGGTGTATTTCCACTTCCAGTGTGTTCAAATAAGTTTTGTTCATCTTCTGGGTGGTTTTTTCTTTTTGGGAGTCACCACAATTGGTGGTGGCTAGCCTACATAGGTGGCCATGTAACTTTATATTGTAGACCAGAGTTTAAGTAATGTTTTTGTCAAGTTTCAGGGTTTACCAGCCCCCTATGTTGAGTAGGACTGGGTATTATTGTTTTCAAGCTGGCTGCAACATGACAATCTCCCTAAAAATCTGGAAAAGTGATTTTTTGAAAATAAATGTCATTAGTTTTTTTTTTAAAGGCAGGCTAAATTCTGCTCCAGAATGTTTTCTGTAGTCTTTGGTCTAGTAGTAAGTTACTCAAAACTTTGCTTTTCCCCCAGTCATTCTTGACTCTCTCTCAAAGTAGAACACTTCTATATAATTTATTTTTTGGTTTGGGTATAGTAATGGTCAAGTTGGATAATTAAAAAAAAATACCCAAGCAAAGCTGCAGTCACATACTTGTAATACATCCCCATTTCAAGGTAGAATAAGTGTGCATGTCTTCCCACCAAGGTGTTGACAGATGAGTTGTAGCAGTTGAAGTTACTTCTCCCAGGTGTCCATCCTTCCCCTGAGGAGAGTCAGAGACAGAATATGTCTGTGAGCCTCAGGCTGTTCAGCACTGAGTCTGGCAGCCTTGCTCCAACCCCTCAGAAGTGTAAAGCAAGCCGTCAGATTTTACACTCAAGTGGGAGAATTGAGAATACGTTCCCTCTTGTTGACTAGGCAGGGTGGCAACCTTTCCCTGCAGTGACAGTTAACTGGTCTAGTACCTTTCACTGCCATGGACAAGCACGGATCAGAGATCTAAGTGCTTTTCATGCATTTGAAGCTCTACCTGTCTTGAGAGTGTGCTCTGCCTGGGCTTGGATCAAGGTCTTTGAGATCTACTCTGAGGTGATAGTGTTTCATTCATGGCTGTGTTCGTGGACACTTATACAATATTAAACTGAAAGCTGTTATTAATGCAGAATAAGAATTCTGTAAGTGAGTAGTCAGGAGAGAAAGACAATTATCTTATAATATCAATTAATCTAATTATATAATGTCTCTAGATTACTGGGAAAAGAACTGTTGAATGTAGGAATGCATAAGATGTGACAGATACCAAATTTATGGATGTCATACATTGAGTTAATGAGGCCTTATTTTTTAATTCCTTATTTATGTGTAGCCAAAACTTTCTGCTTTGAAAGATGATTTCAAGGTTTTTTTGCTTTTCTGAATTTGTTCTTTGAATAGATTACTAAAGAATCTACCTTCTTATGTTTACTGAACGCAGATGCTTTCCGCTTGACAAATCAGGCGGAAATAGAGAGGCTTCTAGTACGCAAATTGCTGTCTGAAGGAAGTAAACATTTTTAAAAACACCAAAACTTTAAAACCAGAAATTAAAAAAAAGCCCAAGCCAAACACCACCTGCTGCTTCCCAAACAAGACATAAACCCTCTTCCTTTCTCCTTCCCCAAGAATCTATTATGTTTAGTACTTGTTACTGCCTATTACCTTACTGTTAACAAGCTGCCAATTATCAAGACCTTTCTCTCCCCTTCTTGTCACCAGTATGTTTGAAAAGCGATCAAGATAATGTACTTAAAGGATTGAAAAGAATTCCAGTATGGAAACTAGATTAACTGCATGCTCACTTGCTGTCTGAAGCTGCACATCTAGATCTTTTCCAGAGCTGGCTAGGTCACTGCTACTTTGAAAGACTTTCACTGCAAGCTCCTCTCCTTGCTTTTCAGATTATGTGCTTTTTGTGATTTGTGTCACAGCTCTAGTTTGAGAGGTCTGTTCTGGTGATTACATGAGAGCAGTAGTCTAGTGCTCCTAATCCATTCAAATCCTTGTAAATGACTCACCTATTTTGTCTCTTGCTTCTACTATTGTGTGGTATCTTCTTACATGTCCAGGGGAACTATTTCCTTATGTGTAAAGAATAGGCTCATATAATCCCAAAAAGTATGACAAAAACATGGCACTTCAGTAACTAGTGCAGCTTTGTTACAGCATGTGTATGGATTTCCATTAGACAAACAGCTCAATTTAATTGGAAAATGTTAATTCTCTTCATCTGTGTTATCATGCAATTGTATTAAACCAGGAGGACAACTGTTGACAGGAGTTTCTGGGCTGTCTTGATCTTCACAATGGGACCTTCATCGCAGTTTCTTGTCAAATATTGTCTTCTGGTCCCTACAATATCTCAGTGTCCGGGCTTGGTTTTGGACTGCACAATATTTTTGTGTTCTCCTAGGCATTAAGTCTTTTTGAGACGAAGCTGTCCTTTTGCTGTGCTTGCTGAGCATGAAATTTCAGGTGTGGTAAAACAGTATAGCTGAGATGATGCAGTGGGTTGAAGCCACTGAAGTGGGGAAGACCTTTTCTTTTTTAATCCTTTTTCACCTTTTCGCTCCCTTGGGCCTTGATCTGGCCTGTTGTGTTGTGTGGTCCGTGCAACAGATCTAGCATTTTTATGACTTTGCCATAAATTAATGGAGCACACTAAGTCAGAAGAAAAATGGTAATTGCATTTGTTGGGTTAGCTACCTGCTGGATTAATGAGGTGAATTCTTTTACTACACAGTTACAAAAGCAGTAGAGTTGTGAATAATTAGCCAAGAGGAAAAGCAGTAGAGGTATACTCTTTCCAAATGTCTTTCATCTCTGTATTTGTAAATAACATAGATAATGACACTTCTTCTATTAGCAACACTGTCGTGGTTTAACCCCAGCTGGCGACTCAGCCCCACACTGCTGCTTGCTCATGTCCCATGGTGGGATGGAGGAGACAATTGAAAGAGTAAAAGTGAGAAAACTCATGGGATGAGATGAAGACAACCCAATGGGTAAAGAAAAAGCCATGAGTGTAAACAAAGCAAAACAAGGAATTAATTCACCACTTGCTGTGTGGAGGCAGGGGTTCAGCCACCCCCAGGAAAGCAGGGCTCCATCACCCATAGCAGTGATCTGGGAAGTAAAATGCCATCACTCCAAATGTGTCCCCCTTTCCTTCCTCCCCCTCCAGCTTTTTATGTTGAGCGTGATGCCAGCTGGGATCAGCTGTCCTGGCAGTGCCCCCTCCCAACTACTCTCAGCCTACTCATTGCCGGGTGGTGTGAGCAGCAGGAAAGGTCTTGACTCTGTGTAAGCTCTGCTCAGTGATAACAAACCCATTCCCGTGTTATCAGCACTGTCCCCGGCACAAAAGCAATGCAAAACTTAGCTATTACGGAGAAAATTACCTCTAACCTGGCCAAACCAAGCATAAATATTAAGGTGTTCTTGGTTTTTTTTGTTGTTATTGGTTTTGGCATGATGGGGGTGTGGGGTTTTTTGTGTTTTGGTCCCTCCACACCAGCTTGTTACCATCTAATCGGGGATGTGGTTTCACTTTCCCCTTTATGAGCTACATGCCTTACCTCAGATAATTGCTTGTGCTTGTTATTAGCTGACTAATAGTTGATTGTAACATTGATTTTAATAGCCCATTATACCCCGTGTGGACCCTGGGAGACTAAAAAGGCTATGTTATTTGAACATAAAAAAGAAAAATTTACTTGTATTTGATGAAAACTGAAAAGTATAGAACAAAATGAATCTTTCCAGCATTAGGTAACTATTGTTTTCTTAATGTAGCTTAAATATATCTTTCATATAGTTCTCTGTATTAAGATGAAAGGTTTTTTGAAAATACTTTGATTCTTTGATAACTTTGTTTTGAACTGACACTAAGGAAGATGATCAGAGTTCCGTGAAGGGAAATTTAAAGCATCCTAAATGTGTCTGTGTCAGCATATCCTTTTGGTTTCCCATTTGCTCTTTTTGGGTTTTTTTTTCAGATTTTACATTGTTTTACATTGCAAATTTTCTATTTTACATTGTTATAATGTTGAAGTTGATTCCAAAGGAAAATAGAAACATAATTCTGCAACTGTTAAAACAATGTATTAAATTTGTACCTGATTATCTCAGTCCTCAGATCTCTGGGACAGGCGTATTTTCTCCATTTCTAGTGTCATTTGAGGCAACGGGAGATGCTTGAGAATTATGAGGCCTTGGCTCCCCTCAAATAGAAAGGAGCTTGGAGTTGGTGAGCAGGAATATGACTTCATGTGTTAACGCAACTGCTCTCAGGAACAGATGCAGCCTCTGCAGGAATGGGCAGGCTGACTAGCCCTAATCACATCAGCTGGCATGGGGATGGGGTGCCTGTCTCTCTTACCTCCTCCTGCACCGAGTGCTGGCCAGCAATCTCCCTGGGGCCTGGGGATAAATCTGCACTTGTTTAATAGTACTGTCAATTCTATCCAAATTTAAGAACTGTTGCAGCACATTGGAACTTAATATCCCCTGCTCCAGGCTTATTCAGGTAGATCATAACTGACTTCGTTAGCCAGTGGCGAAATATGTAGGTTTTTTCTGCTTTTGAGTTGTTTTGTTACTGGAAAATAAAGAAATAAAATTCACATCTTGATGCTACCCTGATTTCTATTGACAGGTATACTTGTTAATGTTGTACGCTTTAAGGAACTTGCCTTGTTTAAAGGCTAAGAAGGTTAATAACTGAACCCAGATTGTCTCCAGTGAATCAAGTTCAATTTTCTTGAGCCTATTGAAAGCAATCTGCTCCAAAGAAGCTAATTAGAGAGAAGAACATGGAATGCCTGAGTAATACTATGTGTGTGTTGTCATATGTATTATGCACTTCCTTCCTGCAATTTTGTGATATTATGTAGTTGTGTCTAGGTCACTTTCCTTTTTGGTGGCAGTGGTAGGGAAATTAAATGCATCCCCCTTCAAAATGCCTATTTGGACCTGACATGGTACAATAACAAGTGTACTCTGATACTGGTGGCTGAGGAACTTTCCTAATAAAAACAGTACTGTCAGATTTATCAGCTTCCTGTGGTTGAATTCATGGCTGTTGGCTGGCTTAGATGACACAAAGTATGAGAAAACCACATTTATTTAATTAAGGATCCTTACTTGAAGGCTTGTAATGTTAAGCAAGTAAGTATGCTTTCCATCTGTGTTTTTATTTATATTTAAAGCCACATTTGTCATGCTCTGGTGGATTGTTTATTTTGAACTTGAGAGTGGTAGCTGAGGACCATTGTTGTGTGTCGTTCCATGCAGGGGGGAAAGGTTTCTTCATTGCACAGAAGATGAAAACATCACCTCAAACCCAGATGCAGGTGACCTTGAACTTAGTTGAGAAGTCTAATTTCCAGACCCATTTGTCTTATGTGGGTTGTGGATTTGCAGGTCTAAGTTCTGACAGCAGTTTCAAAATTATTTGCTTAAGTACTGAAAACCTTATTTTGTGGAAAGCCTTATTTTGTGGAAAGTATGATAGAACATGTTACAATTTTGAACTTGCTTGGTGTCATTTAGGCAATGGGTCTGGTGAATGGTGGTGGATCAGATCTGATGTGGAGTTCCCTTGAATCTGAGCCCTTTAAGGACTCCATTTAAGTCTTGCTTCTGAGAAAGCATTTATAGTGGAACATCTGTCATTCACTTCTCATACTTTGGCCTGAGACCTGAAAAGTGCCTACTTCTGTGAAGAATATTAAAGATGTTGGCAATAATTGTGTGTATCATGGAGAAAATGCCTAGATACGATGGAGATGGGTGAGTAGCCCACTCCCCAGGATAAGGAAGTGGCTTTCTTTCAACAGCTACTTGACTGTTTCAGAAGCTTTCCTAAATCTTCTTTGCCTTCCTTAGAGCTGTGTTTTAAGATAATCTAATTCCTCTTTTAAGCCCCAAAATGTTACAGCTAAAAATAGATGCTAAGAAACAGGGTTTTAGCCTTTGTTTCCTTTTTAAAAAAAAAAAAAATTGCAGCACAAAATATCAAGGGGTGGAGGAAGAAAAAATTCCAACATCTTGATCTGCCTTCTCTTTGTATGAGGTAATGAACGTGAAAATCAGAGTAATTAATCAATGTGAACTTTTCAGATTCATCATAGTTAACATGCACCTGTGCCAAGCAACATTGTGCTGATTCTAGGCAAAAAATAATGCAGCATATTCATTAACTCCCTCTGTTTTTTGTGCCTTGTTTGCAGAGCAGGGACCAGGGAGAAGTGGGATTTTGGTTCATGGTGAGCCAGTGTTGTACAAATCAAGTAAGAAACTTTGACTAAAGATCTAAGCTTTGGGCTTTTATTCCTTTGCTGCTTAATCCTTTAACTTGAATAGAGGCTGTACCAGAGCACTGATGGTTACTTACCCTGGTCTTGTAAATGTGTTTTGAAACAAGTTGAGTAGGTGGAACAGGTTTAGTGGCATATAGTTTTGGAGTCTATGTTCTTTTAGTATACCGGAGATGAGTCTGGCAGCACAAGTGGTTACTGGAAGGGGGAGAGATGTCTTGAAAGATGCAGGCATGTGTGGAGCTGATGTCTTCCTCCTTGGCTGTAAAGTGCCCGAGAATTCCTCCTGCCCAGTGGTTATTCGCATCTGCTGGTCAGTCTCATCTGCGTTTGCTGGGCTTTCACCTCAGCTTTCCTTGCTGGCTGGTATATACTGCTCTTGAAGTTATTCATGTATTGACCGTGTCTGAGCAAATGTGGTCATATAAAGTTTATCTTGTTGGTGCTAATTTTTCTGACAAAATTTTGCCTATGTTAATAATGAATTAGAGAATGAAACTTCCCACATAAAAATTGAAAGACTTCTGAAACATTATTTTTTTAATTTTTTCTTTAAATATATTGTTGTCTCTGCTGCTGCAGATATGGGAACATTATTTTACGTGCTTTTGTGTCAAATGATTTAATAGAAAAAAACAAATTGGGATTCTCCAAACAGTGCTAATTACAAATTGCCTTAGAGGATGTTGAAAATAATGGAATATCCATATACTGGCATCAATAATTGTAGTATATAATTATACAGTGCTTCTTATTTGTTGTGAAATAATGAGAATCCCTGCCAAATGTGGAAGAAATAATTGGAGGTTTTGCAAGTTCAGTACAGTTTTCTGTTTAGAGCTGTCATTTTATGCATTCACAGGAATGAAAACTTTCTTGTTTTGAAATTTCCCACAGAGCTGGAATTCAGAATTTTGGTCCACTTTCCTGCTCTGAGAGTTAAAACAGCCATTTATAGAGCAGGAAAGCTATTCATGTTCTGTGTATTTTTATGTTTGGATTATTAAACTTCTAGCTAGGTACAGCACCATCCAAACTATTTGACTAATCTTGTCACTCATCAACAAGACAATAATTTTCATTATGGATATGGCACTCCTGCCACCCCAGGTATTGAGGGTAAGAGGTGGTTTCTAGTTCTTTCCAGCTTTGAGAAAGTTTAAGGTCTTAAACAGTCTAGGCCCCTCGCCTGTTGGACTGGAGCAACCAGTCGTGTTCAGTCATGGGTATGCACTGAACCCGACTACTTATTCTGTATTAATAAATCAATTAAATTCATACTTTCTGTGTTTTGAGAGCTACTTCCTTTCCCTCTAGCTCTTCCCCCCACAAGATGTTTGCATTCTGTTCTCTTGTGATGTCCTAGGATTTAGCCATTGGGAATCAAAGTAAATTAACATAATACAGAGGAATTGAGTACTGCAGTTTTAGAAAGAGTACTGTACATAGGAACTCAAAAGCTATCAAATTGCAGCTCTTGAAAGTGCCTTGAGCTTTTTCATAGCTTATCTGAACTTGACCCTTTTAATGAGCCAATATTTCAGCAGTACTTTTTGTTGGGTCATGTTTCTCTCCCAGTCACTCCTGCTAGTCCTTCTTGCAAGTCTTTGCTTGTGGTATTGACTGATTTTTCCTAGTCAGAACAAAATGTTGCTCTTAAACACAGGCTGGATTTCTACTCAAGGTGAGAAACTCCAAAACTATCACCATAGGTGTTTTTTTTTCACCTGTGTCCATTTCAGGTTCTTGTGCTACTTATTGCACGATATGAGTCAGTGCTTGAGATGCAGTCAAAATTCCAGATTTACAGCCTTAACAGCTGTCAGGTTGACTTTTAATCAGGTGTCTGAAAAACAGGCACCTGCCTGGAATGCTGTGTAGCAGGAAATTCTTAGAGCTACTGTTCAGTGCAGAGAACAAAGTAGAATGTATAAATTTATATAAATTCCCCACTTCCCCTCTGCCCTGTGCAAAGGCAACAGTATGGTCTCTTTTGTGCTGCTTAGTGTTCCTCCCAAGGATGCCAGACAACATCCCTCTGCATCCTTATTGCCCACTAGCTTGTTATGTCTTTGAAGAAATTATGTGTATCACTAGCCATCACTTTGTGAAATTGCTTTCAGAACTGTCATCTAAAAGCGGAGGTTTTAACTACTGCTTTTAACTGTTCTTATTTCACAGCTAAAAATGCCTTCAAAAGTTACTGTATTAAAAATAAAATTTCTTCTAAAGAAAGGGGAGTTGAGATGCCATCTGTACTACTTCTGGCTCCCATTCAGCTCCTTCAAATGAATGCCAAATTAACAGCAGCCCTTCTTCCTCCCTGCTTCCTTCTCACCCCATAGTTCTCTTTTTAAGGTTCATCCAGAATCCTTGAGAAAGTAGGGAGTATCACCTCTGCAAAAACTTTCATGGTAATTTTTCCCTTTATTTTATGTTTATTCTCCGTGGCTGTTACAGCCCTGGAGTGTCATTCCTATGGTCTGATCTCCCTTCCCTGCAGGGAGGTTGCTGCTTATCTGGGAAGGTTGAACTGAAAATGTTTTGGTTTTTACCATGGTGCTGCTTGCAGTTACGGGTCGTGGGCACCATTGTCCAAGCTTCATGGGCATCCCCGACATTGATCTGAGTGTTTCTGTTTTTTCCAGGGTCTTCCTTCATTGTCCCAGATCTCTCCCTGGGCCAGGATCTTCACCTTTCTCTGCCCCCCTCTGCTTTCCAAGACCAAGCCTTCTGCCCTGTGCCTTGGCGTGAAATCTTTGTTTCTGGAAACCAAGCTCCCAGTTTGATTAGTTTAAATACAGTATGTGCAGAAGCACAGCAAAGGATGTGTTGATTTATGGTCGATCTAATATTTCTTTATTAGCAGCCCATACTGATGGCAGGTAGCAAGTATCAGGCTCCTGCTTGAGAGTTCAGAAGTTCAGTTTTGGGCATTGACCCATGCACTTACACACAGTTTTGTGCTGCCTGTTTTTGTTGCCAATTTCAGCTTGTTTTTGCAATGACTGCAGCTAACTCTCTGTGCCCTCTTGAATCTGCTTCCATTCTTGGACTTAGCACCAAAAAAACCCCAGATCCTCATTTTAAAGACATATTTTTTCGTGTTTAATAGTTTTGATTATGTGAGTTTGACGTGGGACAGAAGATGTTTTTGAGGTGGAGATAAAGTGCGTGTTTAGCATGTATTATTTCTGCTGAGGTAGGCTGTCTTTGCTTTGAAGAGGAAATTTAGTTACAGTCTGTTTGTTTCATGAATCTAGTTATTGGCACAGTGTTTTCCAAACTGCAGTTTGCAAGGCTAACACAAAGCTAGCTGCTTATGCATAGCATAAAATTGTGAGGAGCTCGAATTGCTGCCTGTACCTTTTTTATAACAAAAGCATTAGCTAAAACTCTCCTAGAATTCTCTGCTCTTTTCCCTTTTAAATGAAAACACTTTCTGTGGTTTTTTGGTAGTTAATTTGGGGATAGGGTAGGGAAAATATTTTGATGTGGCTGAGGAGGGTTGTTGGTGTTTGTGCCACTGCTTAGGTGGGAGGCGGCTTTTTTTTTTTAATTTAGGAAAAGCCTAAATTGCTTCCAAGGAGAGTGGAGGGAAGCTCTGAATTCTCCTGTGGAGTCTTATTTCATAGCCAGATTCCTATAACCGAAAATATTTTGCCCCAGCTCTCATGAAACTTGGTCTGGGCTTTGTGATCAGCATTGTCCCATTGAAGCACAACTGTTTAGGAAATTTATAGATAGCAATTTGGTCTCCAGTGTAGCAGAGGCTCATCTGTTAATTGCTTTGGAGATTAAAGTCAAGACCTTGAACTGGCATCTGAAACCGACTTTGGAGATAAGCCCCAGCTGTGAACTTCCATCATCTCCTTCCAAAAGCCTTTGGTATTTAGAGGATAATAGATAAGCAGGATATCACGGACAGCATCTAACTGATGTTAAAGATTTGTATTATGGAGATGTAAATTGTTATAAGGACAAAGCCAGTTCTCTCTAGTTCAGTTATCCAGGGACCTCTCTAGAGAAGATGTTAGCAAAGAAATAATGTTAGGCCAGTGAAGTGACAAGCCAGTCCAGTGTTCCTAGCATTCACTACATAAATAACAGCCATTCCAGTTTGCTGATTGAATTGATACAATGATTTTTTTCTCTTAATTTAAGGGTAATCTAAAGGAACATTTTCTAAGGTGTGGTGGCTCTTTCTCTCTCCTGATACTGCACTGCTCTGCTCACTTGCCCCCAACCCAATTTGAATTGAGTTGAAATCTTTTGCCTAATAACATGAAACATTTCATTCTGCTGTTGTTTTGTCATAACCTCTTTTTTTCAAGGCAGTTTTGTTTCAAAATGTTGTGTTGGTTTGGTTTTTTTTCCTCCCATGTTAAAAATGTTGAAGATAAATGCTTCTGGCAAGTTAAACAATTTGTTTAGAGATGACTGAATTCCCTGGTAGTTTTGGTTCCATCACTCAAAATGTCATTCTTCATCGAGAGCAGCACCATTAGTCAAGTATGATGCAAGCAAATAGGGATGTTTTCTCAAAGATGCTCTACTGTTAGCATGTAAAAGGCTGTTTTGAATACAGTGCTTGTTAAGTGAGCCCTGTAGATGGCATTTGTTTTTATGATGTTGGAGAGCAGTGCCTGAGGAATAGTTGTTGCTCTTGGCCAAGTAAAAGGAC
The DNA here is from genome assembly GCA_013396755.1 of Sclerurus mexicanus. Classification (NCBI taxonomy): domain Eukaryota; kingdom Metazoa; phylum Chordata; class Aves; order Passeriformes; family Furnariidae; genus Sclerurus; species Sclerurus mexicanus. The sequence goes on along the minus strand of VWZF01005531.1, from coordinate 2,704,463 downwards.
AAGGTTGCAGACACTTCATGCACTGTAGGGCTCGTAGCGTGTTGCTGAAGGCTGGAAAATTAAGACCTTCTGAGGAAGATAGTGACAACACATTTGATTAGGAGTGGATACATTTCAGAAGAAATGAACACAAAGCATTAAAGTGTGAGGGAGGTGGAGATGAGCAGTAGAGAATGAACAAGTAATTGGTGAAATCTAAGACAGAAATAAATTAAGGTGCTGCATGGCTGGTAAAGGCAGACTGAACAAATAATCATCAGTGAGAAATTTGATGAAAAAGTAAGAAATATGTCTAAAAAAACCTTCAAAATCAAACAATGAACAAACAACCAACCAAAAAAAAACAAACAAAAAAAACCTGCCAAAAGAATACCAAAAGCCTCAGTCTATTTGGCTGTTTCTACTTCTGTCTAGTTCCTCCCTAAATTTGTTTTCCTAGCATTCCTTACTTGAAGTTAATTTTTCTTGTTAATTCTGGTGAGGTAGTCCAGTGTGGGATATGATTTGCCTGTCTCATGGGCTTGGGTAGCATGATCAGTTCTCTTTGCACTGCCTGGCCTTAGAGCTCAAACAATGGAGCTATATCCTTCATGGGACTTGGATTTATGCAGCAGGTGACTGTAGATGGGTGACTTATGTAACTAGGAGCATTTCTTGTCTTGGGCAAGTGCAGGAGCCCAAGGAAAAACAGGTCAGACTGCCGCAGGTCCTTCCAATCTGCATCCAAGGGAGAGGGTGGTATTAAGGAGATGTGGAAATAGGTATGGGTCCTGAATTCTGTTTCAGGAGAGTGTTAGGGCACCTGGTGAGGGAAGGAAAGAGCATTTCCACCCTCTCATTTTATGGAAGCGAAAGAAGCGGGGAGTAAGAAAAAATGAAGGACTTGAATTTCAGAGCTTTTAATCAGCTGCTGGGGAGCTTTCTGAAAATGATGCTGGGGAAGATAAGTGTTCCCCTTTTGCTCAATGAGCAAAACCCTCTGTTCTTTCCCTTTCTTTTCCCTGCCTCCTCATTCCCACTGTTTATGATGCTATAAAAAGTGGATGTTGTTCTTTCTGCTACATCCTAGCCCTGCAGCTGGTGCTCTATTTTGAGAAGCAAGATGGTGAAAAGAGGATCCTATGATTTTGGTTCAATTTGCAGCTCTTCTTACCAGCTCAACTATTTGGAGCTCTCCAAATCAGGAATGGGGCCTTCCTTCTCTTTTCATTGTTGTTGTTGTTAGTTTATTTGGGTGGGTGTAAATAAAAGTTATTTAATATTTTTCCCTTTTATTAGATATAACCATACTGATCTTGTAGGTAATGGCTATCCGATGACATGTGAGCAAAGCACACATGGAATTCTGGTTAACTTCAGGAAGCTGCAGACAACTTAAGGTTTTTCTTTTTTTTTTCTTTGGAGAAAAGACTGTCTACCAAGCACTTGTACAAATTGTTTGTGTGAAGAGAAATACCAGGTAACCTTATAGAGCATGGGTTCATCTCTTTGCTGAGTTTTCATCATAAGAGTATCTTAAGAGTTAAGTTTCAATAAACACTGCTTGCATGCAGCAGCACAGGTGTATCAGTGGTCTTTCAGGCAGGTATCTGTTACATATGTTAAAGCTGTCCCTTCTGTAGAACCAATTGGTCATCCGTGGTTTATTGACAAAAATAAATTCTCCTCAGCTTTAAAGGTAGATGGACATGGGTGTCTGCTGGGTTATGTCCTGAACTAATGGCCCAGTGAGACAGACAGACTCAAGGATGTCTTAGTTACTGTGCTATTAGTGTTTATCTTACTATTTACTAGTTTATCTGATTTTTGAAAGGTGAAATAAGCTTTCTTTGCCTACATGAAGAACATACTGTTTCTACCTCAGCCCTTGTCACAAAATGTTCCTGAAAAATCATAGCTGTTTTTAATCTCCATGCAAAATTATGAAACACTAAAGATCTCAAATTCTGCAGCTCAAAATGGTACATATCACACTGTTACAATAATCTTCCCCCAAAGCCTGTAAAAGCAAGGCATCCTATGGCAATTACACTCAATATGGAAGCCTCGCTGCATTCCAGATACACATGGATAGGGATGATCTTTGTAGCTGCAGAAGTAACTGGGGGAATGAAGATATTCTTACTTTTTCTCTTAGGGAAAAAATTTTGTGGCTTCTTTTAATTAAAAAAATATTTTCTAAATAGCACAGTGTGGCATTAAAATTGAATACAGTTATTGATTTGGTAGACACTCAAAGGATTGACTGGACTGTTTTTCTGTCACTGGTCACCCATTGGTTATTGAGGTACACACATCAATAACTTCTTTCTAGTTGGAGCAAAACTGTGATGCCAGTTGAGTTTTTCCCTCAGTATGTGCTGTGCTCTTTTAACCACATATTGATTCTTTGTTGGGCCAGGTCTTGAGGTGTTTTTGGCACCTGCAGCTCTCATTGACCCAGGACAGATCAGTAGGTAATACAGTATCAGCCTCTTGGAACAGAGCAGTTTAGCAAATATCCTTTGAAATCCTATTTGAAGGCAGCTGTTATTTAGAAGGCTTAAAATACTTGTTATAGATAGCTTGTGACATTCCCATCCATCTTGTCTGTGATCAAAATAAATTAAGAACTGTAAACAAAGCAGGAGCATTCAAAGATAATAGCTCAATAATACTGTACTGATTTCTCCCTTCTCTTCCTTTTTGTCTTCAGGCTATAAAACAGCTATAAAACTGAAATTTGCTTAAAATGGAATATATCTTTAAAAATTAAAAAAATTTTAACAAAAAAATATTTTTGTTTTGGCAACAATGCGGGGGTGGGGAAATAGCTTTATTCTGCACTGATTAGAGAGAACATCACCCTTATCCCAATCTGTATAAAGTCTAGAGATTAATTACAGGTGTAAGTGTTGCATTGATTTTGCCCTCCCCAAAGATGCTTGATACTGTGATTCTGACTGATTCTACAATCTTGGTCCAGTTTCTGCCAATAGAAGTTATAGGTGCCTTGATTACAGGAATATCAACAGCAAAGAGTGTAGGCCATTATGATGGATATGGCTAAGACAAGGATTATCTATTTATTACCAACTTAATAACATCTATATCCTAAATAATAAATTACTTATTATTTAATCAAAGCAAAGAAAAAGGATTATTCTTGTCTCTGTTCTTGTCTAGAAATTTGCAATGGGCCAGTCGCCCAAGTCAGCCCCCAGCTTTCTCATGTTGATAACCAAATGTTTGGATGATCTCCAAGTGTTGTTGGAAGTCATTTGATCTCCATGATTGAACTGGAAGGTCTGAATCTTAGAACACTCCGTCTCAACACTCAGTAAAAACTAAGCATTAAAATGAGAAGGTAAAAAAGTGAAAAGCAAAAGCAAGAGTAGTTTGATGTTCTCAGATATCAGTTAACCTGTTGTTTAGTTACAATTTGAGTGAACTGTTGTCTGAAGGAGCAGACCAGGTCAATCTATCAAAGTGTTGCTTTGTGTCATTTCTGAGTTGATGACAACATTAGGCTGTTTGGAGGAGAGATGATGAGAATACTGAGAATTGGTTGCTTGCTTAAAAATTGGACCGTATCAGTTCATACTAGAAATTCTAATTCACCAATTACTACCAGATGGTTAAAGGTTTATCTGTTATTTGTTACCTTTTCTATAACGTCACTCGCTATTTCAGGCTAGTTCTTTGAGCAGTTGCTTTTGATAGCTCCTTAAATCAATAGGCATTTTGAAGTATTGATTTTCCATAACTGATTTCAGATGAAATTTTTTGTTCTCTCCCCAGAAGTTAGACCTAGACTGTTTCACTTAGTAGTCAGAATGCCCTCTTTGAAAATCTGTGCTGTGCTAATTACATATAAGTGAAGAATAGTTATAATGAACTGCTTTGTTAAAGCATGTCCTAGTAGATCCAGGTTGATTTTTGAGAATTCTTTTTAAGTATAATTTGGGACCTTTTGTGAGAACAAGAAAAGAGCTCAGACTGAGTTTCCACAGATCAAATCATGCAGTGCTCTGGCTGCTTAGCAAGGCACTCTGAGAGACCAGCTCTGGAGACAAGAAGTCCTCAAGAGATCAGCAGTGCTGAGACTGTAATACTTAAGCAGCAAGACAGAACCTGAGGATATAGTTGCAGTAGGAGAGGAAGGGCTTCTCTATTTTTATAGTTTACACTTTTCATGTCCCCATCCATTTGTTCAGTGGTTTGGGTGGGTTGAGAAGCGAGGCTTTTCCTGAATTTCTCTCATTTTGGAGTGGAAAAAACCTCAGTGCTTTGTAAAGGTCTTGAAGGGACAACTAGGTGTCTGTGAGGAAAAGCATTTCCAATAAAACCCTTTGGAGATACCAACTGTACACAGGGCAATTTGACAGATGAATAAGGGACAGAACTGGAAAATTTTCTTGCTGTGTGAATTGCCACAGTTCATCACACGTAGCTGACAAATGTCTCCTTAGTTTAATGATCCAGTAAAAATCAAGCAGCAGAGAATCTGTGGTTCTTGTTCAATGCTTTACTCAGCTCTGGGTTAGAGATCCTTGACATTCAGAGCTGCGATTGTCATTTGCCCCCTAAATGGTAGCTGGTGTGGCATGCTTTACTTTGCTCTTATTGAGGTTGGCTTTAATTTCCTGAATAATAAAGTTCTTTCACAAATGGAGATGTAATAATAAATCAAAAAAATTGTCAGAATGTATCTGATTTGCTTGAACTTCCTAAAGGCATTAATAAAGATGAAGAAGACTAAATGCAAAAATGAAACTGAGATTACTATTCTCTTGCAACATGAAAACTGTTATTTGATTTTTCCCTCTCAGACCATGAGGGAAATGACTATGAGAACAGACTGTCCAATAAATACAGATGAGGAGGGGGGTACAGGAAGGGATCAAGGGAGTTGAGGGGTAGGGTTTTTTTTTGTTTGGTTAGTTTTTGATAAACTTTTAGAACACAGCATTCAAAAGTATTTGGACTTTCTTTGGTTAGTTTTGCTGTGCACAATTTCATTTCCTCTTTCATGATGAAAACAGTAAAAGTCTTTCCATGTTTTCATGCAATAGATGCATAGCATTTCCTGTCATCATCCTCTGTTTACAAGAGAGAACCCATGAGTGGCTTCTCAGCACAGCTTTGTTTGGGATTCCTTGGTCTTTCCTACGTCTTCTTGGAGGTTCTGTGACATTTTAGTACAGTTAGTTTAGTACAGTTGATTTGTACTCCGTTTCCCTATTTTTTTTTTTCCTTCTGGATGTATTATAATTCTTTCCCAGTATATCAACTTAAATCTTATCAAGAGGAAGTAAACTTGGGGTACTTCTCTATTTTGCTGTCTACCTTAGGATATGTTAAACATTCCCAGGTTTTTTTTTATATCTTTGTTCTTTAAATCAAGTATATTTAATCTATTCCCTCCTAGGCACTGTACCCTAATTGCCTTGAAAATTTAGGTTGACGTGGATTTAGATTGCAGTTGCCCGTCATGAATTCTTTTCTGAAAATGAGAAGCCCTTAATCTTATCTCTATTTCCATGAGATTACCTTTTATTTATCAAATTCTGGAAATAATTCAGGTTGTGTTTTACTCTTAGTCTCCTGCACCTTTAATTGAATTACCTATGAGCACATTGTGTTTTGGGTCTTGGGGGAATGGGGGAGATGAAGTTGGAATATCTGAGCTGTATGGTTGGTTTTTTTCTTCCTTTCTCAAATAGCCACAGTCTGGAATCAATCTTAAAACATGTTTTCCAGAAAGCCTGTGAGTGCTTTTTAAGCCCCCATAAAACTACTTGTGATTTAAATGATAATAGAGCATCCTACTCTTATCAGAGATTAGTTCTTTTCCTTCTTATTTGTTTTTTTTTTTGTTTAATGTAAACGTATGTTGCCTAGTTTAGATTTCAGACTTGTAGGGACAGGTATAGACTGCATTCTAACAATCATGCAGTGCAATGAATGTCACTAAATCAGTATTTTTCCTAAATAGAAGCCTACTTTTACATTTTCTGTACTCATATTTTAGCATTAAATAAAACTGCCATTGGACTTAGTATCTGTTCATATTTGACCTGGCTGAACAGTTCTAGCTATCATCCTGAGCTTGTAAATGCTTTCCTGCACATACAAAATTAGAAAGTTGGAAGAGATAGTTCTTGCATGGCTACAACCAGGAACAGAAATAATGAGGCAAAGTAATGAGCAGAATTTTTAGTTCTGTAAAGGTCTGGAGACAGAGGTTTGCGCAGCATTTACCTGAAATATCAGCCCCTATATATGGAACATATTCTTCTTGACACCTGGCCAGTGGAGCCAGCTGGACACACCAATGAGAAGACAGCAAAAGAGACAAAGTGCAGCTCTTTGTAGCCTTCCTCATCTCCACCTCCCCTTCTGGAATCCTGGAAACTAGAGAAGAGGCCTTCCAATGAAAGGCCACTCTGAAGAACTGTGAACTATGAAACTTGTCCAGAGCTTCCTCTAGTTCCGTGTCTTCACCAAATTTTCCGATGTTTTTACAGCTGTTGAGATTGCATTTGAAGGCCCTTGTGAAAGTGCTACCATTTCCCAGCAAGTACAACCTCCCAGGATATGGGATTTGAAAGAGATTAAATGTTGAATCCAAAATGTTGCTCCTACTGGACCTGGAAATGTTGCTGACATGTCATTCAAACCTTTTATTTTCTCTCATTTAAGAAGAGCATTTCCTAAAAATGAAAGAACAAGCTAACCTTGACAGAGAATACTTATTCAAAGTCAGTCTTTGGGCTCTGATATAACTGTATCCTGAAGTCTCCTTCTTGCTTTAGTAGGCATCTTTTTACACTGGCTTATAACATTCAAATTGACTTATGTCGAGTTTTGGGAACTGCTGAGAACTAATTAAAACACTCTGAAAGGAAAACTGGGTATTTCTCTGAGAAATCAAAAACAGAAAGCGTTAAATTCTTAACTGGGGAAAATATAAAACTCTTTTTCCCTCTTGGGCACCCTGGTCTAATTTATTTGGTGATTTTTTTTTTTGGTAAGCTTGCTTTAACAAGTAATGAACTTCCAATTTTAACTGAAAGTGCTTAAATACTAATAATGCTTCCCTGGCTTACAAAGCTGGAAACAAAATGCTGTGCTAGAGGACTAATATTTTTACTTTTTGTGTGTGTGAAGGCATATTTTGATTGGGGGTGTGCATGTTTCTAGAACTGATGCTTACTGGCACGCAGAGCATTTGATGGCTGTAGGTACAACTCTCAGATGATTATTAAAGTGATTTAAAGTACAGGAATGGTGAACATAATTTTCAAATTGATCAGCGTTTCTTGTTTCTTTATGAGTACACAGAAGCTGTCCAGCACACAATGCTCTTGAAATGCAGTCCCTGTTTCCTGTCTGTATGTCCGCAGAGCTCACCATCAGAGCCTGCAGCTGAGCCTTCCCCGTGCGTGGGTACCATGTGAGCTGAATCAGCCAAGAGCAGCCGACGGCATCCTCCCAAAGCCAGCTACACCTCAGCCGTGCTGGCTTCTAAAAATGTGACCTGTTTTAGGAAAATACAACCCTGGGAGGAGATAGATGCTCTAAGGATGGAGATACTCTGGCTCTTGCAGCAGGTTATGCCAAAGGAAGGAAGGGCAGCTGTGTTAGCACTGGCTGCATGACGTGCAGAAAGAGCACAAGTATTGTCATGGTGATTCTGCTGTCCTTTACACAGTGCTCTCATTAAGACTAATGAGGCTCATCTTAAAGTCTTAATAACCCTTCAATATATTATTAAATCCCAATTATTTATGAACAATGCTAGTTTATGTACTTGAGGTCAACGTAGCATGCAAGAGATTTAATTAGTGCATCATGTCCAGTTGTAATCACTTATATTGTTTTGATTAGAATGGTAATTGATAATTGAGTATGTATGTTTTTTCTTGCAGCTGCAGTCCTAAACCTTTGTTGATGCTGTAATTGTTCATTGCCCTACATTTTCTACCACCCCTTATTTATTTATTTATTAAGAATATTTGAGGAGATACAGCTGTTGCACAAAACATAGTTGTTTTGGTCTCACTAGATCATGTAGTGTAACTGAATGATCATCAGCGAAGACCGAGAGACCAAGTTTCATCTGTAATCTTCACTCTTTCTCAGTCATGTTGGATCTTTGGTTCTGATTAACCAAAGCAAGGAGATGCCTTTTGTCTCTTTCAGTTGCTTACTGTGATATTTCTGACACTCAATGTATCATGTCACCATGTACTCCAAATACCAGCTGGGATCTGATCGACTGCATTAGCTGCAGTATCTTAGGAAGTTTTGCCATTACCAAGTTGGCTTGAATGTTCTGAGAGAAAAATAGGAATGGAGAATAAAAATGCAGGTTTTATTGAAGTCAGGCTTGCAAATAGCTGCAGTCTGACTTGGAGTTTGCATTTAACATTTGAACACATAAGAGCTAATAATAATTTCTGTTGCAGTGGAACATCTGTTAGTTAATCAGAACTTGAATTAATGGAGAACTGAAAGCAATTAGCCAAAGGTTACAAACTAATTAGTGTAATAATATTATTAAACTAGCCCTTCCGTAGCTAAAATCGCAGCAGGATTCCATAATTGAAAACTTTATTTTAAGGGACCCCAAAATCTTGGTTTGGAAAACAAAATTAATCAATGGAAAACAGTTCTGCAAAGTTTGAGAGTTTGTATAGAATTGGTCTAGGAATGTATTTTAGATTAGAATTAAATTCAAATTAAAATCAAAAACCTTTCTGGTTTGGATTTTAATCTTTTTTTTTTTTTGTCTCATATAAGGTCAAAACTAATTTGTTTTCATTCTTGGTACTGCTGATATAGTGAAATCTCCTTGGAAACAAATGCAGCAGCTTTAATTGAAGACGGTTCATTATAACTGAAATAAGTTGTTAATTTTTTTGTGAACGTTGAGGAAGTTCAGCTTATTTCCATGACTTCACAGACTGCTACTGACATGTTTCTGCTTTCATTCAGGTAAAAGGATGTTTTGGGAGTTCTTTGCTATTTGAGAAAATCATGTGGCAACTGATTTCAAAAAGGGACAGTTTGTTTTGGGGGTTTTTTTGAAGATGATCAGTATGTAGATACTGGCTGAAAATTCAGAAGCCTGTTTGAGAGCTGAGGGATTTTGGTGGGTGGGTGGAAATGTGATGGGTGTGTTGACAAGCCCCTTCACAGTTCTGAGGATCTTGCTCCTTCAAGGGCTGTACTACCTGGAAATAAACCATTCTCTGAGAAATTGAACTAACAAAGTCGAATTCCTTATAGATTTCTTTTTTTTTTCCCTTTTCCTAGTTACGTCTGGAATCTCTGTAGTCTAACAGAAAGTGAACCTGTAGCTTTCCTGTGGCGAGGTGACTCGCAGTCTTTCTTGTGAGAATTCTCTGGTGGGAAACAAGTTGAGCTCACTCTTCAGTCTTCCCCTGGGCAAGGGCAGTAGTAATGCTTCACATTTATCTGCTTGCTTGTTTTCCAAAAGTGCGAGGAAACTCAATATCTTTGAGACAATTACTGCTTTATTAAAAATAAAGGGGTTCCAAAGTCAGTGAGAAAGGAAGGGAAGTGTGTCACTTGATGACATAAGCACGGTTTCCTTAAAGGCACACTAAAAGCCTCAGTGTTGGCAATAAAACCCGATACAGCTCCTCTTTGAACTGCTGCGTTAACATCCTCTGTTAGACTCACTGCTCTTCAGTTCAGGGCAGGTGGATGCACGTGGCTTAGTAAGGAATAAGCTCATCTTCTAATAGGAGTTCCAAGGTCCCAGCAAAAGTCTGCTTTTGATTTTATGTATTTGAAATAAAGTGTGTTTTTAATGAGTAAAACATTTAATAATGATTTGCAAGAGTTTTGAAATAAAAGTGCATAGTATTGTCTTTCAGCAGGTTTTGCTATGCGTTTTGATTGATTTGTTGTTGTTTTGTGGGGTTTTGTTGTTGTTTGTGGTTTGTTTTGTTCTGGTTTTAAGTTTTATTTTTCTGGAGAGACCTCTAAGAATACTTTCACACTATTAAGGAAACACATGTGAGAAAATGGACAACTGTACATCATGCATATTGCTTTATTTATTTCTTTGTCATCAAGTTCTATTCCTTCACTTGTCCTGCTTCCGAACCAGCAGCTGTGCATGGCAGGCTTGTGCTCAGTGCAAATCTATTGCTGGTCACTTTGCAAGGTTGGTTGTAGTGAATTATTTGATACAGGCCACAGAACTGACTGGACTGTTTGACTAACCAGCTTTTGAAATATCTGTGAAGTCTCCATGCAGAACTTTGAAATAGCTTATTTAATTTGTCTGAGAAAATAAAAAGCAAACGAAGTTTTGGTACCTTCGTGCTTTGTAAAGAGTGATATGTTTTACTAATAGTCTCCCTCTTGGATTTTTTTTGTTTGCACTTTCTCGTGGAGGAATGTTCTGGTCCCATCTGTGCAGCAGATAGTACTGCATTAGCCCTTTCCTTGCTAACAAAATTGTGTTACATCATAACGCCCCAAGAGGACACACACCCCTGAAAACCACGAAAGATCAGGATACTTTCATAAGCTTTCTTAGGAAGTTTGGTCAATGTAAAACACATCTGGGATGTAGCCTGTTGGAAACTTGGAGAAACCTTCCCATCTTTTCTTTTTTTAGTGGAGGTTGCTATGTCTTTATTTAGTTGTAGGTAGAACTTCTTAAGGGTCAAGGCTGATGAATACTGCTGGTGTTACTGGCTTTGGCTACACCTCTCCTGTCACCAGGCATCCCACCCTGGGACATGGACCACTTCCTCAGCTGGACTTTGCCTTCCCTCTGTGGAGAGACGGAGCTGCTTGGTGCTGGGAGCTGTCATTGCGGCATACGCTGTGCGCACAAAAGGTAGTACAAAGCAAACCTTAAGGCAGTAGAAAATATTCTGGTTTCGCTCCTTAGAGCGCTTCATTACCCATGCACGCTCACATGTGCACGGAGCTTTGCATTTTCTCACTGCCCCGGGCCCCCCATATGTGTTTGCTGCCTGCCTCACTGACACCCTCTGGTGTGAGTCAGCAGTCTGCGAGGGAAGGACAGGCATCACAGCCATTTCTCTTGCTCCTCTTCAGAAAAGAAATCTGCTGCTGTGACACAGAGAATAAAGCCGCATTCCCCAGCTCTTTCTAAAACATACACGTTGCACTCAGTGTGATATTTGCTTCTTATTGGCACTATTCAGTGTTTTGTTCCAGTGCCCTTCCAATTATTACTGTATATTAATTTTGATTAGACAGGAGGCTGCTTTGTGAGTCTTGACTTCCTGCCAGTACAATCAAGTGTGAGCCATGGGAATGAAAAGCAAATGTTGCTTTCAGAACCTTGTGAAAAATATATTACTTATAATTCACAGTGCACATATATAGATTTAAAAGGAATACATGTCTTTGTTAGTAAACCAGGAATTGAGATAGGGCATGTACCCTACCCTTAAAGGGGGAAGAATATATGAAAATAGATGGAGTAACTGTTTTATTTGTGTATTTTCAATACTCAACCTTTCCATCTTTTCAATTTTTAATCAGCTATTCCTTTAATGCATCAACAGCTGCTATATAGTAGATGAGTAGAACCCAAGCTAGGTATCAAAAATAGGAATGACATAGGTTGCTGAACAATTTATTGCAAAATATACTACAATGAACTCAGGCAGGAGTGTTTGTTCAGGCAAGATCTGGCGTTTGTGCTATTGGGAATGGGTCAGCACAGCGTTGTCCCTCTCCTGTTATCCTTCCCCCTCACTCTGTTTCATCTGTGAATTCTGCAAGTTTAACTCTGGAAGCTCAAAAAAAGGAAATTGCAGTACTTGCACAGAGCTTTTGGGGGTAGGGTTTGAAAAATGAGTTTTGAATTTTTTTTTCTTGCTCTGCTTATTTTTTTGGCTGAAATAATTGTCTTTCTTAGTCCCCTTGCTTGTTTCACACCCTTCTTTGGCTGGTGACTACTGAGTTGTCATCATACATTACTTACTGTTGAGAGGATAACTCCTATGGTCCTGCTGTACGTAGCTCAGTCAGCAGCAGGTGCCGAAGGAGCAAAGCGTGTCAATATTTCATGCATTTAAAATCAAACACATTGACTCACATATGGCCGCTCCAAGGAGCGCTATATGTAAGTATGCTTTCTTTATGTAGGTGTGCTAAACTGGTATCCCTAATGTATCTTCAGCCTGGCAATATAAATGTGATTGCAAGTAAGCAGTATGATGCAGAAGTATGACCTAGCTTATGAAATTAAGTATCTGTAAATTACAAAATAACAGATTTGTGGTTGGGGACTGAAGAGGGTTTTTGTATGAATCTATCCCTGTGACAGGAAAATCACATATGATCATGGAATTACAGAACGGGTCATAAGGGGTGCACACAATTGGGGTAAAGGTTTGGTATGGCCACCTCCTATTTGTTTACTCCTGCTTTTACAGCTGCAATATTTTTTTAACTTAGGCTTTTGTATATAATTTAAATCTACTGGTGTTGGAACATCATATACCTGTTTTTACCTTTTCACCGCTTAATCACCACCATTTCCTTGAAATCGTCTTTCAGAAGATGACATTGAACTCTGAATTTTCAGTATTGAAGCAGTGGATCTCCAAGAGCTGAGCTGCATAAATAACTACTCTAATTCTGCAGGGTGACAAGGCTTGCAGGCCAGATGAGGGGCTGGCTATGTCTGACCAGGAAGGAGCAGCTGAGATGTCTAGTTGCATTCTTCCATATGTTGCACACATTTTATGTACAGTTCTCTCCTCTCTAGATCTGGCAACACAGGCCTTGGCTTAGCAGATTCATGTGCCCTTGTTGTTCTTGAACTTGCTACCAGAAAGAGGACTCCTCACATGAAAACGAAGGAACAGTTTTTATTAGTCTGCCTCGCTTGCCAAAATGAAAACCAGGAAAGGGTGTCTCTGGCTAATGATTTCCACATTTACAAGTTTTCTGCATTAGAAGCTAACCAAGCAGCAAAAAAACCCCACCTTATACAAGACCTTGAGCTGACTGCGTAGAAACTTCATCCTTAGGAAATGGTAACAGCTTTTGCAAAAAGCAAACATACCTCCCAAAACCCAACCAAATACACAAGAAAAATCACCAAAACCCAACCAAATACACAAGAAAAATCATCAAGGCGAAAAATCACAAAAAAAAAAAAAAAAAAGGAATGAAAAAGACTTTTGCATTAATCATGCAGCAAAGATGAGCTTGATGTGAAAAAAAGGAAACCTGACTTTGCAATCTTAGAAGAGAGTTTCTAGTTTTAAATTGTTACTATGGGGCTGAGACAGTTACTGAAGAAATCTGAATGTCTGGCTACTCTGGGGAGAAATCAAAGCATAGTGCATTGACATTTTTGCCCTCAAATTATTCTAGCTGATTCTTTGTACCATTGATGGACATGCAGTTGAGATTTAACTATCTACTGAGCATGGAGGTGATAGTGCAGAAACAGGTGGCAGTGTGTGAAAATCTTTGCTGAGGGAGGTAAATTCTTTATAGGATTTTATTTTTCTGGGCTGAAATTTTACTTCAGTGTTTCTGTGTTTATACTGATTGAAAAGAATTAAACTTTGTTTCCTATTTAATGGGGACGGTATGCTATTGCCTTTTGGGAAAAAAACCCCAAAAACTAGCAATTTTTTTAAGTTACCACATAGTAATGGTATTTCCTATATGCAATTTGGAATAGTTTTTTTTAATTGTCATTTCCACACTATGTGTTATAAAACATTGCTTAAATCTTCAAACAGTCTTGCTTAGAAAACAGCTCTGCCAGTTAATTTTGCAGTTGCAAAGTAAAAGATGTATGACACTTTTTTAATATAATTTTTGATTTTCAAATTTTGAACAAAATTACTTACTTTTCTCATACCTTCTCCCTGCTTCCCCTTCTCTCTTTTGATATGCCTGGTTTCAGGAGTTTTGGAAGTCTGAATGTTTATCCTCAGGGACACTTGCTGCGACATAAATCATGTTGAAGCTGTTGAAACAAAATGTCTCTGCTCTGATTGTATTGCAAAGCTACCAAAGATAAAAACAAGCCAGGTAATCCTCTATACTATGGACTGAGAGAAGGCAGCAAAAGCTAGACACTGCAAACTAACATATTAAGCAGAAAACAGACAAAAAGGAACAAAGGAATAGAGGCCTCGTAAGAATGATGTGCTTTTGGAAATATTTTAAAAAGTATATTTTAAGGAAGTTTATTTATCTCAGCTCTCCTCTGATTCCTGAACAATGGGTGTCAGTGTTATCTCTGCCTAGATACACTGTCACGTGAAAGCTCCCATCTGTAGAGCCCACCCCATTTAAAAACCTACGAATGTATTTAATATCTCAAAATCCTTTCACAGAACCAGGAAACATCAGCTCTCTGTCACCAGCCTGCTCTTGACTTTTGAAAGAGATTTATTTTACCCACCATGGATAGGAGCAGTGGGTCTGATATTAGATGTCCGCAGGTATATTGAACAAACTCTGCAGAATGTAAGATTTTCTTTTAATTTCCTCTAAGTAAAAAGTGCCTGTGTAGAGGGAATAAGCAATGAAATGCCTGACTTTGTTGCTAATCCTTTGTTTTATTAGCAGTTGCCCAGGAGTAACAAGGATTCCCTCCCTCCTACAATCTCCCTACGCCTTTTGCTAACTTGCTGCATTGTGCTCTTTTAATTTATAAGCAGGGTTTTCAAAAGGAAACGCTTGATATATAGTTGAGAGGTGTTTGTGCAACTGTGTGTACATTGCCATACATGCAGAGACTCAGGAATTTTTTTTTTGTTTGTTTGGTTTTTTTTTTTGCGGTGTGACAGTATTCACCCCAGGACTTCCACAACTACCTGTGCAGCTTTGGCTGCAGGATTAAATCTCTGGGAAAATAAACAAATAGGCAATAAATACATGAACAGTTTAAATGCAGGTGGAGTGCCAGAGATTATGGGTCTGACCTGCACTGTCCTCATTCACTGCACTTAGATTTTGTCTTCCTTGGGGCAAAACACTGAATTTTTATCATTAAGTGATTGTCTTCTCTGCAAAACAAGCAAACAAAGCCCAAAGGTGTCTGAATTTTTTTACAATAGTAAGACAGATATTGTCATCCCACTGTAGGTTTCTGAAACCTTACGCCACCATTCTTTTCTTGGGCTGGACTAATGAAGAACTACCAACATGGTTGTATCTTAATGGAATTTTTGAACTATGTTTGTCTAACAGAGCTGAGGTAACCTAACAGAATAATATGTTCCTTTTGACCATTGACTGTGTTCACTGAGACCACATACTCTGTAATTAACAATATATCCTGAAGTTTTATCAAGCTCTAGGGAGGTACTGTTGGTGGTACCTGTTTGTTTGTGCTCTGTAGAACAATGAATGAGTGTTTTAAACTTTGAGTCTCTGTGTAGGACACTGAGGCAAGATCTCTAAAGTATATCTCATACAGATAATGTGAATGTGGTCTGTCAATTAACTCTCCTTTGTCTTAGAACTGAGGACCTGGAAGGAATAACTTTACTTCTCTGTCTTAACTGTGTATCAACTGAGCCGGGCTTTTCAAATTATAAATTCACCTTCCTATGTGCTTTATCAGGGAGATATACTCAGTGCAGGTTGTAAAATATGCTGATAGGATTGAGCCACTTCTTATTTAAAGCATTCCTGAAGGAGGGTTTGTATTCTCCTGTACCACAGTTCCGTGCTTATAGTACATGTCCAAGTGTGGGAGACACATGGTTCTTCAGGTGTCTGCTGGCTTCCAGGTGCCCCTAGCAGGTTCCTGACAGGCTACACTTAGACTCTGAAACTTTGAAAAAGGTGCTTCCTTCTCCATAGTGTGTCACAGTAACTGCTTGAAATGGATTTGCAGGAGCAAGTTCTGAAGACAAATCCTTCAAAACAAAATTCAGGTTTCATCTAAGGATACTGAGCTGCTCAAAACAATCTCAAATACTAAAATCAGGTTTTCACTAAGTAAGAGTGCTCCATGGACGTAACCCTGCTGTGTCTTGCATTGACCTAAACCTGCTTCAAATATTCCAGTGTGGCAATCTTTCTGAGACAGGCTGGTGTTTCATGTGTTGCATAATCTGAGGTTAGAACTTTGCCTCAAGTTTCTTCTGGAAGGTTAGAAGCTATAACGCTGTCCATTTGTGCATATAGTCTGTTGAGACTCCATCTCATCATATCCCTAAAAGTAAAGAATATTTTAATCAGAATTAATAACTGCCCAGTACAAGGGAGCATAAGTAAATCTTTAATGAAAATTGCAAATGGTTTGCTTTACCAGGGTATGAATTTTCTCACTGAAAGCTATTTGAAAACCATCTGATTAAATGAGAAAGGAAGACCTTTAGAACAATATAAAATTAATTTAACAAACAGCCTGGAGCTTGATCTCATTTGACAACCAGTCTCATGAAAAACACTGCCCTTCTGACATCCAGTCACAGTCTGTTTCTTGATGCTGCCACCAAGTCCCTTCCAAAAGGTGGATGCCTTTTTAAGAAATGGTCATAGACTAATCAGCTGGGATCCTATTAGGCTGGAAATCTGCATCTAGCACTCAGCTCACTTCTCTGAAATTTATGTGCTGACTTTCTCTTCTGCTTCATTTAAGAGGTTTACTTTTAATTCTTTTAGTGTCCTACATACCACCATTTTCTCAGCATGCCTGCACTATGAAAGTGAGGGTCATGCAGAAGTGCCTGGGATGGATGGAGCTGAAGCAGCAAAGGTCCTGTGGATACATGCAGTGATCTGCCAGATGCCAAAATGGTGTATCTATGTTTTCATATTAATACCTTTCAGCAGTTCTTCTTTCCTCACACATTGCACCACAAGGGTACCACTGTATTGTTTTAGCAACTAGAGTGATCTGAACTAGCCCCAGTGTCCATGCTATGACCTCAGTTTGCAATTTAAGTGTGCTCTTCATCAGGATTAAACTTTCTGTTGATGACAGACCCATGGGCTAGGCCACTTAATTGTACTTTAAAAGGAGTAGTGGTAAACTTAAGCTCTGATTTCTCATAAACTTTCACACTTGAATCTACAACTACCCATGACCATAAATGCGAACGAATACGTGTGGAAAACTTTAAGTCCCTTCTAAGGGTCAGGATTTACTGGAGCAACACCGTGGGCCAGGCCAGGGAGCAGGCTGTGCTGCTGTTGCTCTGTGGCTCTCAGAATACTGCAATGAAAAGTTTACCCTCGAAATGGCAACTCCCTAAAATATTAAAATCCTTGTATGTTCCCTGCTGTCCTCAGCTCACCCAGCCAGCTGGCAGACAAGAACTGAAGGAAAATTTTTAGACGCTCTCCCCCTTCGATAACGAAGGATTTATGTAAGTGCGTATTGGCACATATTCATGTATGAGAACATATACAAGGACTTGCTGAAAATACATTTGCAGTATTAGTTGATAGAAGCTCCTGGGAGTTTAAATTTGTTTTTTCTCTCTCTATATGAATATTAGAAATATTGTCTTTTCAGTACTACAGTGATGTGTCTGTAAGGTTATCCTTTGGAGTGCAACCACACTTAGCCCAAAAAGTTTCACTAATTTCATATTCTAACAAATAGTGATTGAAGCAAGGACTATAAATTACTTTAAAAAGCAGCCAGATTATTTTTTTTCTTTTTACAGATACTGAGTATGTTCAGAAAGTCCATGTTATTCTGTACCAAGCTCCACAGCTCTGACTAGTTGTGAAAGTATTACACTGCTTGCAGTAGTGTGATTAACACACACACTTAAAATATTTTCAGAGATCTCAAGTCTAGTTTTCCAAAGTGACTTTTACTAGATGCACAGCGTGCTTAATCTCATTGTTTTTCATGAGGTATGGATCCTTAAGTTAGTGATAGTACAGCAAAATATGAAGAAAAGAAATACTTATCTGAGGGTAGGAGGGATGGGAGGAATATAGAGCTGGGAATCCTAATCTGGAAAGGAACAGTGAACTGGGGGAAGGAATTGGAAAGACTCAGGCACTCCACGTAGTACCTGCACTCATGACTGCACAAGGTATGACAGTGTAAGTACAGGACAGATGTGCTGTAGAGATAGATGGAACTATTGCACTGAAGATAAATACAACAAAGTATATAATGCCATCTGAGATTAGGAAAAGGTAAAGAAAAAATTAAAATGGTTAAAAGTCCTCAAAGGCAGCGCTGTAAATTCTGCTTTACCTGATGGTTTAAAGAAGTGGGGTTGCATTAATATCAGAAACAGGAATAAAGAAGAGATTTATTAAAGTCTTGACCAGATTTCACATAAGAAATTCAGAGAAGTTATCTAAAGATAACTTGTTCACACTTAGTGTTACTACAGATCATGGTTACTGAAAACAAGGACGTGTGTGTGGAATATGTGCATGTGTAGAATTTTGATCTTAATGATTCTTATAACTTTTAATTTTACTTTGTGCCTCATTGTTTATATGGTCCATTGATAATACAATGGTGAGTTTTCTGCTTTTTGAAGGATTCTGGGAGGAAACTATTCCCTAGATGTATGTGCATTATTTCACTGTTACTCTTGGTCTTTCTCTTGTTAATGTGAAGAATATTCTCTTGCTCATGGGTTAGGACATTTCTTTCTATAAGTCTCAATATTTTTTCTTTGTCGTACCTTCTGGCAAATTTAAAGAGAGGCAAATTGGATGTAATAGAGATTGAGCTCTTTTTATAACCTGTTCAATAATTAAGTTCCCTCTACATCTGCACTGTCCAAGAAAGCCTAATCCTCCTCTCTCTCAATTAATGAACCTTATCATTTCCCTATGTGCCAAGTATTCCTTCAAGAGTTTTTCCTCATAACAGTTTTGGCAATAGGCTTGTTATCTTTCCTGAATTATATTTTCATAGGTTATGCTGGGCGAGTGTCTAATTAGTAAAATTTAAGAGAGCATAGTGAGAGACTTATTTGAATTTTTCTTTCCTTAGAAATGATGCACACAGAAATATTTTTCCTTGTTTGCTTGTTTTGAAACCCTAGAAAGAATTCAGTTTTAATTACAGACTTTGTTTCAATGGCACATAATAAATATGTTTAGCTGCTGACCATTGAAAGGGTTATTTGATGTCAAGGACAGAAATGCAGTCTGATATTTCAGTAGGATCCACAGGAGACAACCTTCAATATATTATGTATTTCAAATATTACTTTTTCACATAGGATATTATTACAGCATGAATCTTTTTTATTAAAACATAAAATGTAGTCTTTATAAAAGCATAACACTTTTTGAAACTTAAAAAAAGTGAGATTTCTTGAGTAGGTGACAGCATTCATAGCAAGGAAGGCAGATGTGATTCATGTATGAAAGCTGGCTGTGAAAACAGAGAGCTTTCTCCAAGGTCTTATTATAAGCAAGAGGGACTTCTATACAAGTCTTCTAACATGAAAGGAAAGTATTAAGCCAGAGAGAAGTAATTTATCAGGGAATGACACATGCAATTCTGCTTTCCCAAAGTACTGTGCTTCTGGTGAAAATGATCATGTGTCACTCTTTTCTATGGGCTGCCAGAGAAAGTTGTCAGCAGAGTGCTCCACTTTTGCCCTTGGTTTCAGTATAAAATATGCCACGTGTTTTGCTAGTCCATTATTTTTTAAAAAAAATCTGTGGATCTATTTGATTTTCTTTTATTTTTATGAATAAATTGGGCATGTAAATAGCATTGATGGACATTGTATTATCATTTTTCTTTTAGGGTACAGGTGATATTTTGTGTGTGTTGTTGGGCTTTCATCAGGCTTACTGCAGAGCAAACAGTTCAGCTGTGACTCTGAGATTTCCAGTGCAGTGAGAAACTGTTCTGTCCCAAGATCCCACCTATTTGCTGAATTTAGTCTTATACCATGCAGAAATCACTGCAGTTTTGTTCCTGATAAATACAGACTGTAGAAGGCAATTATCTAGTGGGAAGGCAAGATCATCTTTGCAGTTGCAAGGAAATAAATAGGTGATAGACAATAAGTAATACCAAGGGAAAAAAACAAAATACAAGGGCGAGATGGAAAAGAGGCACTGCTTTGCTTACAACAGCAATTTACAAATGGAGGCAGAGCACAGTGAGGAGAAAGGAACCTGTTTTCAAATTCCTGAGAGCTGGGAGATAAAAAACATTCCAAGTCAAAAAAGAAGGCATTATGACTGGAAAAAGATGAATGTTCCTCCTGTCTTGAGCAAAGGCAAGAACGACAGTAGGTCCAGTTGGCCTCACCTCTATGCCAGGAAATGTTATGTCCTTTGAGAAGATACCTCTGGGTGCGTGATGGACCGACTGACTGGGAACAGTTAGTATAGATGTCACAGGGGCTGTGTAGATGTCACTGTACCTAATTACTGACTCCTTTCTGTGCTGGCATTAGACTGTGTCTGCAAACAAGGCAGTGAAAGTTGTATACCACAGCCTTAACAAGACTTTTGTTGTGGTTTCTCATAGTGTTCTTGTAGCCAAACTGAGGAGGCAGGGGTTGCAAGTGTGGATTACAAAGAGGCTGAGAAACTGGCTGATTCATCAGCCTCAAAGTGGAGTAGCAGTGTTTCAAAGCCTAACTGGTGCTTAGTTACGAATAGCATTCCTAAAGGGCTGGTACTGGAATGTGGTTTAATGTTTTCAGCAGCAGCCTGGGCAATGAGCTAGAACACAGTTTAGCAAGTCGACAGGTGACCCCAAGCTGAGGATTGTGGCCAACAAAACCATAGATCAGGGCTGCCCTTCAGAGACACCCTGACAGGCAAGGAAAACTGGCGAACAGGAACATCGTGAAGATCAGCAATGGTAAATGCATTTCTTCCTGTGCGATGTGATAACCCCCCACAGCAGCACAGGTGACTGACAAGCAGCGTTGCAGAAAAGGACTGTGAGTCATGGTGGACGTGAATCCACAGCACTTCTTTGCAAGGTGAAAGGTAAGTGCATGCTAGTCTGGGTTGAGGAGAGTGACTGTTTCCCACTTTGCCACTCACAAAATAGTATCTGGAGAACTCTGTCCAGTTTTCCCCACCCCTTCCAGTATAAGACAGGTGTAGATAAACTGGTATAAGTTCAGTAAAGGATCACCTAGGTGACTAGGACTGGAATATATGAAGGAATGCTGAGTGAGTTCGGCTTGTTCAGCCAGGACAGAAGACTAGGGGGAGATCTCATTGTTCTCTACAACTATCTAAATTTAGATTGAAGGGAAGGTGGAGTCACTCTTCTCAGCAATGTATGTTGGAAGTCTAAGCCAGACGTAACAATCACAAGTTTGAATAGGAGAAACTGTGACTGGATTAAAAAGAAAATAATTTGCTATTAGTCTGGCTGAGTACTGGAGCAGGGCCCAGAGAGATTGTGAAATCTTCATACTTGGAGTTTTGACAAAACTTGACTAGACAATGTCATGAATAACCCAATCTAACAATGAAGCTGGCCTTGCTTTGAGCAGAAGGCTGAGTTGAATGTCTTCCAGATGCCTCCTCCAGCCTAAAATTGTCCCATGATTCTCTGAGTTGACTTGTTAGAGTACTTGCAATAGTCACCGAAAAAAAAAAGCCTGATTGTTGGGTTTTGTCATGACCATTCACTGCACGTATTGCTCTGAATTCACCAGGAAAATAATATTAGATGCAGGTAATCAGTTCAACATTCAATGTGCATGGTGAATAGCTTATCATTATCAGTAACTGCATCATTAAATATGTAAAAGGCTTTGCTAATCACTGACCATTGTTAAAGATTCATATAGTCTAAATACCTTAACAGAATTTTAACAACCTGCCTCTTCAATTAAAATAAAATAAACGCATCAGAGCACAGAGAGAATGATCAAGTGCAGAAAAGCACAGTTGAAAATGGACATTCTTACTTGATTAAAAAAGTCACCTAATCAATGGGATCATTGAAGTAATGTATAATCAAGTAGCAGGGAGTGCTCAACAGCTGGAAATTGTGAATAGCATTTAATTGTTCCTGGACTGACATCTTGTTCTGAGATCTAAGTATTTCTTTAATAATTTTCTTTAACCACCTTGACTCATATTTCAGCAACACCATTGTATGAACTGAGTTACTACCAATCAGCCTAAGGAAAAATTTGCTAAAGCCTTCAGCAAATTCTATGGATGTTTTCCATAATGCTGCCACTGACTTGCATGGGACTTTTGGATCCACATTAAATATAGGACTGGTACCAAGGAGACCTCATGTTCTTTCTGTAAAGCACTCTTTTCTATAATGGTTACAGGAGATAACAGAAACACCAGTTATATTTGTTGGGCTAAGCAACAGAGGCTTGTTTTTT
The DNA here is from genome assembly GCA_013396755.1 of Sclerurus mexicanus. Classification (NCBI taxonomy): domain Eukaryota; kingdom Metazoa; phylum Chordata; class Aves; order Passeriformes; family Furnariidae; genus Sclerurus; species Sclerurus mexicanus. The sequence goes on along the minus strand of VWZF01005531.1, from coordinate 2,682,147 downwards.
TGCTTTGTGGTTGGTTTTATAAGATTCCCTATTTTTCCAGCACTGAAGTTAGAAAAGCTTAACAGTAGCTTCAGTGGATGTTTGATCTACGATTGTCAGGTGTGAGCATTCTGATAGCTGTGAAATGAATTGATGCTGCGGTGCTGAGGAACTAAGGGTTTGGAATGGCAGGAGGTCCAGGACAAGTAGTGTACTTTTTGTTGCTTTTCTTTTGTTGCTGTAAGTGGCAGCTGTGGTCATGGGTGAAGATTACTATCATTTCAGTGTATCCACCCTGAAGTCTGTCACTAGATGCAGAAGGCATTTTCAAGGAAGATTGATGTGCACGATAGGTAAGGCTCTGAGAGGAAACCACATTTTAACAAGGAGTTGGCAAGATTATGCCTGTCTGCTTTTTGCAAAGTAGTTATGAGAGCTTCTAGAAGAGAGATTTTCAGATGTGGAAATGGAACTGGGTATTAGGCGTGTATACAATTTGGCAATAGGAGGTGCCTCTTTGCCTCTGACAGACACGTTTCAGTGAGGTTTTAACTTTATCACACCTTTTATTGTTTATTGTTAACTTATCTGGCAAACGTTAACACTGTACACAGAGTTTGTTTGGTCAAAACATTTCTCCTCAATAATGGAAGTATGAGTGGGCATAGATAGGTGGTTCAGTACTTATTCCTGAATTTGAAAAGTCAGCTGCAGCAGTCTTAGTCTCCAGTGAGCAAGTTCTGAAGGGCAGAGAAGCCTCTCTTGTTATGTAAAGGAAGCTATTTTTTCTGGATGTTGTGATTAGATTGTTATGGAAAAGCATCACAAAATGTAATGTAGAATCTTGTAAAATGCTAAAGCACATTTAAAATGCCACCAAAAAGTTGTTTCTAGTTTTTTAAAAATTAAAAGTTATTACACTCCAGTTTTAACTCGTTTGGGGAGTAAACTCCTTGGAACCTTGTTTGTTTCTTTCTATTAAACTCATCTAGACCCTTCCATAGCATAAATGACAGATGACCCAACGAGGCCTGAACTTGCTTTGACTGCTATTTTTATCCTATCAGAGACTTTGTGAGTGAAGTTCAGTGTCATGTACTGAGAATGAAAAATGTGGCTAATTTAGCAGTGTTAGATAAAACAACTCCTTTCGCTTTTTCCTCTGAGAGTAATAGCCTCTATTTTCAGCACAATTGGCCTTTGGCAACTGTTGGTAACATGGGAGAGTATTTTTGGAAAAGGAAAGAAATAAAAAAGGATTAAACCACAGGGAACTGCAAAGGAGAGAGAATGCTGAAGAACATAACTGCTAAGGAAGAAATAGCTTTATAGCAAGTTCCTGGACTATAGCTTATATTTTTCTCATGTCCTCCCTATATGGGTTCAAAATAGGTCAGACACAAAATCGCACACTTTATCTTACCATTGTAGTTTAAACCCAGATGGCAACTAAATAACATACAGTCACTTGCTCACTCCCCCTACCTCTCCCCCACCCTTCTTTGGGATTTGGAAGAGAATCAGAAAAACATAAAACCTGTGGATTGGGATAAGAATACTTTGAAAATTGAGGAAAAAAATAATAATTTTAATGTTAAGGAGAGGGAGAGAGATGAATAAAATCCAAGAAAAAAATGATGCACAATACAGTTGCTCACCACCCAGTGATGGATGCCCAGCCTGTGCCACAGCAGAGACTGGCCCTTCCCAGCCAATTCTGCCCGGTTTATATACTGAGTTTTATGCTATGGAATATCTCTCTAACTAATACAGGTCAGCTGTCCTGGCCATGCTCCCTCTAAGCTTCTTGTGTACCTGTTCACTGGCAGAGTATGAGAAACTGATAAGTCCTTGACTTAGGGTAAGCACTGCTCAGCAACAACTAAACCATCAATGTGTTATCAATGCTATTCTCAAATCCAAAACAGCCCTGTACCAGCTACTAAGAAAAAAATTAACTCTATCCCAGACAAAACCATGACAGCATCCACCCCTTATTTCATACCATTTGTGTCATGCCAGGTTCCACACTTTCCAGTACACCGTCACTTTTCCTGTCCTTTGATTTATATACATACAGGGGTCATTCCCTTATTCTATGGCCCAACCATATAAAAGTCCATTGAATTCCTTTAATCCATGACTTTGTGCTCCATGTCTCATGAGCGTCAGGGCAGGAAAGGTGGAGCACAGTGTTGATTTTGTTACGTGCTGAAGCCAGTTCTGATTCCATTGTTGTTGTGCTTGTCAGTTTCATTGAAGTTCATTCTTCATTAATGTGATGACTGAAAAAGAGTTGTGTTCACATCCCCAATTCTGGAGTGGCAGAGATGGTATCACAAGGTGCCCAGTACGGTGATGGTCACATAGCTGCCATAAAAGTGATACTATAGAGTATTCTATAGGAATTAACATAACATTAATTAATTGGTCATCCTCAACCAAAGTCAAATCCCTTAAGCAACACATCAGACTTCTCTGTTCTCCAACATTACTCACCAAGTGCACCAAGATCCTTGAGAAAAAGCAATCCCATGGATAGGTTTGCCTTTGTTTGAGCATATTTTTATCTGCACTACAGGGAATTTACCTCTTCTACAGTATGTAAAAATCTTGAGTAGGGCCAGCCAGATTGGCAGATTTCCTAGCTGATTAAGAGGTAGCTTTTGCTAAATGTGTATCCCAGTGTTTGAAGGTCCCACCACCCATTGCTCTCAGTGTCATCTGTAATGGTCCGTTGGGAAAATCTAATGATACAAAGTCTGGTACATGATAGGGAATGTGATACACCCATCCATGTTCTTTGTCCCTTTGTTCTTTTTTTCTGGGGTATCATGTTGCCATAGGTCTTGGTTTTCAAGGCCCAGGATAGTGTTCCTAGCAGTGGCATGGGGCACAGGATATATGTCCAGCCATCCAGTGTGTGCTTCCATCACTATAAGCACGTGGCACATGGCCTTGGTGAGTTTGTGGGAGTTTGTGCTATAATCAGTCTGTCAGGCTGCCCCATATTTATATTGCAGACATCATCCTCCACACTAGAGAGGCTTTAACTGCTTGGCCTGCTTAACTGGAACATATTTCACAGTCCTGAATAACCTTTGTGATAGCGTCTATGGTCAAGTCCATCCCTTGGTCATGAGCCCATCTATAGATTGCAACTCTTTCTTCATGGACCAAGGTTGTCATAAGCCCGTTGATCTAGAAATAATTCACCCTTATGATCCACCTAAGCTGTTTCAATTTTAGCAGCCTTATTTACCTGCTGGTTAATGTGATGTTTTTCAGGGGCCCAGCTCTTGGTACACGAGCATCCCTCTGATGTACCGGGTTCTCCACCCAGGCAGCAGTGTAGTGCTGCAATCCCAGAGTCACTAAGGTTGGAAAAGACCTTTAAGATTACTGAGTCCAACCTAAACATAGCACTAAGTGCCACACTGAGTAGTTTCTTGAATGTTTCTGAGGATGATGCGTCTGCTACTTCCATAGGCAGCCTGTTCCAATGCCTGACCTGATTCCTGGATAAAAGGTGGCTATCATAGGAAACTGATTCATCTTTTAACAGTAGATATTTCTTTGTCAGGCTTCAGTGTTGTAACTGGAGATGAGTTGTAAACCCGAAGTTAAGTATGCCATTGCAGGGTAATGATGTGACTGTTGTGCTGGTCATTTCCTAACTGTGTTTTACTGCAAAGGTACATCTCAAATATATTTTTACTACTTTAATTGGTACATAGTGATGCTCATGGCAAAATCTGTCCAAATGTTGCTTATGGTAATCTCCCAACCAAAAGTAGATCTTACTAAGTATTTCTGTAAATTATAATGAAAAACCTGTTGATGTGTCACTTAAGGACATGATTTAATGGTAGACTTAGCAGCTTTAGGTTTACAATTGGACTGGATGATCTTACAGGTCTTTTCCAACTTGAATGATTCTATGATTACATCATTTCTAAATGGAATGACCTGCACATTCCCCCCGCCCCACCCCTTTATTTTCCCTTGACAGATATTCCAATCATGAAGCAGAGGCCAAAGTCTTAGGTAATGCAGGTTTGTTTCTTTTTTTTTTTCAACTTTGAAGTTCATGACAGCACAGACTTAGTGTGGAAGTTGAACAAAGAGGAAACATGAGGAAATAGAGAAATAATGAGAAAGGAGTTAGTATTTTCATTGTTGTGGAGTATGCAACTAGGACTTCAGTTATGAACTTCTGGCATAATTCATTTTTTGTGTATGTTTCTTGATCTTCAAAAATATGGATAATCTGATTAAATAAGATTAAACCTATTAATATTTGAACAGAATGTTAATAAAGAATTAAAGTCTTCTCTCAGCTCTATCAACATGAGTCCAAAATAACCCTCTTGATTTCTTAGAATATTTGTTCAATAATGCAGTAGTACAGAGAATTGAAGGTAAATTATGGTGCACTGCTTTTGAGCTGTTCAAAAGTACTTTCTTTCAAGATTAGATTATTTTCTTACTATCTCACTAAATAGTTATTAACTGCACTTCAGTTCACACCAAAGTTTTTTATGAACAGTGATTAGATTGAACTTTCAGCCAGAAAGGGCCTTTCTAGTTCCGTACCTAGTAACTATGGCTAATTTGGAATTTAGCCCAAGTCTGCAGAATGGCAATTTAGTGATTTTTATCTACTGAGGTATTCTTCCTGCTTCCATGCAGAAAAGAGGATCTGACTTGCATGCTACATGTAAAGCTGCTTTGGTGCCAGATAAGCTTGAATAACTCAAAGTACCTTTATGTTAGGATTAAGCTGCTCTTAAGCTTTTATAAGAATCCCCCTAAAAAACCAAACCAAACCCAAGAAAACCCCAAACCAATCAAAAGCCATGGAAAGAGCTCTTTTTCCAGGCTTTTGCTTTTTATTTTTCTTGTATTCATTATCAGAAGCAAGGCTTCCTACCTCACTGGTGCATAGCACCTGAGTGTTTCCAAGTGTTGTAAGCTGCTCCTGGAGTTCTGCTGGTTAGTTTCCTGCCATCCTGATTTACTAATTTCCTTACACATTCTGCAGGGTCCAGTTATAGAATTGATTGGAGTTGAAAGACTTAAAAGAGTGAGTTACAAGCAAATGGCTTTGTAGTGTTGGGTCTGTTTTCAAAGTAAGAAAATGAACTTGCAGGGCAGCCCAGTGCTCACAGCTTCTGAGAAACACTGGCTTTTTGCACATTCACTCTTGGTTGACCTCGGTATCAACCTAGGTTAACAATGTTAATGACTGACTTTGGAGTCAGTATCATAGGCTTTAGGGAATTTCTGTCTTAGTGTACAGGTTGTGAATGACTTGCCCTTACAAAAATAGTGTGTATTCACAGGTTATTCTACAGCAGCTGCACAATTGGCCACTGGTCTTCATTGTGAATCAAAGGCATTTTTACAATGCAAATACCGAATACATTATAGCAGTAGAGAATTTCATAGCTTCAGCAAACTAAAAAATATGAACTGAAATTTTGCTATAATGAGTGACTGCCAACTCTTAAAGTTGGCCAAGACCATCATGACTTAAACCAGACTACTCTGTTTCATGATTAGAGGCAGAATTATTATCTTCAGTAAGAGATAATAATGTTAAGTCTCACTAGTGCAGAGCTGGTTTTCAGTAAGAAATTCTAGTGTAGTGAGGTGAAGTGGTATTTGCATATGACCTTTACTAAAATCTGCTGACAAAGTCACCTGCTATTTCTAGCAATTTAAATAGATTCAAAATAACTATAAATATGAATTGTAACGTTTTCCCAGTGTGTTCTAGCTATCTGTCATAATTATGTGATGGATGGAAGTGCACTGATCTCTGTCCTGGTCTCTGTGCTACTACCTGAGCCAGATTTTGAAACTGGGTGATGGCTTAGTAAAGTTTCTCTTGATTAGAAGAAGTAAATTTAATCCCCAAAATAGCCCATAAACTGGGTTTTGCAGCTTATTAGAGATTGTCCTAGCAGTTAACTTCCCAGGGCTTTGCCTGAGGCTGAAGTGGTTTCTAACAATCCATCATTAACTTCTATGACAACCACAGGTAGGCTGGGATTGTCAGAATTGGTCATGACACACTGTAGGCCTCCTGCTGTCATTCTAAAAAATGCAAGTACACCAAATTTTGCACCATTGCTAAGTGCTTGGGTACAAGCATGAATATGAAATGAGTATAGTTTGCATACTCTTGCAGGCAACTCTGCTGTATTTATTCGAGCCCCTCCTTGATATTTTAAGTATCTACTACTGGAATCATCCGCTCTTCAGTATCAATGTCACGTTGTCTTGGGTGCATCACAAGTGCTCCAGTTTTTAACCACAGCCATGTGCAAATCCCTAGAGGAGAATCAGAATCCACAAATAAACCTGATGAACTGGAAATAGTCATAAATACATTATGAACTCCTGATGGCCTATTGAGAAGAAAATATAGATATTCAACTTTAGCTTCTCAAAGTTAAAATCCATTTTTAAGCATGTGCTGATAATACATTTCCTATAAATTGTTCCAGCTGCTAGTAACTTACGGATTTACTGTGCTATGTGTTATAACCAGGACAGAAGGTTAGCATTACAGAGCTGAGGACTTAACTGTCTCCTCTTGAATGAGTTAGTAAGAAAACTACAGTGCCCTCCTTTCAGTATCTCCCTGCAAACTCCAGACACGCTAAATACATCTGGTAATCCAGGTGTTTATATACCAGTAGGTAACAAATTCAAATCTCAAATTCAATAAATCATATCATGTCACATCAAAGAGATCTGTTGTCAATTATTTGAATGGGAATCTTGCCTGAGAAAATGTCTTCATAACTGTATTTATACTGTGACATACCATATTTTAATTCTCTCTTGTATAGGAAGAAAAGCTGTACTTTTCTAGACTGACTTAATTATTAAATATAATGAACATTCACACACAATTTGAAGACAAAGAATTTTAATTTCTGTAAATAAGTGTTGATATTTAAACTTTAGTAAAAAGTTGAGAATTTTCTTGGGACAGAAAACATTAGTTCTGTTTCTACGTTTAGTCATGATTGACAGGAAGATGATGCTTTTCTATTCTGCTGAAGTGCAAAAGTTTGTAGTTACTCACTTGTTTGAGCAAGTCGTGTATGCTGAATTGAAAATACCTGAATGATAAAGAAGCTCTAGTACAATAAACTGAAGAACAAAGCATGCATTTGAGGAAAAGAGAACACTTCAAGGGCAAACTGAAATATGACTTCAAGTGATGTGCAGCTGATGAATTTAACTGGAAATTATAAAAAGCAAATAGATCAGGATGGTATAAAGCACTGTAACTCAGAATGGCTGTTTCTGGAAAGAAAAGTGAGTGAATCCAGGTGTAAAGAGGTGACCTTGAAGACAGGCAAAGTTCAACAGGCCCCATTTTCCTATGTGTGTATGTAACAAGTGCTGAAAAATCAACTGCTTATCCACTAGAATTTTTGCTGCACTGCTTACTGTGGTGCATGAAATTGCAAGTTGTGACTCACCTAAAATTTAAAAAAAACAACACAACAGTAAGGAAAGGAATCAAAGGACTGAAAGAACCTTAAAATGTCATCTAATCAATCCCTTTGTCCCTAAAGACCATCAAGACAATCTAAAATCATTCCTGAATAAAGTTTATCTAATTTTTTTTTTCAAGCCCAAAACCTCTACCTCTAGAGACTCCATAAAGATTTAGACAATCTGTAAAATATACAACAATCCTTATACTTACTGCTACAAAGGTTTTTGAGGACATTCGGCAATGTTTGCTTTCTGCTCACAGCCCCTGACCCACTCAGGGCTTGCTAAGTCTCTACAAGTGCAAGTATTTACAATTTGTCTGCACCCTAAAGTCTGATACTGGTGTAGGAGCCAATCCCCTCTGTATTTGTGATGACCATAGCTGGGCAGGGGAAGCTTCCTGAATCATATTGCAAGGAAAAATGGAACCTGCGAGTTCCAGCTCCACAGAGTGTCTTAATAAATGTTGGAAAGGTGGAGCTGAGCCATAGAAATTTGCCCTCTCCAAGCCTTTTCAGAGGGATCTAAATGCAGAGAACATCACAGCTATCCGTCCCTCTCTAGAATTTCTGTTCTAGGTGTGCTATAGTTTGTACATGTTTCTACTAAATCAACATATAGTGTAAAGTAGAATTTATAAAAAAGAAAATCAAAGGGAAAAGTCTATAAAATCTTTATAATATTGAGCTGAAACATACAGCGATGTTATTTGCAATAGATAACTATAGTTATGAAATTCACTATTATTATTCACTTTCATTCAAGAAGTACTTAACCTGGCACCAAATATTTATGTTTTTTTCAAATCTAGTGCTTTTGGAGTCACAAATACTATAACCATCTTTTAAATTGAATGTCATAGCAGGAAATTGGTTCAATGATCAATATTTACTTGGGAGAAATTGATCCAAAAGTGCAAAATTACTTTTATAACTACTCTGATCAAGATAAGAGTGCTCTTGCTTTTATGTTGCCATCTAATTGTAAAAATTAAATACAAGAATTACAAAGCCTAAGCCTTTCTGGATGCAGAACATTGTTTTGCTGCTGTTGGGAATTGCTGTAGCAAACACAGTAACATCAGCTAAGTTCCCTGCTAGTAGCAGTGCTGTGTAGGTAATATAAATACTGGGTTATTATCTGGCTTCATGGAACATGCAGCTGGGTAAGTCAGGTTGTTTATAAAGTAGTTTTTGCAGAGGTAAATTTCTCTCTCTGCTGTGGACAGGAACATAACTTGGTAGAAGTAACTTGGCTGTACTGAGTGATGGATAGTGGTGTGATGGGAGAATTTTCCTGAGGGTGCATTGAGATGGCATTGGACAAATCTAGTGCTGTTTCTTTCCATTAACACTCTCTTTCTGAAGAGAAGGTGATCTGTGAACAGATGGATTGTGTGTTTAAATGGTATTTTTGCTTTTTTTTTCCTTTTTCTAGTCACGTGAGCTTGTCTCACATACGCCATTTGAGCTTTACTTGTTTTAGATTTGATGTGTAACAAAGTGTAGGGAAATTCAGCATGACACTTTGAGCTGTCTGATGTCATCTGGGAACAACTGAAGTTATAGGATAGGATCATATCTCTGAAACAGGCAACAGAGCTGAAAGGGTTAGTGTGAGGTTAAACACTGCTATTAAACCCTAATGTTGAGGGAAGGAAGTGATTCTGTTCACCTGTGGCTCCTGGGGACCCCATCTAAAACTGCATTATATCTGACTGGCAGAATCCCTGGTGTGAGTGTACTTTGTGTTTATTATTGATTGTATTCTTTTTATTTTTATTTTAAGAAGTAAAATTTCTTTCCATGCTAGAGCAAAACCCAGTTTTTAGATCTCAATACTTCTTTCAAAGTAGAATTGAGTTTGAATTTCCCACTACACAACCAGCTATGAAACTGCAGAGGGAATTCTATATGGTAGGAACCAGCCTTTACATGATGTTTAAAAGAAAGCTTTTTTTGCCTTTGATCCATGTCTGTATTCCCCTGACTCATCCACAAGGGGGACATAGTTCTAAACAAATACACATCGTGGTTATTTTTGAATATGCACATTTCTAACCCTTCTTATTTCACATGATTCACTTAGAATGCCTTGGGGCAAGCTCAAAACTGCGCAGGCAGTCACTAAAGAAACTCTTTGACAGGAATACAGAAAAATGCATTGGTTTTGGTTATTTTTATTATTTTTGTTTTGGGGAACTTTGTTTTTTGTTTACAGATGGAGATGCAAGTCCTGGGGGAAAATACTTTGCTCACCTGGGTGTCATCACTGACTTCAGACTACTCATATACACGTGCTGAAGAGATCATTATGTTTTGTTGTTTTCTATAGAATTACTTTGGCCTCCTTGAGCATGGACTGACGTTTCTCCACTTGCTTCAGACATAGTTGGAGCTATCTGGTAATTAATCTAGAAGATGTGGCAATGAACATTGCCCCCTTTCTATGTCTATCTTCTCTCCTAATAATTAGTGCTGTGTGAAACAAAGATTTGAATTAGAGGAAAACAGTACATGGGTTTATATAACAACTTGGCTTGATTTCTGAACTGCAGAAATAGAATTTTCAGTTTGTATTGCAACTGTGTTCTAGGGCTCCTAGAAAAATGAGATGTATGATTGAGGCTGAGTTCACTGCAGGGTATTAGATGCTTTCTAACCTTCTGATATTAAAAAACACTATCCTACACTCAAGCAGACCCTTCTGAACGGGAGGGAAGGCAAGTTAGAAATTATATCTCATTTTATGACAAATTCACTTCCCATTGTCGGGCCAAGTTTGAATTTTGGAAAGGGAATTTGGTATTTGGGTGAGCAGAGCTGCTCTGACTACTGATTAAAGAAAGGAAACTCACTGTGGCCTCTTTCTCCAGTCACAAGCAAGCTTTGACTTTTCTTATACAGTGTTAATACCAAATATCATTTATGCTTTGTATTTAAAGTGTAATTCTCCTTATATAGCTATCCAGTATCAGAAATGAAAACACAAGATATCATCTCTCTTTTCACCTAACTGTAAATATCATATTGATGAACATTATTTTCCAGAATAAATTGCTGCAAGTTTACCTAAAATTACTCCCCAAGCCCACTCAGATGACTCATATCATCCACAGGAGACCAAATTAGACTGTCATAAATAATGTGCTTCACATTTATGTTTATTTTTTAGCATCTTACTTGAAATTGTTCTTGTGAATGAGTGACATTTTTCCTATGTGTATTTGAAGCTTGCTTTATTAGTTCATTTTCTACTTAAAAATCCCAAATGTTTAAATACAGATTTTTTTCCATCATCCGAGAGGGAAAAGATGGTATTTAGAGATTTCTAGCCACATGAGATTTCTGGAATCTTCTGAAAGTTCTATAAGTTCCAATTGTGTTTAGGATTGATACCACCTTGATAAAGGTTTGTTAAACCTATTCCCAAAATCCTTACAGGTAAAAAATTTGTAGAACCATGAGTAACTTTTCTTAATCCTTTGTAATCCTTGCAGTCAAAAATCATTTTTCCAGTAGCTAACCTAAACATTATCTGCTTGAAATTTATCTAATCTTTAATTGTCTCCCCACTAGACATGGGAATGTTTGGTTACCTTTCTCTTCAAAGCAACTATTTACATTCTGTAGTTGTATCTCTTCCCCTGTGATCCTCTTTAGTTTCCTTTTTATTCCCTCACAGATCTTTTATTTTATGTAGCTCCCCTCTGCTCTCTCATTTGGCTTCATTCTTCTCAACTCTGGATGCAGTATTGCAACTGAAATCTCAACAGTATTGAACAGAATAAATAATTACCATCCTTAGCCTGCACAGGGTATTTCTGTCAAGACATCTCCAAATGATAGCTGCCTTTATGTATCATCCTAGAAATGACTCAATGGTCTGTGTTCTTGTAACACTTTAAATCATTTTCTTCAGAATAGTTGCCTGCCCTGGTTTCTCAGTTTTGCACTTGATTTAGCCTTAATGAACGCAGTACTTTGCATTTGCACTTACACATTTTTCATCTTGTTGGCATTGGATTATTTTTTTCTTCCTTTCACTGTAATAGCAAACCATTCCAGCTTCATGTCATCTCTATGTTTTGTGTGTGCTCTCTACTCTATGACCTAACTTGATGAAGACTGTTACTAGAACTCCCTTTCTGCAGGTTCTGAGCTGTGACAGTCTTCTCTCACTTAACACAGAACTGCTGACAAATAACGTGTGTTTTAATTTTGGCCCTTTATTACCAAGAGTAAATGCTCTACAACATAACCAATTTCCAGCTGGCAACAAGAAGTCTTCAGCTGATGTCATTTGTGACACCTGGTGCAATCTTTCAAGACAGTGTTCTGCATGAAAGTACATTTTATAGTCAGATTGTCTTGATCAAAATCTTCATCATCAATGGGCTGTTTGCTTTGAAAAAGCATCACTGGCAGTCTAAAGACAGTAAGTCAGCCTAGATGTTCCTCAAGGGATTATACAATTGCCACATGTCCGTGTAAAATGAAGGCTTGGCTTATTCAAATGCTTCTCCTATCCCATGTTCTAAAGAGACTTCCACCGCTTCTGTTTCCATAGCACAATGATGGAGGCAGTTACAACATGAAGAAATTAAGAACAGTTGTGTAAAAGTGTGTCCCTCTACTCCACCATCCTGTCTCCAAGGGTGGTCAGTAGCAGTGCCTCAGTAAAACCACAAGTGCAAAAGCAAGCATACAGTAATGGTTGGTCTTCCTCACCTCTTTTCCCCAGGCATTCTCTCAGCTTCCCACGTTTTAGGGTCTCAAGTTTCCCTAAGCAGAGGTAATACTGTTGTATAGAAAACTATTCCTGCTTTTGCGCAGAGAATTTGACTGATTCATATCTCCAGTCTCATATTTATCTGGATTAATTTTTTCTCATGATGCTTTAATCTGTGCTAAACTTACCAGAACAAAAGGAAGGATGCAGAAGTTTGACATTTCCAAAATAGGCAGTGTCAAATATCTTCCCTCCGTGTGATTCTTTGCTCTTTGCATTCCATACTGCAGTCTCAACTCTGCTTATTGATCTGGCCTGGCTTGTTTAATCTGAGGATGGCAAGGACAACAATATTGATGAGGAGAATGTGAAATATTTGTCCCGTATATGGCAGCTGCACCAGTAATTATACTCTCTTTCATCAAAATATAACTGAATACTGTCACTGTAAATGCTTATTCATTGTCAAATTATTTCCTTGTTACTGTTGCTGCTTTCTTCCCACCTTTCAGCAACAGCTGTAAAGGGAGTGGTTTTTGATTAGATTATTTATAAACACAACTTTGAATTTGTTTTTTTCTTGGTTCCAGACTTCTGACCTTTTTGAATAGCATGTGTCATGTGTTTTATACTGAACTTACTGTGCAAGTTTGAACTATCTGTAAAGAATTTGTTTGTTTTGTATATTGGTTTGGGGTTTTGTGCATATTTATTCCCTGGCGAATTAGAGGTGAGACAGGATGGCAAAGGCTTGTCTCTGGCTGCTCCCACTAGTACAATCAGAAGGGCAGAATCCTTCTTGCAGAGCTACCACCCAGTCAAAGGGAAGCAGAGTGTTTTAGCACAGCTGTATGCCATCTCTGACTGATGCAGCCTAACTAAATCCTAACATTTTGCAGGGATCGCTTTGCTGGTGGGGATGTGGGTTTTGGTTTTGAGTTTTTGTTTCTTCCCTTTCTCTTTTTCCCTGCAGGCTTGCAGCTCATAAACCTATCCTAGCAAAAGTTTATTATAAGGACCTGGTATAAACCCCCCCATGTTGACTACAAAATTACTTTCAGTTATTGCATCTTATCTTTTTTTTTTGCTTGTTAGTTTTCTGCTGAATTAACTAATTGAACACACCCACTGAGAGGTCAAAGAAGTGTAGAGCCAGAACAAAAGGAAGGGAAGCAAAGTGTGACAAGGGAGAATGGGACGCAGCTGCTTGTTCCTGTATCTACTTTGGTGGTAGTAAAACTATACGGGCTTTACAATCTTGTCAAACTGCACCCTAAAATATGCTGATTTACATGTTGGTTTTTCCAGTCACTGGAAATAATGGTCTTCCAGGGACTATTAAGCCACAGTGAACTTTAAGCCAATTTATTTCTGAATGAGAGCATTCCCACAGGTATGTAATACGCTTTAGTTTCTGCACGCTAATTTCATGCCTTTAGACTCCTAACTTCTCAGTGGGCCCCCATGTAGATCTATCCTAGCTATGTTAATGTTTTCATTGTTTTGAATTTAAAAATAAAGGTGAATCTGTAACATGTAAATAAAATTGGGAAAGTGCTTGAAAAGTTTGCAGCTCTTACATTTCTCATCTTCCCCAGTATCTGGGCACTGTCCCTAAGCTGAACTCTTAACACAGATCTCTGCCATCACTTTTTGTAGGCAATTGCATATTTCTGCTCAGATGTACAGATGTACATTACAGCAGCTACATGGGCTATTTTGACTTGATGCTGTGCACCCTCTTTTACAGTAACATTCCAAGTTAATCTCAGCATAACATGGCAAAAGCTCTCCAAAGGCGATGCACTCACCGGAGGTGGGTATTGTGCTCCTGCTCTGCTTCTCTGCAGTGCAGCCAAGTGGAAGGGGGTGGGGGCGATGGCAGCGGGTACTGAACCATGGTGACAGATTTGACAGCTGCAGAAGCAAGAAGCTTAGGCTTTGAGACAAAGCTCTGCATCCCGGCCATCTGGGAGGCAGCTCCTTTCCCTTGGCTGTGCTGGTAGGTGTTGCCACTCTGACTGCTAGGGCATGGTCTGCTGCCTGTGAGAGTGTGCAGGCTCTTCATCTGCTATTAGGTTGTATCTGCTTGCTACCATATGGCTGCATTGAAAAGAGACAGAGAGGAGAATAAGCTGTAAAGCAACTGTAAAAATTCTGTTCAATGCTATTCCATGGTGAGAGGGCTGCTGGCTCGCCCTCCTCTTCCCCCAAGTCATTAGAGTTGCTGGTTTAAATAGATACACCTGCATCCATTCAGCCCCTGCCATTTCCCCACTGAACTGCTCTGAGCAGAGACACCCTTCTCTGCTTGATGCTCTGAATCCTGTATAATTCAGGGTGCTCTTACGCTCTGCTATTGGGAAAAGAAGGCTAAGGGTGGAATTAAGTGAGATGGGATTTGCTTTGATGGAGATGTTTTGGAAAAGTTGCCAAGCTTGCTGGATTGATCTGATGAGGAAGTGGGGGCTCTTCTTTCCTCTGCAAGAGGCTAATTCCTTCACACCACAATAGCAGAGAATTATGTAGCAGCATTACCAACAACAGAAAGAGGATATTTTGCAATATAATAATTGTCTGTATGGCTGAAGAAGAACAAATGCTTTCCTGGCTCCCCGTGGAACTAATAAAGAAAGGCAAGTTGAGGAGTCTAGGATAATTATTTAGTCATCTTAAATATTTATGAGCAACAGAATGTGTTACATGCAATTTAAGAGGGACTTGACAATTACAGCATACATCATCTTGTTTCACAGGGGCTAAAAATACTTAATCTTACTCCTTTAGAATAAAAGCATTAATCCTAAATATGTCTTAACCTAAGAACAAAGCTGTAAACTTGAGAGGAAGGAAAAGAAGAGGGTTTTTTTATCACTGCAAAGGTACAGTTTGGGGAAAACTGCAGGAATAAACGTTTTGTTGAGAAGATTTTATGTGAGCTTTCTGGGAGTGGTGATGGTGGTAGTGAGTATGTAATTCTTGATATTAAATAGTTTGCCTTTGGCTTCACCAAGATCTGGGGAATTTTGTTATGTTTAGTAGGCTGGAAAAGAGATAGACTTTCTAACTTTGTTTTGGTGACAATAAAATCATTGCTGCAAGTCCAAAGAACCAGTTATGGTGGGATAACTTTCCCCATGCCATCACTTTACAGTACTCTGGAGCCACAAATCCATAACACAAAGTGTCTTCTCTTACTTTCTCTGGCTTTCACTTGAGATTCCGTTCCATATGTGACTTGCTGGTGCATAGTCAGTAGTGGAGAAATTCACATCGAAGTACAGAGTCAATTTGCCACAGAATTCAAACACAGCAAACCTCGTTTTCTAGAACATGTTGCTTTATTTTAGGCAGTAAAAGTGCTTGAAGAGACTTTCTGAATTAGAATGTTGTCATTTCTGCCTGCTTCTGAATCTCCAAATTAGTGGCAGTAGTAATAATAAAACCTTGGTTACGTGGTTTTGTAGTAGGTAGAATACTTTGTTCAGTTCATTTTGGTGAGAGCAACACTGATGTGGGAGAGACCTATAATGTCTTTGTTTCTGATTTCCTCACAAGTTACACAGTAGGCAAGTTTGTAAGTGTGAGTGGATTTAGTCTTACATATTTTCCCCGTTTGCAACTGTCTGTGCAATCAATATGCTTGAAAATGTTTCAGTAATGCTGAATTTGGTAGCCTACTTAAATTTTGGCAGTTGTCTTTACCCATTGTGATAATTCAAGAGTGGCCAGGATTAGAGCTATCGGGCATTTGGGTTTTGTCAAACATCTTGCTTTTCGGCCAGGAAATTTTGTCTAGGAGGAATTTGAATGCCTTGGCATTAGGATAGGATGCATCTCTATCTGTGCACCCCAAGTAAATCCACTTGTTTTGCGATACATGCAATTCAGTGTGTACATGCATGTTAAATATACAGAGGCACATCCAGGAAGCCAAATGCTTTGAGACCAGAAGTGCTGAACAGATGTGCATTTGCTACTCCGTCCTACAGGACTCAACCCGGGCATGCAGCATGAGTCCTGAGGAGCTGCCTGGTACTAGAATTCCATGTCTGACTACACACAGTCAGCACATGCACTGATTTATGCTCAGAAATTCATGGTCATGTTCTGAAGACAATCTCTGCATTGCATCAGCTCTCACATACGTATTGAATAACCTGCATTGGAAATGATCAGGGAGAACAAATGTTCTCCTCCCTAGCATCTAAAATACTTGATATCTTTCATGCATAAAGTGTCATGTGCTATCACAGAAATGTAAGGGGTTTAGTTTATTGGAATGAAAATATAGATACTGTACTATAAAGGCAAAGACATTGGGTTTGATCCAGTGTAAAATGTGTAAGTGCGATGAAAGTAATGTAGATTGAACATCTCAGAGCAGGGAGCCCAGGAAGTTACTTGTGTTGCAGCTGACTTTTCATTGCTGCAAAGTGGAGGGTTTCAAACAGCACACTTGCTTCAGCTTATGCCTGCTGCATGCCACCGTACATGCACACATGTTTGTGACTCAGTGGCAGCAGCAATAGTGGAATCCAGAGCTTGCTGCAAAAGGAGAGATAAAAAAGACAAGAGAAAGGAAAACATGCTTTCCAATTAGATAATGGCAAATATCATACTTGTGCTTGTGGAAGGTCAGAAATGTAACAGCTGAAGGAGTCAAATAATAGACAAATTGATGATGGTAACTAAGAAACTATAAAAGGGACTCAATCTCTCTCTCACTGGAAAGCTGTTTGAGGTGCAGTAGATCAATTTAGCCATGGCTGTTGTTAGGAAATTGCTCTTATTTGATGTTCCACAAGCAGATCATGCAGTTTCCTAGGAAACATCTTTTTCCACTTAAAATCTAATTTTCTTACATTGCTAGAACTGATGAGTCACCCTGCCTGACTTTTGCTTACTTCCCCTCACCTATCAAAATGTACTCACCAGGTGGAAACCCAGGGATTTATTAGACCTTATCACCTGGCTGTTTGATTAACTCTTCTTGTTCCTCCCTGTTATCAGACAGTGTGCTTGGTATGACAAGACAAAGTCATAGGTTAGAAGACAATCAAAATTTGAAATAAATCTGTTAATGGAGCATGCCTGCTAAAATGGGGAGAATTCCTGTACAGAATAATGTTTCTGCTTTGACCCACTGTGAAATGTTTTGTGTTCCTTTGTCACTAACATGCCATCATGTTTTCATTACTGCCTTTTTAATTATTACCTTATTCAGCTGATTTATAAATGTTCTTAAATTTTAAAAAATAGATATATTTTGTTACATATTACAGAATATAGTTAAAATCTAAAGACCTCACTTCTTGGTTGTGATGCTGAATTTTAGGTTCATATAATGACTGGCACTTATGCTGAATGGACAGTTGCCAGAGAAAGAGGCAAGGCTTATTCATGGCTGTGGTCAAAGGGACAGAGGTCAAGGAATAGGCTGGCAGCCTGAGTTTTCAATGACTGATGATATTAACTCCAGTAGCCCAATAAACAAAAAAAAGATGTTATAATTTACGATTACCTGTTGTTTGGGTTGTATATAAAATCCTTGTAGTTTGCAGATGCCTAATGAGCCCCTGTGGCTACATCATTATTAAAAGGTTGGTCCAGCAGAATACAGCTTCCATAAAAATTCTCTCTGGGCTAGAATTCTTATTCTTTTTCCATATGCAGTTGTGCCAGAATCAGTATTCCTGCTGCTTCCCAGTGGCTCTGATGCCTCAGTTGTCAGTATACTACTGATGTGCCAAGCAGTAGATACTAATGCTGTGAAGCTTCAGCTGCTGACAAATGGGTTTCTGTTCAAAGGGCAGTATCTCTGCAAGAGCAAGGCTCAATGTGACTCTACGTCCCAGTAAGAGAACGGGTAAAATAATTCCCCATCCTAACTTTATTTTAAATGTTATAAAACTTTTTATTTTAAGATTTTTGTGTATTATAAATAATCATTGCATTACATACTTGTGTCTTGTTGTACTTCTATTTATCTCTGCTAGCACATGGCCTGTTCAGCTGCAGCTGCTGAGTGGGTGGCCTTATCATATAAAGCTATGCAAAATGCTTACAAAATTTGGTAGGCTTGTCACTTCCATTGGCTTGCACTTGTTTTTGTTTATATTTCCTAAATATTACAAGTTAGAAGGAATGACCATGGTTTTCAAACAGCAGTTTCTCTAAATTATCACGAGATTATGAAGTCTGTGGAAATGGTACTTACACACCTGTAATCTTGTAGGCTCTTAAGAGCTGTTTGCCTTTTTCTTAATTAAAAGCTACGATTTTGGATGATGAGTTCAATTAAAGTTGGCCTTTCAAGCTAAATTTCAAGTTATTGACAGTTTTGAGCATTTAAGAGACTAGGAGACAGTTTCAGCAGGACATAGGCTGCAGAACTTCACCTGGCACAAGCAGCAGCGAGGTTCAAGCTGTAAACTTCTAGTTCAACTGCTGTGCTTGTACCCAAAAGGCACATGCAATATCGACAGAAAGATGTGATGTCACCTAGACTTCAGTAAGTGTAAATTGTTCTGGTATATAAAAGAACTGTATAGATTGCGTGTTTGCTTTGAAACTTGCAAATGTGAAAGATGACCTTCATCCAGAGTCTGAACTCCTGGAAAAATTTGTGTGGAAATATGGTGGTGGCTTTATTTATTTTTTTTTAAATTAATTACTGGCAAGGAGAGAGCAGAGAGGCTGGGGAATAATAAAATGGACATTCTTTAATGTTATCATTGCTAAATAAAGTATTCGCCAAACATTCACCCAGGTTCTGGGTCTCACTCGTGATGAGGCAAATACATTTAGCCGTACTCGAGCCATTGATTGCAGGCAGTTGCTGAGGCCATTTCCCATAAATCAGCTTTCTCTGCTATGTATTGTATCTGCTATGATACAATAAACTTAGTAGAACTTTCCCATTCTTTTGAACAAGAAAATAGGTTGGATCAAAACTTTGACAACAGAGTCCACTGCTTCCTAGAATGACAGAACTACTGAGAATTTAGAAGGAATTGGCTGCTGCGCTCCCCTTGTATTCTGCTGGTGATGTGTAAATGCATTTGTATCTTTTCATTGCAGTTTCTAGCCCTCTGTCTCCTCCTTGATAAATGGTTGTGCTATACCACTACGCTGCCTACGTGGCATCTGGTTCAGCTGTCTGTTGCTTCAGGGACTGGTTGCATCTGGGTACAACATAAAATGCCAGTCTGACATCTTTTATCCTGATCAGTGGCTTTTCATGGTCTAAAAGTGAAGGGAGTTGAATTATAGATTTTATTTCCTTATTGCTGGAAATGCACTGAAGGGCTCAGTAAAACATTCCTAATAAGAGAACAAAGGCTTTTTACTGACCTCTGGGTCACCAGAGTAATTCACAGACAAAACCACTGATCCACTGTAGAAGCTGAGTCTCCAGATCACAATTTGTTATCAAGAAGCAGAGTACAAAAAGGAAGCTAATTTGACTTGTGCAAAACTCAGCACTTCTTGGTTCTCCAGTTCATGCAAACTTTTTCCTTGGTTCTGTTCACACAGGTTGTCCCTATGTATTAAGATCAAAATGAAACTGTTGATTTTCTCTTGGTGCCTAAGAGAAAAATAATTCTTTGTTTGTTCCACTTCTTATGAAACCATTTTATTAGCTTCACAATTATTGTTGCAAGACATGCAAAAGCTTCCAGCTCTGCAGGTTTGGGAATATTCATGCAATTGTTGACCGATAACACACCTTGAATATATGGCTGTAATTTATATGTATAGAACATCTAAATCCTGTTAAGCCGACAAAGTCTATTGAAGAAAATTCTCACCATTCATTCCTGTTTCTTTGTCTACCCTGTTGGCAGGAAATCATTTAACCTAACACTGATGTAGCTCATGCCATCTCTGTATAATCTTTACCTATCTCACATTTGTGTAGTGAGAAGTGATTTTTGTCCAGAGACACACTGACATTCTTGAACTAAAGCTAGACTGTGCTCTTAAGTATGCAGTATTGCTCCTGAAGAAAAATGGAACCACGCTTGCTGTGCTAATGATACAATTATGGGGTCTCTCTTACAGGAGCAGAAGGAAGATATTAGTTATCATAATGTGCATGAGCTTGGACTTCAATGCAAAATTTATGAAGAAGATATAAATGGATCACTTCTACTAAATAGGGTAGGTCTTGGTGAATAATAGCATGCTCAATAAATGTAACCTTTAGAGTCATGGAAGTGCTTGGATATTTTTTTTTGTTTGTGTGTGGGTTTTTTGGTTTTGGTTTGTTGGTTGGTTTTTTTTTTTCTGCTTTTTTTTTTTTTTGGTCTTCTGCTGTAATGCTGGTTTTAAATATTTGAAAGATAGTTATTGAAGTTTGATCTCTTTTAGGGATAGTGACAAATCAATACTGTTATTTCTACTTCCTGACTGTATTATTAGAATTCTTGTAATCAGTGAGATGCCTTTGTAATGCTACTGGGAATTTTAATCTATCCTCTTGGATAACAGAAAAAACCAGATGTTTTTGAAAAATTGTCAACCAGTTTGTCAATCCTGAGTGTCCAGACCTTTCCTGAAGCGTTGCACTTAGAACATTTTATTTCCTTTCTGATATATGGGTTGCACACAGAGTTTAAAATTTGCCTTGTCATCATATTTGCCAAAAACATCACATAAGCAAGTGTGGTCCTAATTGAGATAGGTATTTTTCTACCTTTTTAATTAGTTCTATAAAGGTCTTTAAAGGGGTTTACAAACTTAGATTATGCACTGTCCCAGATGCATAAAATCTATTACTTACCTTTTATTCATATGCACGCTTAAGAGTCCTTGTCTTTGTGTGCATATGAGAATAGTTATTGATTCCTTGACAGACCACGTTAAGCAAACAAAAACCCAAAGGAAATAAGTTTTCAAGCCTTTGTGACAGGTTTTCCTTTGTTTGCTGTGTTTAGAGATGAATGATTTGAGATGAAATGGAGGAACCTCAAAGAATTAGTGAGATATAAGTTTGCGCCAAGGTGAAAAAGTTCAGGTGTTTTGCCAGGTTTGTCCAGGAGGGAAGCATTATGAGCTTGCATAACTGAATGACAAATCATCTAGTTTAAAATTGGCATTTTCAAAACTTTCTACTTTTGGGATAAAGCGATAATATACATCAGCATTATTCCTCCAGATTTTGCTGTTTTGTTTTTGTTTTCACATTTCTTCCTTCCCTAGCAGGTGTAAGGTAGGATGAAATATGATTTCACAGGAATGACATGCACAGTCACCATACACACATAATGCTGCCATAATGGTACCTTGAGGTTGGTGCATTAAAACAACTTTGAGAATTGGAAATTACCAAAATTAAGGATTCTCTAAGTTATGAGGACTGACCTTTTCACCTAAATAATGCTATTTTAGTAGAGCCCTTCTTACTTAAGATGTGTTTTTAAGCTTAGAACAGCAATCATTTCTCTTCCCTCATTTTGTTTTCGTTCTATGCCATCATGCTGACAGCCATAAAAGCCATCAACAGAAATATGCCTTTGTAAAAAGTGCCTCTCCAGCCTTCATACAGGCCCCTTTAGTTACTCAGATGCTCTAAGGTCTCCCCAAAGCTTTTTCTTCTCCAGGCTGAACAACCCTATCTTCCTCAGCCTGTCTTCATAGGAAAGGTTTTCCAGCCTTCAACAGATCCATGTCCATTTTACACTGGGGACCCCAGAGCTGGATGCAGCACTCCAGATGGGGTCTCATGAGAGTGAAGTAGAAGGTGGGACTCAACTCCTTAGACCTGCTGGTCACACTTGCTTTGGTGCACCTCCAGATACATTTGGCCTAGCTGTATGCAGGGGGGGCATTTTCAGCTCTTCCGTGGACAGTTTTCACTGCTCAATACCTTTCTTTTTAGTCTTGCCTTGCTCCTGCAAATCTGGAGGTGTTGCTTCTGATCACCCATGTGTTGTTCCCCATGCCCTTCACCGTGTTCTAGCTCCCAGTTCTCTTCACTCTTTCCTTTTGTAAGGTGTGTCCTTTCCTTGCTACTTTCATTTACCACACTAACCGTGTTTCTAATTCCCATTTGTCTTGTCAACCTCCTTCTGTGTTCTCTTTGAATTACCTCTCCTAGGGAGTTGTCTCAAGTATGATCACCAGTTATGTGTGTGATAAATATTTATTCATCTACCACCTTACATGGCTGGGTTTTATTTCACTGAACTTGGAGGTGATCAAAATAAGAGACAAAACTTGAATGAATTATTCTACAAAGCTATTTGCTGCTACTAACAAGCTGATTGCAAGTTTTATTGTTTGGTTGTTTGGTGTGTTGGTTTTTTTGTTTGTTTTTGTTTTGGTTTGGGTTTTTTTTGTTGATTGTGGGTTTTTCCCCAGAGTATTTCTCTGTCCATATCACTTTCAGTTCTCAATCTTATGTGGAGGCCACTCTTGGGGCCCCCACTTGTCTTATCAATAGCTTTGTTTCCAGCCCAAGATGGGATATCTGGCAAATGGTCTTCCCTTAAGGGTCTTTTCATTTCTGCTGAAAAAAACAGAGCTGGAATTGCAGTCGATGTAACTGTCAAGGCAATGCTGTACCCAAGCTAACAGTGACCTATTGGATAATGTGGCTATAATGATATATTTTTTCTATATTACAGTGCAGTGAATGGATAGTCTCAGCTACAGTGCATTGCAAAGTGTGAACTGTGAAAATTACTTATGGCTACTTCCCCATTACCTTGCTTTAGGGTGAGTGCAATAGCTATCTACTGAATGTCCAGTACTAACAAATAATTTATAGCACAGATGAATCACCAACAAAACATCACACATCTCAGGTGCTACTGTGTCATAGAGACAAATATAGTCAAAATCTCCAGGGCCTTCTTACTTTTCCACCTGCCAACTTCATAATGTATAGATCTTATCACATATAGCATGACAATGTATGTCTTTCCCCTGAGCTTCCTTCCAGGCATTGAGAGTTTGGTCATCCTTTTGCCCAGGAGACTTTATAAGCTTGACACCTTCGTTGAAGGCAGAGCGCATGGAAAGGAACTGCAATGCAGCATGTGGTACGAAAAAGATTTTAAATTCTGTCGTTATCACAGTTTAGCATTGTGGTGGGAGCTTTCCCTTAATTACTCCCCGGAGGGGAAAAATTGCTGATACTAACTAGACTGAGGCTACGTACTAAAACCCAAAAACCTTTTTTAATTCTGAAAATTAAGTACTTATTGTTCACAGGAGTGCCTAGTCAAAAATAAAAAAAAAAGAGAGAGAGAAAGAAAAATGTTTGTGGGGTTTAGTTCATCACGTCATGGATGTCGATTGGCAGATACAGATGTGCCATTGCTGCAAGAGACCAGATTCCCTGTTGGCAACAGCAGTCAGAGATGTGACTCCAGAGAGGTGGAGAGGGTTTCAGGAGCTGAGCAGCAGTCATTTAAATGCTCGTCTATACAATGTCACTTTGAAGAGACTGTAGCTTTTTAAACCTCAACTGCATAGGGCATTTTACATGAACTTCACAGGCTTCAGAACATTAAATTCTCTCTGAACATCTTTGTGGCAACTTAGGCCAGCTTATTCTAGCCTTTGTTTTAACCTCTGCTTTCATGTCTCTTCCTATACGCTGATGAAACATTTTCCTGACTTTTCTATGCTGCTCTGTTCGCACCTTCCATTTCTCTGTAATGCCACATAACTCTTTTTCTCTGTCTTCTTTAAATAGTAATGCAATGAATAATTGTCTTAACAAGGTGCATGTACTTTCCAAGTGAGAGCTGTCCCGTGGTCATTAGTGCTTAGTCAAGCAGATGACATTCTAGGAGTGATGAGATCTTAGTATTACTCTTCATTTTGCTTCTGATTTGGTATACAGTTTTGGGCAAGTCTCTTCTGCTGGCATCTATTTCCAGTGAAGGGGAAATTCTAATTGACAGTGGTAACCTGTGGCTGAGAAATGATCTGGCATATAGAGGGCAAGAAGGCCCAACTACAAGAAGGGGTTAAACTGGCTGAAAGCAGGAGTGCCAGGGACAGAGCAGATTCCTTGCAAGGGTGGGACGCTTCCCTTGGTGATGAGAGAACAAAGAGCATCAGAGTTGTGTTGTGGCCATCCTGGGTTGTAAGTGCTCAGGAGCCACCTTTGGGCAGCAGAGCAGGGCTGGGCTGAGGTGTCCCATCCAGTGGATCTCAGGACTGATGCTGGTGCAAGAGGATATAAGGAAACTGCTTGTAACACATCTTTTCAGGCTCCGCCTTGGAACTGCTTATCGTGGTAGGACTCTGCCCAATGCATTATTATATTTTTCATTTATAGTTAAGTACAAACATGTTTTTAATTCACTTCGAGGAATACCATAAAAATTTCGTAACAATTTTTTAATGTTTGCTTCTTACATGTATGGTGTCTCATTTTCAGTATGAAGGACTCTCTTACTATATGATTTTGATGTGGTTTTACACAAGGAAAACATGAACTTTTCTGGGGTTTAGTGTTGATGGTTCTGATGGTGAAGGATAACTGAGCAAAACAGACTGAAATAAGAGTCACAAGATGAATTCAGGCTTTTTGCAAGTTAAAATAAACTCTCTGTTCAGTTGGCAACTTTTTTCTGTAATTCAAATGTTTCTGCAGATCTTTTTAAGCAGTGGAATGCTTAGCAAGCCCTTGCATGGAGAATAGACTCATCTCCTATCCCTGTAGACTTTGCCTATGCATTGTTTTTGGTTTTAGCTTTGCTGTTTGAATAACAAGTCCTATGTATATAAATCAGTTTTGTTCAAGTATAGAAAGATTACAGTTTTGGGGATTAACACAAGTGTAGGAAGGGTCAGGCAAAATACAATTTTCAGAGGCTTTGAAGAACTAGTGCAAAAGGGAAGGGGTGCAGTGAAAATAGGGATATCAGCTTTGCCTCCACAAGAAAAGAGTCTATGATTTATGTAGCTATAATCGCCTATTGCAGGCTGCAATCCTGAGGAAGATGAAGGTATAAATAAGTTTTATTTTAGGTTGTTAGGCTGTTTCTCAAAAGCCTTCCTTCAGGATTTACCTCAAGGTAAGAGATATACAAAGCACTTTGTCTGTATCAAGGCCTTTCTATAAAAAGGCAATTTTATTTTAACTAACCCTAGACTTGCTTATCCAGACACTTCCAACAACCAGGGCTTGTGTGCTGGACTTAATAGGCCTTTCTGGAAGTAGAGATAGGAAAGCTAAGCTTAATTGCTTCATTTAATTTTCATAAAGCTTGGTAATTTTCAGTGAGTGCCTTTATGTCAGCTCTCAAGCCAATTTTTAATTATTTAGCAAAACATTTAAGCACATGCTTTGAGCCACCCCATTCATCAAAGTACTTTAGAACCTGCTTATGTGCCACTTAAACAGGTTAAAAGAGACGCTTAAGTGTCTGATGAATAGGGAATGTTTATTAAGTCAGGACCTTAAGAGGGAGCTGCTCGAATACAGTGATCAGAGATACAGGTACCAAAAAAAGTGTCCACCTCTGTCAGCATTGCAAGGGCCAGAGAGCAGTAATGTAAATGACCCCCTTCCCCTCCCTTGCCCATGCTTTGGGCAGATTTCACACAGTCTTCAGACGGTTTTGCTCACAAATTGATTTTGGTGTGTGTCTCTGTGTCATTTCAGTGTCACCAGCCTGGCGTGCCTGACACTGCAGTCTTTTTCAGAAGCAATAAGCCATGCAGTCTGATGTAGAAACAAGTCTCCATGGAGCTAATCGGCTTTGGTTTTTTTGCTCTGAGCACTTGCTGTTTTGTTTTTTTTCTCTTGCAGCGATACTGGAGCATTGGGTTAACTCTAGCAGAACTATTGATTGACAAACTAATGTCATGAAGCTGTTTTATAAGCTATACTATGGGAGTAGCTTAAATCTTTCTTTGTCAGAGAGGCAAAAGACAAACAAACTCAGTTGGGGTTAGAATAATTTTTAGATTAATCATAGTTTGGCTTTTCAGTGTTCAAACAGTAAATGATTTTAGGAATTCTGGCCCAGGCAGTAGGCTGGGGCACAACTCAGCTTTTGTGTTATACTTCTAATTTAGCTCAGGTCTAATTATTTATGGTGTCCTGGGATAGAATGTGTGTTTTTGTCACGTCAGTGAGCTGGTTGCAGCAAGTTAAAATAAGCCAGACTAAAGTGATATACTGAATTTACCTATGCATGTTGTCTGTACATGATCCCCGTAGCCAAAGCACATCTCTAGAGAGCAGCATAAAACAAAAACTTGTATGCTTGTTGCTCTGTCTTTAGCAGTTTATTTTGTTCTTGAGATTTCCTTTGGAGAACCAGTGTTGTCTCTGCATAATGGCTTTAAAATTCCAGAGGAATGAAGAAACTTTATCAATCAAAACTGCAATGAGAAAACTCGTCTCACTAAGCAAACCAAGAGGGATATGTTCAAAAATCCAGTGGGATTTTGCACATACCTAGTGCATCACCTCCGTTCAGGCAGGAGTTGTGGGGTATTTTACGGGCAGACACATATTTTAAAACACACTGGAGTGTCCATAGAGACTTGATGAAGAATTAATAATAAAAATTGCTTTCAACAGTTTTGTTCACAGTAAGAGAAATCCCTCAAAATCAAAAATAGGGGGAAAATAAAAAAAATGTTTCCAGGATAACAAAGAAGACCTGGCAGTCCATCAATGGGACAACTACACCAGCTGACAGGCTGAGAGACTGCTCCACAGTCCCCAGCACACCTGTGCCTGCGGAGCCACCTGTCACAGGAGTGAAAAATATATCCTCAATTATAGAACTGCGAACTCAGCAACACTTCTGCAAGGGATCAGAGGAGTGAAATGGCCCTCATGGTAAGGATTTGTTGCCAGAAGGTTTCTCACCAAAGGAAAAAAAAAAAACCACAAACAACGCACTCAGAAAGTAATTTTGTCATTTTTTACAGTATGAGGACCACTAGAAAACATACTACCATAGTAATGAAAAATGCTCACACCTAAATTATTACATATAGTCTGTGTACATAAAATTGGATCAGTTGAGTTAGGTAGAAATGCTCTCTCTTGCATCCAGCTCAGGAAAATGAGGGGTGAGCTGCAGGTTGGAGGGAACAAGGACAGGGAAATCAAAGCTTGCAGCGGGACCCAGGACGACTCATTCCATATCCTGGATGGCAAATGCTTCCTAGCTTTAAAACTAACACCACAAGTGTAAAATGCTGCAGAAGAGATCAAGGCCATGGTCAAGGACTTGAATCTTCAAGGGAAACCTACTGGGTAAAATTATCAGATGATTTTAGAAAAATGAGGGTATCCCAATAGATATGATAACAATCCTTATTCATGGAATCATGGACTGGCTTGGAAGGGACCTTAAGACCATCTAATTCCAACCCCATGGGCAGGGATTACCACTGCAAATCATCTGACTGTGGGGAAAATTTCTACATAAACTGATTTCTGCCTATTTCTTGTGCTTATGAATGCTACTCTTTGTCTAAAGGAATTTAGTGTGACTGGCAAGCCAGTTTACACAGCCCAGTGTTTTCTGTCTGGCTGTGGCATGCTCCAGTGCTGCAGTGGGAAGTGAAATACAAACAGCAGAAACTAGTTGTGGAAGGGAGATTTTTCAGGCAATTGGTAGGGGGTTCAGGCATAATTGCTTGTAAAAATGGTGCAAACAAAAGATGATCGAGTCTCCTCTCAGAGGCACTCAAGTTATCAGCACATCAGTTACCAAGGACTCAAATTTAGAAGCTTAATTTCTCATTGCTTGGGTTTT
Source organism: Sclerurus mexicanus (assembly GCA_013396755.1). Lineage (NCBI taxonomy): Eukaryota > Metazoa > Chordata > Aves > Passeriformes > Furnariidae > Sclerurus > Sclerurus mexicanus. The sequence continues at coordinate 2,654,161 of VWZF01005531.1, read as the reverse complement.
GTAAACAGTCCTTTCCATAAGTTTGAAAATCTCATGTCTTCAAAAGGCATTGATCCCTTTTCCTGGTGGCTCTTAGTCATTTCATCACTCCCTAAATGACTGGAAGTCTCTTGTATTCACTTACCTCTAGCATAGTCTAGTTATTATCCTTCAGTTTATGCTGTGCTGCTGTCTTCATCTTTACCCCTACAGTGTATTATTAAGGAATTATCATATAACAGTTCAGCCTTTGGACAAATTTGACAATCAGCTCATGTAATTTCACGAGATGTTTTGTTTGATGCCTGGCATTCTGCATTTTCTTTACCTGCTCCAGTGTAAATTTACTTTTGTAACCACAACTGTCCCTAGCAAATGTTCCCAAAGAAGTCAACGTCCTATTTCACACACTGTTACCGTGTGAAATGTTTCTGTTCTTAAAAATATCTCACTTTACAAAGATATCCTAAAACCTCATTAATTTTTTCACAGCTGTATTGCTGTATAAATGGTGGGCATTTTCTTAAAGCCTCTGTTAGGAATAGATTTGGGGTTTTGCTGGAGCCAGAGGAATTGCATGGGTGAAGGGGGAGGAGGGGGTAGCTGAGTTCTGGCAGTTGGCACTGGGGGTGGTTTTAACCTGTTTTTCAGGCCTTTTGTGCGGGTGGGGGTCTCGGGCAGGTGGGCGGATCGGGCCAGGCTGTGAGATCCCCAGTACCAGTCCATAGGAACGGAACAGGGACCCCCCGGCCGGGACAGGGTATGAAAACCTCTGTTTCTGCTGGCCTGGGTCTGTCTCCTGGGCCAGGGGGACACACTAATTCAGCTGAATTTGTTAAATAAAACGTTTAGTTTTGGTTCGAAGACTTTGTCTCCTTCTGAATTGTATTGGTGTGAGCATTTCTCACCCCTCCAACTGGTGAATGCAGCCCCAGATTTATATCTTGAAGTATTTATGTTCAAAATACTTTTGCAATTATTCATATTTGAACGGGTTAATTTGTACTTTGGGCTGTTCAATCCTACTCCTTTACTCTTGATTGTGTTGTGTGCTGGAAGGAAAAAGTTTTGTGATCTTGTTCCCTTTCTACCAATGTTTCCCAGGAGGGACCTCTCCCATACATGGAAGCTAAATGTTGGAATGAGAAAGATACAGGAATGAGGCACATTTTATTGTTCAGTGTTTTATTTATTGAGCTAACTTGAGCTGCTTATGAACTCATGTATACTTTGATTCTATATCCAACATCACCCTGAAAAAGTATAGTTTAAAGAACTGGAATACTTCATTGGAAAAAAACCTATACATTTCTATTTTGATTTTAAATATATTTCTTTTGTTTTGAAAAGAGCAATGCTTCTGTCAGTCAGAAGCATAATGGAGTGATTTGAAAATTTTGACATAACCTCAAAAGTTTGTTTAACAGTGTTCTCATTTTCACTGGAAAACCACACATTTTTTCCTTTTGGGTAACCTGAAACCAAACCCAGCCAGCAAGTGAAAAATAATGGTATTTGTACAGCTTTAGTTAATATTAAGCTGCTCCTATTTCTTGCGGTGATAGCTGTGCAGAAGGTTCATAGAAATCTCACCCCTTGTGTCATAAGTTTCTTTTTGTATCTCATTCTTTGCTAAGTGGAAATAAATTTCATTCTTTCTTAGAAATTTCCTGATTGGTAGTTTTCCATGGAAACTTAAACATTTATCAGAAACTGTAGAACCACTGGATATAAAATGTCTCCAAATGTCTCCTTCAACTCCTCTCCATTTTTAATCAACTTCAGCCACAGAAAAGGCTGATTTCTGCACGAGTGATGCTTGTGTTGCTGCACTTCTAGGACATCATACTTCATCAGAAAGTCTCACTCAACTGAGATGTAAGCCATGGCCAGCTGCAAGATTTTTTTACTTATTATTTATTCATATATTTATAAATTCAAAATCTATGTGTTTCGATAGTAATAAAGAATAAAAAGCACATGGTAAATGTTTTTGTCTGGAACAGCAAATCTGGTTTCAGTTCTTGTCTGTAACACTGATTTCTAGTGTGCCTTTGGTCAGCTCAGTAAATCATTCTGAGCTTTGTTGCAGCCAGCTGTAATGCCAAGAGAATAGTGTTTCTTTTTTCCACCTGTTCTGTAATTTATTACAAATTCTTTGAGGCAGGAACTGTTTTGGTTTTTTTTTTCCTATGCCACTTTCTGTGACACTTAGCTCAACTAAGTGGGAATAATTAATTTTTCAGATCATGATCATCCTAAGAAATAAAAAATAAATTTGTATGTATGTGGGTGAAATGAACAACTTTTCCCTCCAAGATATTTGTGTGCATTAACAAGGTAAAAGAGTAAATTTCGGTTTAGTGAATTTCAAAACGTTATTTTTTTTAAATTCAAAATATCTGTTCAAATACAATGTAAGGAAATATAACTTAAAACAATGGTTTAATTAACTGTAGATATTGTTATAAGCCTGAAAGCTAAGTTTGAATTAAAATTAGAAGGAAGTTTTCTGAGTAGAGGGAGATTTTCAGTGTTTTTTTTCTGGCTTGAATGTCTAACTGAAGCATTAGCATTATAGTTCTCCTCTAACAACATTTTTCAGGGTGTGGTTTTAACTGCAAAGTTTGATCCAGCTGTCTCCAGCATGGGGAGTTCCTGACTTTTGAAGGGGACTGGAGGTGTTCTGTTAGCAGAATATTGACCTCACCTCTTTTTAAGCTCAGCCCTTCCCTGTACAAATGTAATGAGGACCCAGAGCCTGACCCGCTGATGAGGTAAGGGACTTCAGAAGCCATTTCCTCAGCATTTTGGAAAAGTGCCCTTAAATTTGCTAGTGATTTCCTGTGTGTATACATGTGCATGCCCTGACATGGCTCAAAATCAAAAGTAATAAGGAAATATTGACTTCCACCGCAATGTCTGCTTCACGGAGCAGGTGTTTGTCGATAGATTGATGCAGTATTAGCAAGCATCTGACTCCCTCTTAGGGGACAACTGCCTGCTGGTGGTGACTTCTCAGTGCAAACTGGCAGGCATTTCATTGCAGAAATGGGTGTGGGATACAGTAAGGGAGCATACATGATTATTGGATATTAGAAGGAGTTCTGTTCAATTATTTAAAAGACATTTTAAAAACTGCATCAGGTGGATTTTGTGCATGCTCAGTTTAGGATGTGTTGGCTTTTAACCCACTAATGTATCCCTTTATATCAGGAATGCAACAAGCTAGGTGCACCATTATGAACACCAAAACTATTCAAGGGATGCAAAAGCTAGTATTGCAGTAGTAATGTCTCCTCCACTGGGCTACACAATTAAAACCTGTGGTTAAAATATGGATGTGGATACTCTCAGAGAATGGTCCTGCAGCATACTTGGCAAGTGGGTAGATAGATAATACCCTGATACAGAAATACGTCTTGGACGTGCTTAAATCCGGTTACTAATGAAACTCATTGCACATTTACATCCATGGGAGGCAACCCCTGTCTGAGCTCCACATTCACTTCTGAGTATGGATCACAGTTTTATTCATCTTATATTTTATGACTGTTTTCAGGGAGATGTGTTTCGAAATGTGTATTTCCTCTGTTGTTCCTAAGGAGACTGTTATCTGGGCATGTGTATGCCTTGCTCTGAGATGACATTTCATGGCCTTGTATGAGTCTTTCCAGTGCATCTGTTAATGGTTGCTGACATGCTGCAGCCTCACACACTTAACTGCTAATGAAATTGTTCTGGGTTTATGTGCAGAAACATGTTAGAGAGCAGTGCCTGGCTGCTGATGTGTCAAAAAAACCCCTTCAGAAACAGTTCGGGGGTAAAGTCACAAGTTAGAATTGTTTGTCATTGTCAACAGGCTGTAGTAACAGCTTTTCTCATAAGAAATGTTAAGACTGAATAAGAATGTAGGGGAGGAAAAGCTTTGGGATTATGTGTATGCATAATAAGTGTGTTAAATAGCATTTCTCTTCATACAGTATGACATTCAGGTGTGGGGAATATCCAAAAGACTTGTTAACTACACTGGTCTGGAGTCTTCAGGAATTGGTTGGAAGAGAACATAGATCTTACTGAAATACAGCACGATCTAAACTTCTTCAAGTTGTTTTAGGAGCAGGACTCCGATGGCATGCAGTCAGTGTAAGATTTCGGTCCACCCCCTGTAGAAACTGGGTGTGTTAGATCATCAGTTCTGGAGAAATCTCAACTGGGTCATTGCATTTCTCAAGCTCTTTGGAGTTCTTCCTACTTTTTCATGAGGAAAATCCTGTTTCGTTTGTGTATGGGATTTTTCAGGCTCATTTTTGGTCTGTCACATTGTGTGACTGCATTTTCTTTTGCCATGGACAAGGTTGTATAGCTGTGACATGTATAAATCGTTTATTATGTGGGTACAATATGAGAGAAAAAAAGGTACCTGAGAAGAAATAGGTCTATTGCAATCCTGTGACTGCATCATTTATCTTTTGCTGTTGAATCTACCTTTTCTGGGATTTATTTCAGAATTTCCTGTTCAACTTTCAGGACCAGGCAGTGTTGTAATATACAGAATTAAAATTTACCTTCTAGGATTTCTGCATACATACATATGTGTATATGCTTTGTTTAAAAGCTCCTGCAGTAGAGCTGTGCTGTCAGGCATGTGCTCCACAGAGTCGGCAGGGTGGTATAACACACGGCTTGTGGTTAGACTGACTTCACCATTTGTCAGGAGGGAAGCACAGAGCAACACACTCCAATGAATGAGCTGTTCAGGAGACAAGAGCCTGAATTCTTCTTTTTGTTTCTTCCCCTGTGCCAGTGTGGGGCTCAAGCATCTTGAGAAGTCCTGCCGTGTGCTGTGGGATCCAGTTTGGCTCCCCTCTGTGAAGGGAGAGGTCTGTGGGAAGATTAGGAGAAGTGACTGGTGTTTTTTCCATCTTCAGCTGAAATACCACGTGACTTTGCTGTGACGTATGGGCAGTCAGGAGGAACTTTACTCCTGGAGAAAATCCTGCTGGACCCTTTGTTTTTCAAAATGAGCATACACTTTTTGGTACTTCATACAATAGTTGGGTCTGTGGACAAAAGCCAAGTATATTTTCAACTTGTCCATGTACCAAACTGCAAAGGAGGAAGGAAGAGCAATGGTGCTTGAACAATGATTACTCTGGACTCAGCACCATAGATCTGTGATGTTGAACTGATGCTGACACTTCCTTCTAGCAATGATTTTCAGATCAAGAGGAACTCTGTTAATACTTTGCATCCTAGTAGATGAACAGTTTTTTGTCTCTCCAGAGTAAACATTTAGCAAGGCTTAATCTATACTATGTTGAGTTCTAAGTAGATGAATATGCCCATGGAAAACAATAAAATGTTTTGCCATGTGGGTCTCTTTATTTTTGCCTTACATCAACCCCTACCCCCACTGGCATCCTCCAGAAACCTGTGTAACTTCTGACAGGTCCCCTGCTGCAATTTCTGTGGTTAAAGGGATGTGGATTTATTTTGGAACATAGAAGCAGGCTCCAAAATCATGCTGGCTTCAGACCAGAAATGTTGATGCTGAATGCATGTTCCTATTAACTTCATGAATAAGAGAAATAGCCAATGTTCAAAAATTTGAGATGCCAAGTGAAACTGCTTGAAAGCAGGATAAAAACAAAAGCAGCACACATAATGAAATAAAGAGAAGTTTGGTCCAGTTCTGGGAAAAAATTCAACACAGTTGCATCTTATATCAGAACATTTATGAAAATTTTTTATTATTTTTTCCATGGGATGCCACTAAAATTACTTTTTTCTTTTTATTAAAAATAAATGCAATAGTCCTTTTTCCTTACGCCCTATAAAAGCCAAAAGAATGTCTTTGTTGCAAGTCCTCTTTGTTACTGCCAGCCAAATTCTCCCTTTAAACTTTACTTAATAGAGCAACTATGACTCTTCCATAAGCAGAGAAAAGTCCTCCAGGTTTATTTTTTTGTGAAACAGTTGAAAGAGAAGCTGAGCCCTGTGGTGAGTCCTTGTCACTTACCACAGGCCACATCCATCTGCACTCTGAAAGAGTATACCCAGGTGTTCCAACTGTACACACACAGCACTGGCTCCCAGGCATAAATATCAGAAGCAAAGCAAGTAAACAGAGTGAACTTTAAATATAATGTGGTATTGTCATTACATTATTTTAGGGATAAGAGCATATTCAGCAGAGTTGAAAAGAATAAAGTGATTCTGCCAGATAATTTAAGTGCCAATTGGATTTACCTGAAGGCTATGCAGAGGATGACTGTGGATTTTGCATTTAGCTACATTTAGGTTCTTTGAAACTTTGTCATCGGAGTCACAGATGCTTTTAATTTTGTTGCTCTAACGGGACAGAATAACCAGCAGAGGGAGCAAAGGCTTTTTAACAATGAACTGTTGGCAAGAGCTATGTGACCTTATAGGGGGATCAGGAAGGAAGACAAACTTTCTCTGTGTTACTTTCTCTCCCTCAGGAATGGAAGAAGTGAGAGCCAGAGAATTTGCAGAGTTAGAAATGAAACAGAGTTGTGTGTTACTTTCAAACTTGAATTTAAAGCTGACCATGTTAAAAACAATTGGAAATTCAAGCACATAAATTAAATGCTACCTCACAGAGGAAAAAAACAAACAATAAACAACCAAAACCAACCAACTAAAATCTAGACAAAACTTAAAAACCAGAGTGGTTTTTTTCCTATTGGTCCATGTTTTCAATGCCAAAACAATTTTCATCCGATGGCTGTGATCATTATGAAATGTATCCTGTGGTTTTGGCCACTGCTACAAAGTTCTGTGACAGAGGGCTCTGTAATGACAATTTGCTGTTAATTGCTATCTAAAAGGGCCAATCATTGTAATTTCAGCATAGGTCACCATCAGTCACCTTGGCCAATCCTGAACACTTTGGGAAAAAGGAGGGAGAAAATACTGGGTTTTTCTTCCCCAACTTTTTCCCCCCCTTCTACCTGCAGTCCTCCAAGTTTGCATGTAGATGATGAAGGTCCTGTAAATTAAGATGGCAACAATTTCAGTTCTGAGTAGTCCCTGCCCTAAGCCTGCCTCATCATCTCTGGAACAGCTGCGGATTTTTGTGCTGAGAGACTGGACCAAACCTATTGAAGAGTGCATTTGGTATGCTTTCAAAGGGCTAGGCACACTAATCCCCAGCTGCAGAGATAGCTGCAGAGGAGAGAAGAGGCAGAAACATCTCAAGGAAGGAGAAGACCTGCTGACGTGAATGGGGGTTTAATGAACTGACCACCTGCTCTTGAAATCCTCATCTGCAAGATATTCGAGCCTATGAATTCAGACGTGATACTTACAGGCTTCCAGCTAATCTTGCTGTCTGACAGCACAGTCAAAAAGAATGTGACCTCAGGAATAGAGAAGATGCCTACAGGATATCCGGGCAGAGCATGTTAATAAACGTTGTAACATCAGCAGCACCTGCTCAGCAGTCTGGATGTTAGAAGGCATGTAAGATTACTTTGGAGCTCTAATATTTATTCTGTTTTGTGAATACCTAAATTTTGGCTTTTGGGTTCACTTGAATCCTCTGTCTTAGCTGGTAATATGCAGTGAAAGGGAAGAGAGGGATCACAACAACAACACCTGCAGAATTGTGCATGCAAGTGCGAGAGCAGCTTTCCCAAAGGAAGAGACAGAGCCATCAGCAAGTGTTTCCCACTGCTCTGTTTTGACCTTTATATCTGTCTTCCTCTACATCTGCCAAAAGGGAACGGCTCTGCACCCAAGTTAACTGCGTGGCACAGGAGCCCCCTCTGCCCTGTTATCAACACTACTTGTGGTACCGTCATTCTTATGCAATGGATTCTTGATTCATAACTTAAGAAAAGCCCCAGCTCAAATCAAGTGGCTGTTCTACTATGGAGCAGTGTACCAATTAAGACTTGCCAAAGAAGATTCCTAGACTGCCTTGTCCCAACAGGAGAGCTGTTGCTTCATGGTTGCAGAGGGCTTCCCTGTAGCTTGCTGCCTGCTGTTTTCTTGGTAAAACCCATTGCTATGGGAAGTCTGGCTCCATCTGCTCCTTTTTCCTGCTGAAAATTTTGCTTTTAAGGTCAGAAGAAATTTAAAGTCTTTGTAAGGTTGGCTAGAATGCAGTATTCAGAGCAGGGCTTATGTGTTTTTCTCAGTGCCCCTCCATGGAGAAGGTTGTACTTCCTTAGGCATAATTTCCCTTGTTCAGAAACATTAGTCCTTGTTATTTTTCTTCTTACACAAACTTAACAAATGGAGCTGTATCTATTTTCTGATTGAGTGGGAACATTAAATCCATGATTTCCTTCCAGGGGCTGATGGCTTTGATCCATTCTTGAATTCTGAGTGTTGTAGTGTCAGCACCTTTCTTTGTACATTATTTCTATCTTTTGCATTTGCATCTTCACCTGTTCTTGTGTCTGTCTCAGTTCAAGAACACACAAGTACAGGTGTGCCACTAATACATAACTTAACATGAAGCAATATGAAAGTAAAAGAAGAGACCTCTAAGGTGAGTGGGGAAAAGAAGCTGACTCTTCAGCTACCCCCAGACACTTTCTGTGACTCCAAACAACCCCATTTAGGTCCCCATGTAGTGATTTTCAGAGCCTGACAGTATGCTCTGTAGTTTAATGTTACACAGAAATCCCTCAAACTCCATTTTAGAAAGTGGTTCATTATTTTGTCTTCATTACTATTTAAAAATCTCATAGCTCAGAGGATTGGACACACTCTTCAGTCAAATGTATTTTGGCAATTCATTACCTATTAGTTCTTGTACAAATGTACTTATTTTGATTGGTCCTTTCTCTCACTTCTTGATATTTCTTTGATTAGACTAGGTTAGCCAAATTTTTTAGTTTCCTTATGTAAAAGAAGGGATTCCTTACTCCTCTGATTATTCTAGAAGATGTTCACTGCATCTCTTCTGGGAATAGATTCATCTCTGACCACGGGTGATCAAGAAAATGTTCAGTATTTCGAGTTTCATTGGTTCTCTGTGCAATGATGTTCTCTATTTCTGTTCGGAAGCTCTCTCATGATCACATTCTACCCATTTCCTTAAAACAATACAAATAGTACTTGTACTATTTTTCCATTAGAAATGATCACTAGAACTGCTCCTACTGCATACAAACTCCTGGTGCAGAATGGTTGCTCCAGGCATATCCAGCTTCTGAATAAAACAAGTTAGGGTCCCTATCACTCACAAGTTTTGTTCCCTTAATGATTTCCCAACCGTACACTCTGAGCGAAGAGTTTCAGGGGAGGGAAATCAGGTAAATAAAAGCTATGCTGCAGCACATACACACCAGGGAGCTAAATTAAATCCTACATTTTTGATTGCTGTGTTTTGCAGACACAACGTATTCCTTTCAGCATCATGTAAAGTACTGTAGGCTGAGGTAGTGCTGTGCAAACATTGGCTTGTAGTTGGAACATTTGCTTTACTCATGAGTGATGAGCCTATTTACAAAATTAGGCAGTTTATCCAAATGGATGTCAATGAGGTCTTTAACACTTACCACCACATATTTTAAACACCCCTCTCTGATGTATGTCACTCATTTTGTCAGTCCCACTGAAACACTTCGATACTGAAATCTGTTTTACAGTGGTGGGTTTATTGAAGACTAAACTCTAAACTTGCTGATGGTAAAGAAGAGAAGAAATCCTGTGTGGAGGGAAGAAAAAAAAATTCCCTCTGATAAAAAAGAAGGTTATGTTTTTTGCAGATTTGTCGTTGCTTATTTATTATGCTCATTTTAAATGGAAGGTCTTTCATACTGCTCAAAGGCACCTAGTGGTAAAAGAAGTCTTGTAACTGAACCTGGAAAGGGACACAAAGAATAACAGGAAGGGCTTACACAGGTATGTTAGTCAGAAAAAGGTCTAAGAAGGTGTACCCAAGGGATAAACAGTGCTGGCAAGCTGATGTCGATGTATGAGGAGACGGTGGAGCTACTCATCAACCTTTTTGCCTCAGTATTAAATGGTAACCTTTCTTCCCACACCTCTGGAGTTGATGGACAGCAGGATGAGGACTGGAAGAGCAAAGTCCCTCCCACTGTAAGTAAAGATCAAGTTCATGACCACCTGAAGAATCTCAATGTACATAAGTCTGTGTGACCTGATGAGATAGATCGCAGAGTCCTGAGGCAATTGGCTGATGCACTTGCCAAGCCACTCTCCATCATATTTGACAAGTCATGGCAGGAGGTAAAGTCCCAGGTGCCTGGAAAAGGGGAAGCATTGTGTGCATCTTTACAAAGGGTGGAACTGAAGTCCCTGGGAATACCAACCTCTCAGCCTCACCTCTGTGCCTGGGAAAATCACGGAACAGATCCTCCTAAAAGCTGTGCTACAGATGTAATTTATGTGGACTTTTTGTAAAGCCTGTGACACAACAGGCTGAGTCCCCCACAACATCCTTCATTAAACTGGAGATGAATGGATTTGATGAGTGGACTGTTAGGTGGATAAGAAAGTGTTGGATGGTCAGAGGGTAGTGGTCAACAGCTCAGAGTCCCAATGGATATCAGTGACATGTGGTGTCCCTCAGGGGTCTGTATGGGGACCTGTGCTGTTTAATATCTTTATTAATTACATAGATGAAGGGCTTGAGTGTATCCTCAGAAAATTTGGAGGTGACAACAAGCTGAGTGGTATGGCTGACACTCCTGAAGGATGGGATGCCATCCAGAGAGACCTGGACAGGCTCAAGAAGTGGACCAGTGGGAATCTTGTGAGGTTTAATGAGACCAAGTTCAAGGTGCTGCACCTGGGCTGGGACAACCCCTGGTACCAGTACAGGCTGGGGATGAACTGATCCAGGGCAGCCCTGCCAGGAAGAACTTGGGGGTACTGCTGGATAAGAGGCTGGACATGAGCCAGCAATGTGCACTCACAGCCAGAAAGCCAAATGTGTCCTGGGCTGCATCCAAAGCAGCGTGGACACCTGGATAACTACATTCAGCTCTTGGATCCCTACCACAGGAAGGTCATTGGCCTATTGGAGCAAGTCCAGGTTGATTAGAGGGATAGACCACCTCTCCTGTGAGGAAAGGCTGAGAGGATTGGGTTTGTCCAGCCTGAAAAAGAAAAGGTGTTGGGGTGACTTAATTGTGAACTTCTAGTACCTGAAGGGAGCCTATAAGAAAGATGGAGAGGGACTTTTTACAAGAGCATGTAGAGACAGGACAAGGGGGAAAAGATTCAAACTGAGAGTAGGTTTAGATTAGAGATTAGGAGGAAATTCTTTACTGTGAGTGTGGCGAGGCACTGGGAAATGGATTGCACAGGGAAGCTGTGGATGCCCTATCCCTGGAAGTGTTCAAGGCCAGACTGGATGGAGCTCTGAGCAACTGGGTCTAGTGAAAGGTGTACCTGCCATGGCAGGGCAGTTGGAAGTAGACCTTTAAGGTCCCTTTCAACCCAAATAATTTTTTCATTCTAAGTTAAATCTGCTCATTAGCTAAATCTAGCAGAGGCTTTTCAAACACCTTTTCCACCTTGCAACAAACACGAAGAAAAGTGAAGTCAAGCCCTCCCATTCTCATTTCACATAGCTAATATGCACTCTAATTGACACACTTCTTCAGGTTGGTTAAGCCCAGGTGATCTCAATGAAACAGGGGTGATTTCTACGAGCTACAGATGTGGCCTCCAGAGTTCAGAGGAGCTGTTGCAGATTATCAGGCTGAAAAGTGTTTTCTGGTGGATTTTTTTAATGCTTAAAGCTCCCGAAGAGGAGGGTTCTTTATGTGTTTAAGTCCTTTTCCTCGAGAAAATCTGTAAGCAGTGTATGTCCTGGCTTTTACAGAAATGTGCCAAGATGACAGGTGAGTGTTTATCGATTCCATTTACTGTTTATAGCAGAATGGTCATATTGGCAATAGCAGTCTATGAGTTTGGCTGATGTGATTGTGAGAGGAGAAAAATATTTTAATAAAAGTATAATCTAAGCTTTATTACAGATGTTGAGTTTATTGAAGTGTGACAAAGAAATTTTGGGGGGTGTTATGGTATATCCACAATGCATGAAATGAAGCCAGGAAAAAACCCAAAAAACCAAAAGGCTCTTTCTAGTCATCTTTGTTTGTCAGATCAGCTAGCAAACTGACTCTTTTTCCAACAAGAAAGGATACTAAAAGCACTAATAGCTTCTTTTATCAAGCATGTTTAAATTCAGGACATCCATTTGGATGAAATATGTTTAAAATAGTGGCTGGTTATCTAATTTCTTTGTTGTTGTGTTTGGGTATGTTTTTTCTGTTAGTAAAGAAAGCTTTTTTTTTTTAAAATATTTGCTTTCATTGGGATACAGGAAACGTACTGAGTCTTGAAACAAGACTTTTAGTTTGATCCACAGCTTTAACTGGAGCTAGCCATGAAACTTTCATCTGGATAGAGATCCCAAATGTCATGTTCACTTCCACTGCTTTTCCTCCAATTAATGTTTACAAACTAACAAGTGTTCTGCAGTTTATCAAGCTCATCTTTACAGTGAGCAAAATGCAAAGAACAAGCTATATTTTTGCAGAGTCTTTTATTTAGGATGTCTGTCCTGAATGTTATAATTGGAACAATTAAGAAGGATATTCTGGCAATATCTAGTTAACTTATCTGGACTGTAAAATGGTCTTTTATTCAATTTCAGAGGAAGAAACTAGGCTTTATACCAGTAATCTCCAAATACATGTCTGCACTGCTGATCCCATGGCATGCTGTGATTGTGTGAGGTGGTTTAATTGGATATGTGGATCTGAGTTCACAGTTTACATGCACACAGCTGTTTGGAAATGGAGCTTGTTAATGAAAGTAGAAGAGAAACTTTAAGGAAAAAGCACGTTTGGCATTTAACTAGCAAAGGATTTGCCTTCTTCATTAAAGTCATTATAACTGAGCTCAAGAATTGCAGATGCACCAGGGAATTGCTTGAATTAAGTTAATAAAGTCGTACTTTATTGTGTGTGAGGGGCCTGATTACACCATTAGTAGCACAATATAGCCTGAGTTCAGATCTGTGGATTAGAGCAAGCAGGTTATGACGATGAAACTGTGCACCTCTTCACCTGGGTAAGAGGAAGGCTTTTCTGTTATGAAATGCAACAAAATAAATTGGTGCTGCACAGGCTAAACCAGTAATCAATGGAGTTTGGTCTTAGGAAATTTAGAGGAAAGCTGTTCAATTACTTGGTAGACACTACATCCTCCTCAGCTGTCTCGGAACATGTGAGGCCTGGGGAATATACAGTAGGGTTTTGGGGTTACTGTGTGTTCTTTTCAGTGAAATTGGCTCTTGTTTGTTTTCTTCTTAGCTACTCAGTTCTTGAACCAAGATGCAAAAAATGGTATTATATATAGAGCTGCAGAACACATCAGATGCTGGTAATAAAGTGCTTTCAAGCATACAGTGTTATCCTTAAGGTGAAACATTAAAGAGTACCAGTTATTTGCTATGTAAATATCTTGTTTGGTAACACTTGCTGAATGGTCAGGTTACTGGTGCATGCTCTTTTGGATCTGGGGAATGCTCTTAAAATGTTGCCATTTTAGGTTAAAGTTTATTTGATCAGTCTTGGAGCCTGGTAAATTTTAGTATCACACCTCAGTGAAGAAGTTGCCTGAATTGACTCTAAATGATAGAACTGGAATCTTCCAAACCTGCTGCATGAAAAGTTTTGAGAACAAACATTTTAAATGGTTTTGCATTAAATGGGCTTCCCTGTTCAGTGGCAATAGTAAAGTAGTACAAAGACAGCAAAGCAGAACTATTAGGAATGAAGCAAAAAGTGAACCTGTTGAGGTTTGGCTTGGCTCCCTGCCAAACCCGGCCATTGGCCACAGGGATTCCCCCCTCCTGAAAGAGAAAAAGAGGTACCAAAAGAAAATTGTAGTAAATATATATATATATTCACATATATTACAGTTATATACACTTAAACACTATGAATATACAGAACAAGAATCCCAAACAACACCAAAAGGGAAGGGGAAAAAGGACAAAAATCAGGTAAAACCAAAATAAAACAGATATATACACTCAAAAACCCCCTCAGAGAATAGCTCAGCAAAATAACTAACAAAATAAAATCTCACTAATTTCCCTCAATAAATCAGTTCCTTCATCTCCATGTGGCTTTGGACAACAGTTTCTCTGACACGCCTCAGCTCATACAGATAAGAGAGAGGTCAACACACTGAGACCTGCTGTCCTCCAAGCACCTGAAAGGAAGAGAGGGAGGAAGAACCTCCTCTCCTTGTCTTGTATACACCTGATTACAAAAAGGAATGGGATGGAATACTTCCTTAGTTATGACCCTGTTACCAGGGAAGGCCTCAGCTAAAACCAAGAGAACTAAACCACCACAGAACCGTTTCTGCGGGGTTTTTTGAATCACAGGAAACGCGAGGGGGTGGTGGGCAGTAACGCACTTTGCGTAATGGGTCGCGTTTCTGAGCGTACCACAGTAACATCCTGACCTTAAACAAGTGCTTCCTTCCCCTGTCGTTTGTCACTAAGGTTGGAACCTGCCCTGAGCTGAGCAGATGAGCACGGGCAGAGCACTGCTGTTGTGTGCTGTGCACTGAGCTGTGCTGTTAGACATGTCTCGTTAGCATTTCATCAGACCTGGGCTTCCTGAATTGCTTTTTGAAACATGTGGGTTGGAAGGGGTCTTTCCAACTACGTTCACAAGATCAATAAAATCAAAGAAAATGTAATGTTATTACTATTAGTACATTTTAATATAGCAATCTATTTCCTAGTGAAGACAAAATTTGCTACCAAACCATCACGGTATGAAACGTTTTGCGCATAGTGAAGAAGATGGGCATTTTGCCACAAGATTGATCCTGTGTTCACTACTGAATAGACAAAATTGTTTAGACTGATGAATTAAGGAGCCAGCTAAGAAGTTATCTTACTGGGCAGATTGTCTTTTCTAGAATAGACTATTCTTTACCAAATATTCACATCTGTAGACCAGCAAAGAGTTAATAATCAATTGCTGCTTAATGAACCTATAATCACCTTATTAAATCTACATTGAATGTGTAGTTAAGTGTACTCAGAGTATTTTCATTTAAATGTTACCATAAAATCTGCAAGTGGAATTAGTGTAGTGCTTTTGAGATTACATTAGCAGCAAAACAGGGGGTGGATAGTTATTGTTAATTAAACCATACAGACAACATCCAGTGGAATCCTAACAGCGTGTAGGATGCATCTATTTGTTTAACATCTTACAGTTTCAAAACTGTCTGCCCGCTAACTGCTTTGCTTTTTTTTTTTTTTCCCTTACCCACTCCTTTAATTGCCAGTGGAAGTTTTTGGACTGATTTTGTTATACTGTAAGACTGATGAGACACTTAAGTGAACCTTCCAGTTGTCTCTGGAATGGGCTTGACATTAATACCTGGAAGTATGGTACAATATAATTTCACTATAAGTTTCTTTATTAAACTATTTCATGGCATTTTGTTCTTCCATCTAACCAGTCTCTGAAGAAAGCTCTGGATTTTATTTTCTTAATGAAAATGTCCCCCTTTTAACAGATTCATGACCACACGAGTCATGATATCCTGTATTTTTTTGCATTTCCCTGCTTATGTCAAATACCACATAAAGCCACTTTGGTTATTGTCCTTTCTCTTCCTCCTTTGCGCCTATCTACGCTTGCAGTGTGTGAGACTGAGAACACAATTTGTGTGGGCTTTTTTGTTTGAGGGCAATTTGCCTCAGACTCAGTGTCTAATCTGTGCTATAGGTCCCTCTGCCTTTTAAAGGAATAAATCTTCTCCTCTCTGTGATTTTCTTCAGTGTTGCACTCCCTTCTTAGGTTTGTTTTCAGTACCTGCTGAGCGCTCAGAAAGCGAATAGTGCTGCACACCTGTAATTTTTTGGCTGGTATATTCCATTGTTTGGGTTAAAGGCTTTAGGACTCCCTCAGACCTCTTCCCTGGATGTTGTCTCTGCTGATTGTCATGGGATCAGTGTCTCTGTGCTGTGTAGACCTTTTTTTTGTGTAAAAGGAAGCGTCTCACACAAAAAAAACCCCTTCATTAATATCATGAACTCTGGTAGAGATAAGGTCATGAAGGTTTTACATCTTGTGCGCATGATCCTTTACTGCTGTTACCTCATCCTTAGTGTCCCCCCGTGCTCTCCAGTCCTGAGACTTCTGTAATAATTTGCTGAAACTTCATGGTTGGTAGTTTTCTGCTTTGACTTTTCTCCTTGTTGAGGAACACATTTAGTGCAGACAGCTCAGTACAAGCTGGAGATTGAGCTCTGAGTGGCGGGAGCCCCAGCAAGAGGCTGGTACCACTTCTTTGCACAAAAAAAGGGTACGAGGACCTGTAGCACCAGCCAGTCAGAGCCACAGCAGGAGCCACTCTGCAGGAAGACCCCAGACTTTGCATGGATAGACAGCTCGAGATGTTACTGTGTTATGGAGCCATGAATAAATTGCTTTATAGATCCAGAGGTCTTAGAATTTTTGAAGGGAAACCTGGGGACAGTCTGGTAAGGAAACCTGGTCTGAATGAGAGTGGGGTGTGTAGGGAGTTAAGTAGGGTACCCATCAGCTCACTGGAGCTGCGCGATGGGAAGGGGCTTCATTCTTAGCAGTTAATATTTCTGGTGGTGAGACTGCCAGAGTGCCTTCTGAATGGTCAGACTGTAAAGCTTCCTTAGCACTCCTTATACATGAATGCTTCATCAAAAAGCTTAGCACAGAATCTTAGATGGTTAGGGTTGGAAATTACATTAAAGGTTATCTAGTTCCAACCCCACTGCCATGGGCAGGAGCACTCTAACCCTGCTACTAATTATCCGTCATGAGTTGCTCCTTGTTCCCCAGGTCTATTTTCCACAAGCAGTTCTTGCCTATTTCTTGTACAGATGTCCCTGGCAAACTGATTAGAACAGTACTTATTTCCCGTTATTATTTTCTGAGACACATCTGGTTAAATAACAATTTTTGCAAAAGTTTTTTTTTTTATAGTCCCAACTATTGTGGAAATCTTAATTTAGACCCTCTGCATCACTCAGAGTTGTTTTCACTTCTTTTTAAAGGGCCATGCACTTTCTAGGCACTAGGAAAATATGAACATGAGACTAAGTTTTGGCTTTCAAACAGGCCTTTTTACCCCCACATATACAAACCATGTGGCTATTCTTCACTTTCAAAAAAAGCCAGTGAAGTGACTCTTCTAAGGAAATCCATTGTATAGTGTGAAATGTTCTTTCATAAACACTCTTAAGACTACAATACACTTTGACTCATTTGTTGCTTTATTTTAATCACACTGATCCAATTTTAGGTCTTTTCCTTCTGCAAAGCCAGGGCTTTGCAGCTCTGCTTGCTGAAGGTCGTAGCCTGGAAATCTGAAAGTTAAGTCGAGCCCCTGACCCCTGTGAAGTCAACAGGACCTCATCCATTATTTGGTAATCCTTTCCATTCCCCCTCTGTGTGCAGCAGTACATGTGTGTATAGGCCACAAGTAAGGATTTGCAGAATGGGGCCCTCCCTTTGTTTGTAATTGAAAACCATTGTTGGAGAAACAATGATTCAATAACCGTTTCTGAGGCTAGCCTGTCTCTCTCCTGAGACCATGGTGAGCACAGTGGTAAATTGATTTTAAAAAGAGTACAGCTTTTCTAACTCTTTATGCAAGACTGACTACAGTTTCAGGCTTCTACTTAATAGCTCTGGATAATGCAGGACTTCAAGCATTGATGTGAAGTGTATGTGTGTATAGCAGGGGCAGATTGCATTATCATCTCCTTTCTTCAGAGTTTTCCTACTGCAAAAGAAAAAAAATCAATATTAAGATGAGTGAACAGACCATTTAGATGAAAAAATAAGTGGTAGTTATTTGATTCCCTATTGTACACAGTGGTGATATATGTCATTTGGAGGCAGTTACCCTTTTTACATCTCTTGAGGGAGTTTTTCTTTCCATTTTCACCTTTCTACTGGGCTAGCCAAAGATGAAGCTGAACAGCCATTGAAAGAGACAAGAAGCTCTAACCTGAGTGGGCAGGTGGAAGAGTTTTCCTTCAACTATGTGTGAAAAATAAAGAAATTTTTTCCTTTCTTGAGCTAACAGAACTAACACACTGATTGAAACACAGTCATATGCACACTCATATATCCTTTCATCTCAAAATACAAAAAAGCTCTCAATGTGCTCTGATGGAATCAGATTTGCTGGAGATGAAACTAGCAAGGATTGTAAAGGCCAACAAAAATTCTCCAGTGCTTCTGTACCAAAAGAAAAATGAAGAAGAATGTGAGCCTGTTACTCAATGACCAGGTACATAATGACAAAAGACAGGGAAAAGGTCAAGATGCTCAGTCCTTGGCCTGATTTTTTTTTTTCCACTAGTAAGTTCTGTTCTCTGGCCCTTAAGTTTCTGGTGCTTATTAGCAGGGTCTAAGGGAGTGAAGCCTTATCCACATTACAGGCAGGTAAAATAAGGAGTGCTTAAACTAGTTGAGTGTAAACAAGTCCATGGGACCAGACAAGACAAATCTGGACAGGTGACCAATGTGATTTTGTGGTCACTCTCTAACACCTTTGAAAGGTGATGGCAATTGAGAAGGTTTTTTGTTTTTAAAAAAGAGAGAAAAAGAAGAAATGCACCACACTTGTCTTCAAGAAGGGCATTATGAGGGCATTATGCAGGAAACTAAAGGCCAGTCATCTTAATCTTCCTCCTATGTTGGTTATGGAGCAAATCCTGGAAGACAATTCCAGCTGTGTGAAAGGGAGAAAGGTGACTGGGGATGGCCAGAATAGATTCACAACTGCAAATTATGCATGGCCAACCTGAGAGCCTACTGTGAGGAGGGAATGGCTCTGTAGATAAGATGAGATCCATGGGTACCGTATACCTTGATTTTAGAAGGTCTTTTAACATGGTCTGCTAATCTCCAAATAGCCAAACTGATGATATATAGGGTAGATAAAGAGATAATAAGGTGGATGAAAAATTGGCTGGACTATCAGCAGCAGCACGAAGTCCCAGCTGGCAGTTTGTTGCTGGTGGTGTCCCACAAAGATTAGTACTGAGACTAATGTTATGTAGTGTTTCTATTAATAATTTAGGTGGTAGTAGAGAGGGGACTCTCATTAGGTTTGTGGAGAATACCAGGTTGGTGGGAGCAGTAAATATTTTGGCTGGGAGAGTTGCCATTGAGGGTAAAGTGGACAGGTTGGAGAAAAGAGGTGACAGGAACCCAATGAAGTTCAAGACAGGAAAATCCTGCATCTGGGACAAAATAGTCTTATGCCACAGCAGAGGGCAAGAGCCAGCTGCAAAAGGAAGTGTTTTTGAAGGAAAAATGGCTTTCTGGTGGGTGAGTTGAACGAGAGCCAGCAGTGCATCCCCTGCAGCCAAGGGGGCCCAGCACATACCAGGCTGTATGGGCGAGAGGGAAGCCAGCAGGTCTGGGGGGAGTGATTCTGCTCAGTGCAGGTGCAAGTTAAACATCTTAACAGAACTGGTGTGAATCTCATCCATGAGGACTAGCTAACTCAATTTTGACATCGACATAGATCATTGCAGTTCAAAATCACAAGTTGTTAAGTATAAACAATTTTTGGGAGATGTTTTAGGGGTTTTTTTTAAAGAGATTAATTTTACTTTCACAATGTCTCTCGTTTCAGAGAAACACCAGATTGTTAATTGCAGGGTCATTGTTCTCTTTTCCTTGCCAAAGCTGGATGTGCGGCCCGCAACATACATTAGTTAACAATGTAAAAGCATAAACAGAAATCTTCTCTCTTGGTGATTGTGTGATAGCCGTGATTGCTAAAGGATGGTAGAGAGAGAACATTTTTAAGAACGGACTTATTTTAGATTTGTATATATAGCTGGGAAACACAGATGTGGTTTCATATTCAGAAAATCTGATCTGTTTACCTAGAAACTATCTCTAATTGAGGTGCAAGCTATATTTACAGCTGGGTGGGCTGGAATTCACTAAGGACAAACAAAAAAGACGTGATTGCAATCACCTTAGTAATGGGATGGGGGAAACAACAGCATAAAGTCAGAAGAAAACCTGAAGAAGCTTAAAAAACTGTCTGATTTATCCATCTCAGTCAGCTGGTACAGCAAAATAGTTTATCTCTCTTTACAAATCTGACTGCTCCAAATAATTACAGAGAGGATGGGTCAGTTTTCAGCTGGCATTGAAAATGTTTTAGTTCCATTAACTTTGGGAGGTTAAAGCAGCCCATGCCAGCTGCAGATCTTTTGACCACCACATATATTAAATGTGCCATGGATCGGGCTGGGCTTGCTCCTCCCATGTGGCAACATCAGCTCAGGCAGAGAATGAGTGACAAAGCTGGGGGGGTGAGGACATCCGTCATGTTTAGTGATTGCTGTTAGAAGAAAAACACAACCTGTCAGGGAGGTAGGAAGAGTGAATGGGTTCAACCCTGACAGGAATTGGTGGGCAGGTGATGGCATCTCTTCACATTACGTGACTAACAGAGGTCATTTTTAATAGCTTGCAAATCAGCCCGTGGCATTTTTCTCTGACGTGCCAGGACAACCTGCAAGATGCTGATATGTGCTTTTCTCTCATTTAGAGCAGTTTAGAAAGCAAGTTGACATGCTCTTTTTTTTCCTCCTTTCTTTTTCTCTGTAACGATACATGAGCTGTTATATTTAAACTTTTGTAAATATTTGATATTCAGTAATGCATTTCAACTCCTGCACTAAATTATGATTTGGAAGGTATAAATTACATGAGATTACACTGTATTTTTTTCTAATAACCTACATTCCTTAACAATTTTGTTTGTGTTTTGGAAAAAGTCTTCTGCAACTGATATAGTCTGGTTCAGTGAGTCCATTCAGAAGTACTTTCCACTTTGCAAGGGTAATTATCTTTATTAGTTCTGTAGCTTGATAGAGCATTTAGGAGTGTCAAATTCTATTAAGCATAAACTAGCTCATGAAGGAAATAAATTGGAACTGTGTGTAAATGGTGATACCTTAAGAGGTTTAAGTGGATGTTCTGCTAGGTGGTTTTACCACTTAATAGCAAAAAACAAAAACCAAAAAAACCCCAAACAAACAAAAAATCCAAAACAAAACAAAAACCCCACCAAAAACAAAACAACCCAAACCCCAACAGACAGTCTAATTTTTATTTATTTCAGGGGAGTAGGCTTTGTGTCTTTCAGAATGACAACCTTTTCCTTATAAATGTGGAAAATTTAAAGCTTCTACATGCAAACAACTGATCAGTAAGACTTCTCCCCGTTTTCAATCATCACCTTTCAAAAGTGTGATTTTGTTGCTATAATACAGTTTGAGTCTTGAAGCAATGCTACAAAAACCATGATGCTTTTCTGAAATGTCTCTTTTTCCCAAGAGCTGAACTGCAGAGATCGGGTAGGAAAAAAGCACAGCCCATATTTGCATGGCTTAGCAAAACAGTAAAAGATGCTTCTAACTTATCCTCTGTCATGTACTCCTTGTGAAAGCTGAAGTAACTGTGGAGTTTCTGTAGAGCTACACCCACACCCACTAAGCAGGTCCCTGTGATGAATTCCAAAATTATTTGTCTCACCTGAGCTGCAGGAGTAACTGTGTGAAAAAATCAAGGGAAAGTGCTGAGACCCAGGGAAAGGATTCTGTTAGTGGTAAACAGGAAAATTAAACTCTAGAGGAAGGCTCTGGTGTTGCAAAGTGTGTCCTGCTTGATTTCCCTAGACAGCTCAATTTTATTGCATGCCATTAGTGCTTACATTCAGGACTGTGCATGTATTAATCATGCTGGAACTGCTGTCCTCAGCTCTCAGGAGTTTGACTTTCCTTCCTCCACAGACTCTTTAGCATCTCCAACTTGCTCTTTCTCTCATTTTGTCACTGGTTGATATTTGCCTTGTGGTTAAAGGGGACTGACATGGAGAAGACAAATTCTTTGTACTAGTAGAAAGGACTCCTCAAGTATTATGAGCTGGGAGAGCATTTCCCTTTGCTTAAAGTGCCCCCTTTCCCACTGATCCTCTTCTGCAGTTATTGTTCTATTTTGGGGCATGCAGTAACAATGAGCACAGCAAGATGTCTGTGCTTAACACACATTAGAGTCACAACCTGGCAGTGGCACAAAGAGGTCCACTCGGTGCATGTGACATCCCACTGCTGCTCATGTGCTGGTGGGCCAGGCTTCAAAGGGACTTCAACAGGCTGCAGAAAGGGGTTCAACACAGGCAAATGCACCCTGCAGCAGCCCGGGCTGGGGGCCTATCAGCTGGCTGAAGAGCTCTGCCACACATTTTCTGGGGTCCTGGTGGACCAAAAGCAGACTGTGAGCCAGCAGTGCATCCTGGCAATGAGGAAAGGTAACTGTCTGCGTGCCACACTGCCTCAGCATGGCAATAGCCAGCAGGTTGAAGTGGTTAATTCGTCTATATTTGGTGCTTGTGAGACTGTCCCTGGAGCCCCATGTCCAGTTTTGGGTTTCTGCAGTCCTAAAAGACACTGATAAACTGGTTTTATAGGTACCTACATTTAGACCACTGGACCCTGCCCAAAGACACAGTGATGTTTCTCTGTGTGCTGAAAATGACTGTGTTAATAATTATGAAGAACCTTTTAAAGCTTGATTCGTGCTTTTGTTCTACAGCCACCTTATTTGCCTGCAAATTAAGACTCATGACTACTCCTGTGAAGAGAAATGAGCTTGCAAAATGTGAGTGTAGTGGAATACCGCATGAGAGATGTGGCAGACCACGAGGAAAACCCCAGAAGGAACTGTTTCTGGCTTTAGCCTAGTACTAGTGCTCTCTGCCTCAGAGTCAGGCCAAGTGAAATGGTGAGGGGACAAAAACACAGATGTTTTTTGGCCACCAGAGAAACAGCAAGGAGTCACAGCTGGCAGTAGCTCTTGCCCACACTGTGGGTGACAAAAAGACAGAAGGAGAGAAGCAGCTGGAAGAAGGAGGTCTGTCCAGGTTCACTGAAGCGTGCATCACTCTGCACTGTGCCTTTGTAAATAGGATCTTGCATGCTTTCGTCTGTTCATAATAAGATAGTTTCTTGGGCAAACCAGAAACACTCCTGCAACCCTTTGTCCGATTTTATGTCTATTTCTAGCTTATTGTTGCTTGGCTAGGCTGTGGTCTGGTGTCCTGTTTCACTGGCCCTGGCCATGTGAAGACATTATTCCCTCCAGACTGTACTGATTAACCTCCAGTTACTGCTGAGTTTTGTTGCTGTAATTTGATTCAGTCAGGATGACCTGGACTGGAAGAGGCTATTTTGCCACAGACTGGTAGATCTGACAAAATTTCCTGCTCTCTAAGACAGGTAAGTGATAAAGTAGTCCAGTAGTACAAGGGAGCTGTGCTCTCCTTGTCTGAGCACAGTTAGGACAGGACAGGGCAAAAATAACATGAGCATCATTCTTGCCTTGTCACTTCTTGCCCTTTATCATTCACTGCCTCAGGAGCCTGAGTCTGATTTTCAGTTCATACTGTTGTTTAGCCCTGTCTGACTGCGTGGTTTTCTGGGTCCCATGGGGCTGGTAGAAAGGTTTCTGCCCAAGGATTCTTTAATCTGTTTCCTTGTAGGAGGTTCGTACAAATGTGTCCTAATCTGCTTTGGGCAAACGCATCTGTGCTAACTGGGTGATTTAAGCGTTTCAAGTAACCCACTTAAAGGCTGAATTTGCCTGAAGCAGGCTAAGCATCTCTAAAGCAGACACACCCCAATTTCTGTCAGATGTCCCACACTTTTTGGAAGAAGGTGGCCTCCAACTGGGGCAAGTTCTGCTCTGACAAGCCAGCTTGGGTGAGAAAGGGAACATCTGCGCATGAGCTAACAAGTGACACAAACTGAAGCAATGTGGATCAGTTTTAAAAGAGAGTTTAAATTCCACTGGTTTGACTGTTTCCATTTAAATTGTGTAATGTTATGAAAACCTGTTCATATGTTAATGGACTGATCCGTCTTACCCCAAAGAAACACACACTTTACAAAGCAATATTGATATTTCATTTGTCTGATGGCAGTTCTATTTTACACTCCTTTAGACTACCTATTTTGAAAATCCTCTTTTTTATCACCTCCTGTTTTTGCTTTATGTAAGCACTTAAAATTGTGTCTTTCTTCAGGTATGTGAGCAGTCATAATGAGCGGTAGTGGGATTACCATTGTAGTCTATATATTTAAAATTAACTACTTTTATTGTGCTAGTACAAATGCTGACTCAAGGAATGCTGACTTCTCTCAGAAGTTATTCCAGGCTAATTTATGTAAATTGGATTAATTAAACCACATTAAAGTCATGCAAGGCCTTTCTCATTTTGGAAAAAAAAAGCTACCTTAATTCAGTTTTGTTTGATTCACTTCCAAGTCAGAGAAACTATTCTGATCTAAAACCACTTTGTATGCATATGAGGAGCTGTTTTGCACCAGTAGTTCAGAATAGACCCTGTGTATACAGCCCAAATTCTTAATTTCACCTGTGTATTCTTGTGTGTGCTTGAGAGAGAATGAGAATTCCCTGGGTTTTGCTTTTTAGTACCTGGAGTGTTACTGCTGAGGAACATCAGCTTGTCTAGAATTAGATCAGGATCAGTCTGCTGCTTTTTTACACTTGAACTACTATATCATGTAATTAGCAGTTTATACTCTTATGGCTGAAGCTTTCTTGTTGGTTCCAGCTTTGGAGGTCAAAACCAAACAAGATTATGGTTCAGGAATTTAACCCTGGGTCAAAGTCAAAAATATCGCTTGTCTGGCAATTGCTGAGTGCGCTTCTTTAGCCTGGACCCACTGAACATGGTAGAATCCTCATGTTCTCACAATCCTTTCTGATGCATAACATCATGGAGAAAAACCCAGCTGTCCCACGTGGGGCTGAATGCAGAAGGTAGTAGTAAAATGGGTAGTTTGCTGCAAATCTAATTTGATGTGTAAGTAACGCTGAATGTCAAGAACCCTCTAATTATGTTGTGGCTGGCATGGAGATTTGATACTTAAGAGTTTATGGCATATTTATCACTGAAACATTCTGAAAATGCTAGAAAGTGGTTTGGGGGAATAGCATAAGTATTGTTGATCCTACCTTGGTATAATCCCATCTTTCTATGATTCATTAGTATTATTTTATTAGAAATAATTTCTACAGATAAAATAAGAAAAATCACATCTCCCAAATGGCTCAATTTATTTGTCCACCTCTACGTTTGCAATGGTGACAGCAGGAATTGATACAGAAATAGTAGTTCACTCATGATTTTTGTAACAGAAAAAATTGTAGCCAGACATTGGCTCGGTGCTGGAACAGGCTCCCCAGGGAAGTGGTCACAGCACCAAGCCTGACAGAGCTCAAGGAGCATTTGGATCATACCCTCAGGCACATGGTGTGACTCTTGGGGATAGTCCTGTGCAGGACGAGGAGTTGGACTCAGTGATCCTTGTGGGTTCTTTCTAACTCGACATATTCTGTGATTCTGTGATCCTGTAAATATCAAAAGAAACTTTAGGGGTTGTAAAAGTCTATCCTAAATTCTTGATCAGTTTTTTGTGGCAGGAAAGTTCAAAATAGTTGGAGTAAGAGCTAAATAAATAGCCAGAAGTACAAAAATTCAGAGGTTAAGTGCAAAATCTTCTTCTGTGTCCATTGTACTGATTCTGCCAGTGCAGTAGAATGTAGGAAAGCTATACTGCTGTAAGTAAATAAAAAAGGATGTTATAAAGCTTTCCATCTTATAGAGACTGGACTGATATACAATCTTCAGGCAATTGAGAGGATGTTTTTCTGACTGAAGCCAGCATCAAAATTCAAATCCTCAGAAGTTGGAGGAAAGAAATTTTATTATGTGGAAAGGTCAGCATTAGAATTTTTTTGTCTGTTGGCAAGTTTGTTTTTTAGATTTCGTTTACATTCTTGATAAGTTTTTTTAAAAGCTCAAAGAGTACTGAAATAAACGTTGCCTAGAATGTTTAGAAAGGTTTCATTTAATGTTAGCATTCAACACTGAATTCAGCACTGAACCCTGTGCAGTGGGTTCCCATGCTGCCTCCTGCAAACGCTGGTTCCCATCTCAGGATGAAGCTCCATTGCCAGATGACATCTCTTCTCTGTGAAACCCCTCGCTCTCTTAGCTAGAGCGAAGGGATCTGACCAGTGAGTCTGGACTGTAGATAAGAACCTTGAGATTCTGTGACAGCTCATGTCAGTTTGCTTTAATATTTGAATAACTGATTCTCATAATTAAAATATTTCAGTCAAGGAAAATATTTCCCGGAAAAGATAGAAATAAAAAATTGTAAAAAACTTTTTTTTTCCTTTTATATTTTCTTTTGTTTTTAATAGGACATTTCTGTCTAGTTAAGCTCATGCTTAAGGATCTGCTTGAACAGAAATACCTTTGTGCATCAGGTTGTAAATTGTGTGCGAACCCTTTGAGATTCCCAAAAGTGGCACCTTGAACATGATAGATATCTTTAAACGTCTCTGCTACACTGGAAGTTGCACAATTTTCTTGTCACCTGAGACAGGTAGAAAGTTTAAGCAGTTGTACATTTCCCCTTTCCAGTGCTTCTTCTTGCCCTATTGGAGCATTAACCTATTATCCTTCTTGTGCAGCCTCTTTTCCTTTGACTGGTGTCTTGATGAGTCTTGCAAGCACGACATGCCTGGTCTAGACAGCTGTTATAAAGTAGTCCTACTCACTCCTAATGTTACTCTGGCGGTAATAAGTGCCTAGAATAATTGAAAGTAATTTCCTGTAGTGTTTTCTGTAAGTGTGTAATTTTTTGTTTTGTTTTTGTTGTTTTTAACTGATTTTTGAATGCAGAGTTTTTGATGAGGGGGTTGAGGGGTTGGTTTCGTTCTTTCTACTTTTAGCAGCTTTATGAAAAAATAAATATTAATGTCATGTCATAAAAAGCCCTGATAAATTCTCTGTGGAAAAAAGGAAAAAAAAATAAAAAGGGTACAGAGCTTTGAAATGAAAGAGAGGAACAGATCATTAAGAGGAGACAAATGCCCAACTACTATGTATGTAAATAGGAAGAGATACCCTTTCCTTTGAGTGCTTTGCAATCAAACACCATGTCTAAAAGCAGAAAAAGGAAAGATTACTATCCCCACTTCACAGATTGAGAACTGGTCTATTATCAACCATAATTGTACTAGACTTCGCCTCACAAACCTGTGAAAACCTTGAGTGGACTAGTTAAAAACTGTTACAGAAGCAGAAAAGGATAGAAAAAAATCATAAAAGGCACTGATAAAATAAGTGGGGGTTTTTGTTATTGTTATTTGGTTGGTTTGTTTTTTTTTAATTTCCTGAAAAGTTACTATTTATGTGCTTAATAGTGCAAATTGTCAAAAACTGACAGAAATGTGAGCTATTGAGGCACCTGTACTTGCTCATGAAAGCTATCTGACTCCCAGATAAAAGGTTCTCATGGTTTTCTGGAGAATATCCTCTCAGGCTGTGCTTGACTGTAGTTGTTGAGAAAATGCTTTTCCCCACTCCCCTGCTGCAGCAAGGCATTCAGAACATCTCCCACGTGGCTTTTGCTTCACTTTCCTTCTATGGTACCATTCAACTTGCTTTCCCAGTAATACAGTTAATTGTCTTTTAACATTAAAAAAAAATTAAAAAAAGTTGCAATAGGAACAATTTATAAATTCTGAGAGCAAAAAGATTGATCTTTTCACAGAATTTAGGAAATTATTGCTTTCAAAAGTGGATTATAAAACTTCTTTGATTGAGTGACAGTGGTTCATTGTATGGATGAGTCTTTCAGAGGCTTGCAGTTGAAAAAGCTGTTCAGCAGTTAGAATAATCAGCCTCTATCAGAATTTTAAGCAGGGTTGTTTTTTTCAGCTCAACATACAGGCAACCTACTTTTAAAATTTTTATTGTTGCTCTATATAATACTGTTAATAATGCACAAGGAAGGAAGTGAGGGAGGGGTTCTCTCTCCATACTCTCTTTGCCCTCTATGTGAAAGCAGATGTCAGGCAATTTCTGTGTGGTGGCTTTTAAATTTTTTTTCAACATATTGGTTATATTAAGACACAAATTAACCCATCTTATGAGGGCTGTGGATGATAAAATGAGTCAAGAACCTGTGTATTGCAATTTTATTCTTTGGAAATGCGGTTTTAGATTAAGCTGATAATCAAGAACAGTGAATAATTAATGGATAGTTCTTTCTTGTCATGACACAGACACCACCTTTCTGAACACGAAGGTTACAGCTAGATTCCTTTTTAACTTTTACCATCCAACTCAGTTGCCCACTATAGGGGTCTAAACTCCTCTGGCCCCTCCTTAAAGCAAAAGAGAATGGTCCCTTCAAACTAGGAGCCAAACTTGAAGTGAGTCACCCCCAAAAAAGTGTCCCACTGGTGCTTGTAGCTGTCTTTCTCAGCTGCAATGTTGCTGTGCATGCATTCTTCTCTTGGAACTTATTTTAAACTTATCAATGATATTATGTCAGTCTGAAATGCAGGCTGCAGCATCTTTGATACAGGTTAATTCCCTGATGATGCACCTTGCCCATCCTCTGTTGAAGGAAGTTGCTTTAGCCTAACAAGTGAAGAGTTGCTCATATTTCACAGAAAAAAAATCACTTGGGGCCAGAGCTTCTGAAAATTCCATTAAATAATCAAGTCCTAATGCAATTATTTTCCCTACATGTGACCCTGCTGGGCTGTTTGTGTTACTCAGTGTAGGATGGTCAGGGTCGGTGTAAACTCCTTCTGTTGCTCCTTTTAGACATCTACATTGCTATGAAATGGGGGTGGGGTGAGTGGGGTAGAGTGGGAAGAAAGAGAGAGAATTTTGAGGGATTTGGAGAAACTGTACCACTCCATGGCTTCCACCTCAAACTTTCTTACTTG
Organism: Sclerurus mexicanus; assembly: GCA_013396755.1. Taxonomy (NCBI): domain Eukaryota; kingdom Metazoa; phylum Chordata; class Aves; order Passeriformes; family Furnariidae; genus Sclerurus; species Sclerurus mexicanus. The sequence goes on along the minus strand of VWZF01005531.1, from coordinate 2,625,260 downwards.
TTGCTATTTTACCCCAGGAACAAGACACAGAGCTCTTAATAATGGTCTGTATTACTGACCTTGTCTTTGGTCAGGTTTTCATCTACATAGCTACTGAAAGGAAACATGTTCATGTCCTTGCAACGTAAAGTCTAATGAAGAAATGTATATGCTTACCCAATGTTTCTTTTCATTGCCTGTTCTGGATTACTCTTGCTTTCTACTGTGGCAAGCATAATGCAGATATAATAAAAAGCTTAACCCAAACAGACAGAGAAATGAAAAATCAGGATTTCACACAATATCTGTCCATTTCAAATACCATAATAATAAAAGCTCATTCTGATGGAATAAATATATTTAACCTCCAAAGAGTTACCAGTGCATTACCTCGCTACCACTTATGAGAAAGAGATTCAACTGGCTCATGAGATATCTGTCTTTTATGCTCATGACAGAAAGATAATCATCCTCAGGGGTGATATATGGTAAATGCTGCATAACTATGCCAAACTGGCAGCAGCTGCTCTGTTCTTTATACGAGTGCCATTTGCTCCCACCCACACTGTACAGTCTCTGGACAACTATTGCTTTTCCTTCTGAAACCTATTTCACTGTATTTAAAACTGTTGTTCAAAGTTCAGCTCCCTGAAGAGTTCTGCAAACTGGGCCACTCCTTGTAAACATGGTGATTCAAAATTAGTTCCTTATTTTCCCTGTGGTCTGCTAGAATGTGGGCTGATTTTATTTTCTTCCCCCACCAATGCACTGAATGGGATTGCACCATAAAAGCAGCAACAAAGGGTCAAGCGAGAGGGGAACCAAATGGGGTGAAATATGGCAAAGTGCCTTTGATTTCTGCCACTGTCATACCTGGCAGGCACTTTTGGGTCTCAGCCTAGACCCTCAGAGGTGTGCTCAAATGCTCCTTGAGGGTCTGTGTTTTCCTTTATATGTTAGGCTGCATTAACGGTTGCTGGAGATACGTGTCATTTTATTTCTGTTTTGGTGTTTGTTTCCTGGTAATGTGGATTGGAGAATGGCATTCTCAGTTATCTTCTTGATTGTCTTATTTGTAATTATAAGGTTTTGCAGTGTGTGGCATGTTCTAGTGGAAACTAACCAGCAGTAGTCCCACACAGAGCTGAGCGTTTGCTTTTCGTTGCCCATTGTGAACAGATATATGATTGTTTCTTTTTGACAACTGCCTTTTAAGAATAGGCAAGATTATAAATAGCAAAGCAAAGGTACAACACAAATGAGGCATAATGATGAGGCTGATTCCTCTGGGGCCATTCTTTGGGTTAACCTATCTGTGTGTTGCCTCCTCAAAATATATTGGATATATTCTCTTATTTCAGGATAAAATTAAGCAAGATTTGTAGGCATAGGAAAACACAGAAGTTTTTTAGTTTTGCCTCTTTGTTTGTAAACCTTAAGGATTAAAAAAATGTTTCTCTCATCTTGATGCTTTTTAAAAAATCCTTGCTGGGTTTACAAGTAGCAGGTGGGCACAATAGACAAGAAGGGAAGCAGCTGGAGAGAGAAGAGATTTTTAAATGTAAACCTCATCATGAAACTGCTGCGGCGGCAGTTTTGTGCTTAGGTGGACTCCAGTAGGTCAGTGGAAAATTGGCTGTCACTCCAATAGCGTGATATTCTTTCTCACTTTGAGAGAAGCTGCTCCTTCCTTACAAAAGCCTGGTAATCTGAGCTGGGAACCCAAAGGTAATCAAATATATGACAGACCATGTGCTGTCTGATAACAGAGTTTGTATTAATCATGTCAGCCTTGCAGGCTACCTGTCTGTGCTTGTGACAACTTTATATAACTTGCTTTTTTGTTCTCTTCCTCGTTTCCTCTACTTGCCCCTCCATGGTGTAAGATACATTAAACTGAATGAGTCAAACTGTTTCACTTTCTTTTCATAAGAGAAATGTTTCATGCTTATGATGACCTTCCTTGTCATTTTTGCTCATGTACATTCCAGTCTGAATTGACTTCTTAAACATATTTGGCCAGAGCTGTGTTTCACATGATGTTTCAGCAGAACCATGATTATTTCCTTAATTCCAAGGAAGTGCCTTGTGTCGGGAGTCTTGCTTGAGACTGAGTTTCTCACAGCAGCAATACGTTGGTGGCTTGTAGATCATCCTGAAAGAAACTACTGTTTCTTTCTTTCATCTTCTTTTCATCTTCATAGTATGAACTCCAAAACCTTAGCTGAAATTGTCGATAATTGTCCTGAAATCTGTGACTTTGCACTTAAAAATAGTTATTTTCTACTCGTATCTATTTCTCAGTCATCCAGGTCTTCCAAGACAATGCCAGAGTCCTTATCATTTTGATATGCTTCTCAGCATTACATAATTCCTGGATTTCACCAGTGTGCTTTTATTTATTATGGCTGACCTGTTGCTGAAAATGTGAAATAGGGTTGACTAAAGACCCATTCTCCCTTACTGGTATTCTTGTCTTCTCTAGAAAGTACTTTCACTTTTATAGGTGTTATAATGTTTTTACTGCTACAAATTGTCTCTAGTTTAATAATTTCCTATATTTCCTTGCAAGATGCTTTAATTAAGTCCAAATAAATGAGACCTATAACATTTCCTTTATGTAAAAAAATCAGATTCATTAGTAAAAAAGACAATAGCTTGATGCAGTCCAGACCCATGTACTGTTACATTTCCTTTCTCACTTAGCATATATTTTAATTGTTTTTATCTTCAGAATTTATTTCAAAGTGTCTTCTATCTTTGCAGTCAGACTAATGGACCAAAACAACTTCTCCTCTGTTAACTAAAAGAGTCTAAATCTGTTGTTTTTCACATGCTATCACAAACTCAAAGAGATATGAAATATTTGCTGCTGGATCTATAATCTAGGTTTTTAATTTCTAGGCAATTATCTGGTCCATCCAATTTTAATGGCATTTAACATATGCATTTAACATACGCATTTAACTGCATATGCTGTTTGAATAATTTCCACTCCTACAGAGCTTTCATTTCACTTAATATTCATTTTCTTATCTTCTGATAGTCTTGTATTGATGTAGCCTTGTTTATCCCATTCCTTTTCCATACACTTCAGCCACAAAGATTACAAGTCAAATCCTATCAGTCCTTGTCATCTCTAAGTCTAACACTTGTCTTATCAGTCACACCAGTCTTTCCTAAAGGTCAGATACTCCATATATTCAGGGAGTTATCCATCTGTCAAGTAGGGTCCTGTGCCTGTGAATTCTTTCTGGGGATTGGACATCTGAAATCTTTCTCCTAGTGCCAGTTCTTGAGCCTCATGTTGATCTTCAGTGCCTTGTCCTACTTCACCCTCCTTTTCTAGGGACAGGTTATAACTATTGTTCAAAGCTGTTTACCGAGTGTGATTCTTGTAATACAAATGTGCCATTGAGTGGATGAGATTAGGACTTTACATCTTTTATTTCCTGTGAAATAAGTACACTGGGAATATAGGAGTACTTTCTTGAGAGATTGCTCTTTCATACTCAGAAAAGAAGATTGCCACTGAATGGATTTCTTTCAGGTACTTCTCTAAGTATGCCTGAGCATGCAAAGTATGAGGCGCTGTAATAGTCAGAAGGTAACTTTGGTTTTTTTGAGTCTGGCAGACACACAGGAACATGAAAATTTTAATTTTTTGATATAATAGTTGATAGATATAACCTTGCCTCAGTGATAGAAAAAACCCACAGTACATTTTCAAGGTCCCCAAAAGTTAGAGGCATTTACAATAAATGCATAATTTAGTAAGGAAATAGTTGAAAGCAGTGCTTTTCTTGGCTTTCAGAACTGCGTGGTCTGTGATGTATTAAAAAGCTGGAGGGCAACTTGCATTACAACAGCAGAATCTTGTGGCAGCTAGATAAATCAGAACAACTTATTCAACAAACTGAGGAGAACCTTGAAACTAGTCCTCTTGCATACTAAAGACTCAGCTTTACTTACTTTCTCTGGACAGAAAAACGCAGTCCAAAACACTTGTGATGAGAAAGGTATCCTCAGCTTTATTATGTTCTATGTTATCTTAAAGAGGATGGACCAGCCTTTTAATTGTACCTGTTTCTTTGTTATGACAGTAGGAGAATCCAGCCTAACTTTAAGTAGCTCCCTAACTTTGAGATGGTCATGGGAGACAAACTGTAGCATGTGAATATCAATGGAATATATTTTTTTGTTTGTTTGTTTGTTAATTATTTTCTCTGATAATCCAGAAAGAAGGTTACAGTAAAGTAAGTTGAAATATTTCAACATAGAAGTGTCAAAAACAGATGTGGCATTTGTTGAGCTTGCAGAACTCGGTTGTTTGGTCACAAGTAAAAACCTACACAGGTGCAAGAGACAGTTGATTCTTGCATGAAACAGAAGGATAAACATCACCTGGAGCTACAAATTGTAATTTTGAAAATGTCTACAAAAAATCTTAGCTGTTCTAGCTTAGCATATGATCTCCCGTGGCTAGGGTTTCATTTAGGAAGAAACTTCCTTAAAATTTTCTGGAAAAACTGTTCTAGATTTACTGACTGATTGAACGTGTGTGGCTCAGCTAGGCTTTCTAACAAACACAGCCAGACCCCAATACCTTGGCATTTACTGACCCTGTGTGATGCCACTGGGTTCCTCAACATGATGTCTCTCAAAGCAAGTACATCTTTGCCTGTTTCTGCTGGAGTTTAATGTAGGTCATCCTGTTCTACCCCATAGAAGAATTCAGCCTGGATCTATTGCTGTTATGAAAATCCTTGCTTCAGTGGCATTTAGAAAATAAAAGATTCTTTAAATAATAGATTCTTGAGATTCATTCTCATCTGATATTGCTGAGGCCTCCTAAGTGCATTTATAGTTAGAATTCACAATTGCCTGTCATGTATTATTTCTTTTGCTGTATAAATTGTCAACAAAGTTATCTAGCTTTCAGTTCTTTAAGATACTACATAATAACTTTAAAACTGGTTTGGGGATGTGAGGGGGTGACGTGATATTTATTGGTGGTTAATGATTTCAGATAATGGCCCATTAAATGCCTCATCTCTAGGAAAACCTTTCTTTGGATGGAGGACCCAAGGCACTCTCTGTCCTGGGATGTTGAACTGGAAGTCACACTACGGTTACCAGCACAGAGAAGTAAAATGACATTTAAAGTGTCAGAAATAATGAATTTCTAAAAAAAAAAAATTAATTAAAAATGAAACTTAAAACTCTCCTGAACCAAAAATCCCCCCAAAACAGGAGAAATATGTTTGGGAAGATTAAATGGCTAAAACTGAAGCAGATATGTAAAGACAGTAAGATGGAGAGCCTGAGATTAATTTTCAGGTTGAGAGTCTATGTATGTTGCAGATGAAAATAGGACTGTGATTCCGTGTTGGACTAGCTTTAAATAAGGTGGCAGAAGAGCTGCTATCGGTGTGGCTCTGCAGCAGTGCAGAGCGGGTTGCAGACGATGTCAGTGTCGCTGCAGCAGTGCGGAGCAGGGTGTGTACATGACCATTTTTATGTTCTCCCAGCTTTTCAGTGGGTTCTTTAGCCCATGCTGGGCTCACTTATGTTGCAGCATGTGTAAAGCTGAGTTTGTTCTGTTAACTTGAGGAAGATCAGGTTCTTAGCTACAGCAAAATTTCTCGGGGGAATTTTGGCTGTGGCTGGGACTTTTCAGTTCACTTAATGACAGTTTGACATCTGTTACTGTTCATTGGTAAGATGGAGTGGTAACTGCGAAAGAGTTCTTGAGCATTGGGGTTTTGGTTCCTTCTCCTTCCCCGGACAAAATGACACAAGTGCTCAGCTGAAGAACCTTCATAAGTCTATCCATTCATACTTTAGATTTTAGTGGAATTTGGGCTATCAGGCTCAAACAGGTGCCACCAAATTTGGGTGTCCATCACCTCAGCACTCCTCGTGATTTTCAAATGGTAAAAATACTTTAATGTCATGTATTATTCTGCAATATTGTCCTTGTTGGGTTTTGTGGGGAGTTTTTTTAACTTTCAAAAATTATTAAAATGCAGTTATTAAAGTACAGTTAATATTTCAGGCCTTTCTGTCAGTGAAGCTTACAAACAATCCCTTCTGTCTTGGATCTTACTTGGTTTTTGGTTTCCTTTTACTCTATGGATTCGGAGCAGCAGCAGCTGAGAGGGTGCTGGGCTGTGACCTCCTCCACCAACTCCTCACTCCTTTTCATGCCAAACAAGATGTCAAGGAGGGCAGCATGGCATCTTCTCTTCATGGAGAAGGTCAGAGCAAGCAAGGAAATGCCACACCATATGGCAGCCTGGCACTGACTGCTGCATCTCCCATCGGTCACAGAAAACATTCCTACCCGAGCAGGGGCTCCTGGCTCCTGCAGTGTGTTAGCTGTGAGGAAATTAGCACAGGGCAAATGGTTTTCTTCGCTGCCCAGGCACCATTTAAACCAGTACTGAGAGCAACTCTCTTGCATCAGGTACTGCCCTGCTTGCCAGGGCATCAACATGACAAGGAGGGCAGGTTGCTCTTAACAGGCTAAGGAAGCAAAAGAAATAAATCCTTTGTGTTAGCCCTTGCTATGCTTCTCAATAGAACTGGAACCACTAAATCCATTACCGAATCATCACTCTAGACCTGAGCATTACCTGGTTTAGTTTAATCCAGCAACATATATGACAAAAGCACAATTTTCCTAAAAAGCAAAAATTTAGCTCTGACAGGTTGCATTATTAAATTATTATTTTCTCCTCCCAGTTCCTATCAAATACATCAAACAAACTGTTCAGAACAGTTTGTTGGAGGCAAATGATTTGTAACAAGTTGGCATCAATCACAAGCAGATCATGCAGATCATTCTGTCAGATGCTTGGCGGGATGTGTGCCGACGTCCATCAGAGATGATTCGAGTCCTCTGTGACACATTGCAGAGGTGGTGGAGTGGCACTGAGTAGCACAAACAGGTACCATTGTTAGGATTCAGGGATGCAGAAAGATAAGTAAACTTTTTTTTTTCCCCTTTTTTTGAGGGGATATGTGCCTGTCGGTTGTTTCTCTCTCCTTACTATGCATCACTTGAGAAGATTCAGAGTCCACATGTCTTAGAAGTCAGGGCTGGACAGAGCTCATATTGATGATTCTCTCCTGGGAGGATTGTAACTAGGTGTCAGGGGACCATTTTTGCAGATGGTAAAGATTTTTCTGACAACATAGGCTCCCAGTGGAAAACCAGATCATTAAATTGATTTGATTTTTTTTTTCATATAGGAATGTCCTTACAGTTGTTTCTAAGGAGTTTCTTTTAAATAAAAGTGAGGGGGTGGGAAAATTTTTAATGAAGGGAGTAGATGGAAAAGAAAGAAAAAGAAAGGGAGAGAGGGAGGGTCATAGGCATAATACAGATCAGCATGCAAGCTTTTCTACTTCATGTAAAGAGCTATACTATTGCTGGAACAGGAGATCAGAAACACTTTGCTACTCTCCAGGCCAGACCCAACAGCACTGAACTGTGGAATACTTGGTTCCACTGGGTATAAGTATTTGGTATTTTCTCCAGAGCCAAGGCTGACAGAAATCAATCCCAGAACTGTCAACAATTTCAGTTGTCCTTTTATTTTAACTTTGTCTTAAAAGGGGAGTTTAGTGTTGGTTGTGATACAAGAAAGGAAGGTCACAGTGTAGGAAAAGTGCCAACGTATTGGTCTGTGTCGAGAGACCATTTTTCTTATGTTTCAGTGCTTCTGAAATGAAAATACACATGGAAACACTCTGTTAAATTTCTTCTTGTTTTTATGAGAGTAAAATAGCATACAATTGGAGTTGATTGCAGCAGTGCACAGTGGCATCAGAATCTTAGTTTTCTCATCAGGTTCCCTATGATGTAGTTGCTGTAGAAGAAACAGGTCCAGCCTATCTTTTTGGAACACCTTGTAAGTTTCTTTTCACATGACTGGGAAGTAAAAATGCCTTTTCTCTGAAAGAGCATTAATTTTAAAATAATGATAATATATATTTAAATATGTAATAATCAATCATTTGAATTTAGAGCAAACGGGATGAATAGTTTACCAAAGAGAGGGAATTGCAGAACTTGTAAGGCTTATGAAGTCTATCTCACCCTCCTACATTACCTTCTCTAGTTCCCCGTAGCTCCAAAATGATATTGTTACCTTCTGTGCTCATTTTGAATTATTAGTGCCTTCGAGAGAGATACTGATGGCTTATAGACACCTGCCTGGGATTTTTCTCAGACTGCTGTTAATATAGCCAAGATGTTTTTCAGATAGTCAGAACTAATTTATTATGGAGTGACTCTTCACTTACATTTATAATTATTATTAATCAAATTTTGCCTCCAGATATATCCCTGAGTTTGCATCCTTGAGGGCTGTTCTGCCTAGGCTTTCATTTTTCAGGGTCATTCCCAATCTTCCTTCCAACCCCTCCCTTGCACTGGTGAGTCAGCAGGATTCCCTTCCCACTCCCAGGAAGATCAGCACTTGCTTCACACAGTGAGTTCACAGGCAAAACCAGCCATCTGTGTCATTATGGATTAACCTCAGAAACAGATTCAATTGTGTTGTGCCATAAGTAATTTATTTCCAAGGACGGTCTTTTTGTCTGGGCAGGGCACTATCTTCAGCTCCTGGTCAAAGCAGGCTGTGGACAGCTTGCTGGGAGGTAGTGGTGTCAGCACTGGCCCTGGGATTCTGGAGAACCATCTCTTCCATGGAGAGGTTTAAAGTCTAACACATGTTCTTTAATAAATACCAAAACAGGTAGGACAGGACTGAGTAACGAAGTCAGGGTTTTCTCCTACGTCCTGGAACATGCTTGGAGTAAAGTCTGGGTTTTCTGACACTTATATGACTGTGAATATTGATCCCGCAGTGTTTTGTATTCAAGAATCACTACAGTTTGATTTAGTTTGAGCAAACTATACAAGAGCTCTCTTCAGAGTGGAACTGTTATTACTTTGATGATTAAATAACCTTTATTTTTTTGGCATTTCAGTCCAGCTAGTTAAGTCGCATGATCTAATTAGCATTTGGTATTTGGTAACTGAAGAGACTATCAAGAACCTCTAAATTAAATACTTCAGAAACAAAATGTCCTGTCTGAGAATTAAATGAGAATTGTTAAAACAAAACAGTCTTTCTTCTATTCATCACTGTTTACATTCTAGTTTATTCATTAATGTTTAATGCACAGAATGAAAACTTAATGACCTCAGCATGTAGTATTTTACTTTGTCCTGAACTGCTCTTTGTCTTTGTTTTTCCTCTTTCTTTTCTTGAGCAAAAGTTGACAGTCCAAAAATATCCCCCATTTGCCATTGTCTAAAAATTTTGGGAATGACTGAGCAATAACCCCTGGCAACAAATAGTTTTCTGGCTGTCTTAATGTATGTCACCATACAGATGATGAGCATTGCTCATATATTAGTGGATACTTTGCTATCTCATGCTGTTATTTCATAACAGTGTGTGAAAGTGTAGGTTAATCAATAGGACTCATGTTTTGTGAGCAAAGCTGACCACCCCTTCCAGTGTCATTTGAGAATTTTGCCTGCATCTGACTAGTACGCCGAAGTGGGTGGCTACGTGCACACATTATAGCTGTCATTTCATAGTAATTATACAGTTTTTAACAATTTAACACTGGTGCTCAGTCAGCAGATGAAAATCTACAGTGAGCTGAGGCTGTTGAAGTCTGCGGTTTTCATTTAGGACTATTCTATGTCTTATTTCTCACATATAATGAGAAAAAATAAATAATATTCCAGGTAACAGGAAGCACCTTTTGCATCAGCTTTACAAGAACAGAAGTGAACAAAAAAGTAGAGATAATCATATGTCTTTAATTTTTGCTTCCTTTTTGGTTGTAGGGCTTAATTCAGGTTGCAGGACTTTGGTCCTGTGTTCTGTTGCTTGAATAAAGGTGGTAAAAAGGGAAGAAGTGTGCCACAGGTATGGGGAAAGACAGACTTCTTGCACTGCTGTCCTGGCTGTATGAAAAGGCAGCTCCTTCCCCACGCTCCTGGAGCCTCAGTGGTGACTGTGGGGATGGGGTCAGGAGTACATTGTGTATGAAGGGAAGAATATGAAGGCATTTTGTTCAGGTGTAGCTGTTGCTGAGACGTCACATTGGTGACAGGATTTTACTTTCAGGCTCTCAACACTCATAAATAAAATGTCTCTTTTAACTGTGTTGAATCCATCAGTTCTCTTCAATACAGAGGATTATGCAGTATTCCACTGAGGAACATCTGGTAATGGCTTATTCCCTATTCTTCTCCAAATAGACTAGTCATTCTTCTATTGCCCAGCAAAGCTTTTCAGACTTCATCAGAGGCTATTTTTGACCTTCTTTTGCCTAGGATGCCTTTTGAAAAATTGTTATACACCTTGTTCAGTGATTTCAGTTTGCAAATATTATGTTGATTTTCATTTACTTTTCTGGTAGAATTTTCATGTTGAGACAGTATATTAATGACAGACTTTTGATAAGGCAGAAATGATAGTGGGTGCTGGAGGAACAGAATATTCTTTGTGTTTAAGCTCAGCATGCATCACTGTTGTGTCTGACTGCCCCTCAAAATTACAAGTCCAGCATCATCTCTTCCTTCGGGAGAGAATTGAAGTTGTTTGCTGAAAAGGTTATGTGAGAAAATGGACTTACATATTTCCGGGGGTTTCTACCTGACCTTTTCTAATGGTAAATTCCACTTTTACCATGTAAATTCTTTTTCCTCCTCGCCATCATTTTCTTCTTGAGCTTGACATTAATTTCTGTCACTTAAGTCAGTGCATCTGACTCCAGATGCAACTCAGCCATATAAGTAAAAAGGAGCTATTTTTACCTCACCTTACTTTGGATACTGTTAAAAATAATTCCTCATTCCCCTGTGTTTCCAGCAGCATCTCTCAAGAGAATATAGGATACGGAAACGATAACTCTTTGGTGCCTGCTTGGCTTGAGTGGAAAGAAGCTTGAGAGAGGATCTTCATATAATTGTTTTTATAGATAGCTATGTGGCTGCACAGTATTGTTAGTTGTTGGCTATTGCTGATACTGCTCACAGCTTCCTCTTTACTTTTTCGAAACAGTAAAGCAATTTTTTATCATTCTGCAATTTATCTACCCATTTTGCTAGTATGCCATGAAAACTAAGGAGTGTGCTTTCCTACTTTCCTGGCAGATACATGCACACATATCCCCACCAAGAGTTTTGGGGTGTTTTCTCAGCTTGATGAAGACAGATAGTTTGAACTTAATTCCAAGAAAATTGTGAGTAAAGTACTAGTAACAATAATACCTGCAAGTGTAGCTGAAACAATGCCTGAACTTTTCTAGGTCACAATTTTTGGTTTTGCTTCCACACTCCAGTCTGAGAAGCAAAAACACAAACCGCAGAAAGAAAGGCTGGTACACAGGTGCAATAGTTGCTATTGAACTGAAAACATGGTGCGGTTTTTGTGGTAGTTGCCATAGCAACAAGATCATTTACAGAACATAATCCCATTAGGAGAAAACATTTTTGAACTAAGCTAATTGTACATGAGTTTATGTTGCTTTCACAACCTGTTTTTGGAAGATTTCATTTTTAGGATACTAATAAAAGACTGATTAAAAGCATTACACATTGTCCTAAATTGCCTACAGAAAGAGAAGAGATGGGAATTATGTAAATTATTGCAGGTATCCTTAGATTGAACCAGTATGATCAAGTAAATTAATTCATGTGCTCATTCCTGTATTAAAAGTCACAAGATAGCAGCTGTATCTATATTGTATTATCAGCCTGGTCATATTCTGGTCTTTCCAAAAGCATTTCTTAAATGGTCCTTTCCTTTAGAGACCGTTCATTCCTTTAGATGTCTCCCTGGTTTAGAAATTTTAGTAACATTTCCTCTGCACTGACTTGTGCACTAAGAGATGTAAAAAGCCGTTGGTAATTGACAGAAAGCAAGCTAATGGATTGTAAAAAAGCAGAATGGATAAAACTAAGATGAAATGTTTCACCCGTGGGAAGGCAAAGTTAGATTTAGGGAAAAAACCTGAAAATAAAAAGGACTGCTGAGATCTGCAGGTGCTATAAGGAACCAGGGATTTCCAGCTAAATACTCTAAAAAGTCATGTTCAAAAGCCTGTCCTTTGTATTTTAGCCTTGCTCCAGAGAAATGTTGCTACCACATATCTGTATAAAAGAAATAGAAATGTTGTCAATAGTTAAACAGCAGGGTTGTATCTATTGAATTATAACCGATGGGAGTATTCTGCTTACTAACGCTTCTGGCCACCAGTCACATTTGCATTCAAGAAGTGATCTGAAAAATTCTTTGGCACTGCAAGTCAGGGAGGTCAAGAGCTCAGAAAGTTTCAAAAGGAATTTTGATATCTGTATAGCAGTTAAAAATACCTGGAGTTACACAATATTGGTGATTATGCATCTTTGTCTCCTCTCCCTTTCTATGCCTCTCTGCTCCATATGCAGCTGTCTTCCATTTAGGTCCTACTACACCAGAAGCAGATGGAACCAGTGCTGTGGGAGGCCTGGTGTGGTCTATATGGACACAAACTCTCATGCAATGCAGCACTCCTGTGTATCTTGTGAGCAGCAAACCCCACAGTTCTGGAGGCCAAACTGGGTCTTGGTGTGTGGGTGTACAGTTTTGTATAAGGTTTCCCTGATTTCTGCGGGACCTTCTCCAGCTTACACAGATCCTTAGGAAAATATCTTTCAAAGACATAAGGAAGCTGAGAAATGCATTCCCCTGCAGTGTGAAAAGAGGCAGAGAGCTTGGAGCTCAGAGCCAAACCCATCTCGGTCAGGGACTGTTGTATGGAATTGAAATGTCTGTAAGAGGTTGTGGAACAGATTTGTTGGAGTGAGTGGTGACCTAAAAGGGTAATGGAAGTCAGGGATAGAGTTGCAGAATTGTGAGCTGTCTTGTCTAAAACTGCTGGAGGCCTGGAACATGGCAAATGTGGTATCAGTCTTTTAAGAGTTTATAAGGGCTTTTAAGGGGTTCCAGAAGAGATCATGAGAACTACAGGATGTTAATCATGAGAGGGAAATGTGACTCTGTCTATACCAGTCAAAAGAAAAGGAAATAGAGTAGAAAACTAATACAATTAAAAGATCCATGACTCACTTTGGAGCCATGAACCTGTTTTTTGTTTAAACTACAAATAATTTTAAAAAGATCCACTGCACCAACCGTCACGTCAACAGCCATGTGGACAGAGTTCCAGCTGACAGACTCCACTTTTAACATAATACTTGGATTTCCAAAAGACAATTCATGAGGCCCATCACCAAAAGAAAAAAATATAAGGATATTGAGAAACCGTGAAATAACAATGTCTTTATATACGTTGCTAAAAGGTAGGGAAAAAATAGTTGCAAATCACTCTTTTTGGAGGAGAGAAATTACCAATGATGTTCTGTAGGGAACTGTGCTATTGAGCATATAAATTACCCAGAAAAGGTACTGAACAATGTTATGATTAATTTTTCTAATTATACTAAAGCAAACAAGGCGGCAAAAAAAGGAAAGCTTATTGAGAAGAATTTCAGGAGAGCCTTGCAAGACTGTGAGCTGGGTTAAACAGCAGGTGAAATTCAATGGAAGTGTAAAGTGATGTATGGGGGAAACACAATCCTAGCCTCACATATAAAATGACTTGTTCTGAGATGATTTTTAGAAATCAGAGTGAGATCTTAGCACTAGGTCTGGAGAGGTCAAAAAACTAAAGAGTGAGAAAACAGAAAATACAATCTTTAAAGACTCAAAGCTGGAAGATTCAGGGAGTGTTTCATGTACGAGCACAGGAAAGACATAAACCTTTCAGAGCAAGTCCAGAGTGGAGCTACCAAGATGATTAGAGGGATGGAACACCTCTCGTATGAGGAAAGGCTGAGCGAATTGGGATTATTCAGTCTGGGAAAGAGAAGGCTCCAGACTAACCTAATTGTGGCCTTCCAGCACCTGAAGGGAGCCTGCAAGACAGATGGAGAAAGACTCTTTGCAAGAGCATGTAGTGACAGGACAAGGGGGAATGGTTTCAGACTGAGAGAGACTAGATTTAGATTAGATATTAGGAAGGAATTCTTTGCTGTGAGGGTGATGAGGCACTGGAACAGGTTGCCCAGAGAAGCTGCGGACACCCCATCCCTGGAAGTGTTCAAGGCCAGGCTGGATGGGGCTTTGAGCAGCCTGGTCTAGGGGAAGGTGTCCCTGTCTGTGGCAGAGAGCTGGGAACTAGATGATCTTTAAGGTCCCTTCCAAGGCAAACTGTTTTATGTGCCCTGTGCTTTATAGTCTTCTTGGGTAACTGCTTTTTGCAGGAGCCAGAACAAGACTGAAGAAACATCCTTGACCTGTTCCCTATAGCTATTATTAGTCTAGATGCCCTTTTATCTTGATTTGAAAGCATATACAAAAATTATATTTACAATGGTTTCATTAATCTCACCTTCCTTTTCAGAATGAAAATCCTCTTATAAATGTTTTTCAACTTAGTGAAATTAACTTTATGAAATTTATTGTTCTTTTCTTTTTGCTTCTCACAAATACCTGACATACTAATAGGCGGCAGTACACGCACAAAGAGAATATTTATTGTGCTGACAAGATTCAAAAATTTGTCCTCTCTAAGTGGAAAGCATGGAAAATACAAATCAAGCCAGAAGGTTCTTTCTCCTCTTCACAAGAATGTTAGGGAAGAGGGAGAATTGGTAAAAAATGTGTAGTACATCTGAATTTTCAAAAGACATCAGTGAGTCTAAATAATAGGTAGTCATATTTTTTTAAGCGGGCATTAAACAATACAGCATTGATAGAGCCTCAATGTAGTATTTAGAATGTTTTTATGTAGCCATGTGATATAAATTATTGGGATAGTATGTGTCTTATTTGTGTTGTGATCTACTAAAGTGTTCCTCAAAAACCCTTCGGCTATACCTTTTCTGCTTAAAAATTAATTTTTTGCAGATCAAGTTACAAAAGAGTAACTCCCTAGTACAAAAATTTCCTTGTCATCTAAAGAAATAAAAAGGTTGTTTTTAGATAGTTGAACTGTCCTGCCTGATATTTTAAAAGTTGAAAATGAGGTGACAGGGCTATGGAAAGGAAGAAGTAGGAATCTGTAAGAACTTTTACTTTTAAAATTGTCTTGCAATAACACCAAGCAGGTTCACATGTAAACATATGAAAATAACAAAATAAAATGGTTTAATTGATCCAAAACCAAAGGAAAAACACCGTTAAGAATATTGTATACCTCCACTTTCCGTTCTCTTTGAAATCTTAAAAATTATCACACTTTTGCTTAAATCTGCTGCTAGCCAATACATAGTATTTTGGGCCAAACTGAATGTTTGCATTTCATTGTTCACTGCACATCATTAATCTTGTTCTTTAAGGTAAAAGCATAAGTGACTCTCTCTCTCTTTATTCTTTCTACTTCTTTTCTAAATCAACTAAAATATCCAAACCTTAGGGGTGGTTATTACGCCTTCAGTAAGAAAAATGCATTGCTTGCAAAACAACTTTGATTCTTGTTTCCATGGGATTTTTTTACTCAGGTTTAGCATTTCTGCCAAATCATGTAACATTGACCTGTATGAGACTCAATTGATTTTACTAGGTCATTAAAAAAAAATCTTTACACAAAATCATTTCAGTTTACAGCCTTTCCACATCATGATGTTCAGTCTTATTCTTAATAACAATAACATTTTATACGGAAATAAATCAAGAATTAGGATGGCAGAGTGGTATTAACCCCTGCACTCCATGTTGTTCCACTCTTGAGAGGGCATGTCATTGAGAGGACGTGTCAGTGTCAGGGCAATTTTTAAAGTCAGGCTGAGTCTGCTGTGTCACTATTTAAGTCACACACACGTTAAAATACATAGGAGGCGCAGAAAGTTAGGAATTGGTGGGGAGAGCCTGGATTTCATATGCTCAAGTCATCTAACACCTGGATCGCATTAGCTTGCCTAGGTTATTAAGCTGCCCAGCACCAAAATATCCCTGGAGAGGCAGCATGGTCTTGTGTGAATTTATTAAAACACTTCAGTTTTAACCCTTAGAGCTGTTTAGAATACTGTTTTGTTTCCCCACCATGTCTGAGTGAAAATTTATCACTTCAAAGCATTAATGCTGTGAATGTTAAAGTCGATGTGCTCATCATGTAAATTGTTATTAAGCATGAGGGATCTTCATCTGTACGTTAAGGACTGGCCTGCATCCCTAAATGCAGAACCAAAGATAATAACTTTCTTCAAGGTTATGGTAATTTGTGCCATGCAGTCAGTACTTGCTCTAATGGGATCTCATTCAAATGATAAAATAGGAAAAAAATTCGGGTATTTCATTCATCTTAGCTTTTTGTAATCCATGCTCTTCTGCCGAAGGATTTTGCAGATGGAGAATTAGTTCTAGTCCTTGATGATTGTATATAGCCTGATCCAAAGACTGTGGAGAAGGGTATTTAAACTCCAGCAGAGTAGGAATACAAGGGTAATATTTCTTCTTTTCTCATGAGTAGAAACATCTCAATATCTTAATTTTCAAAATGGACAAACAAAAGTCCCTTTTGTTTCACCACTATTAATTAATTTTCACACAAGAGCATTTGCTTTGTGTTGATTCTGATGGATTCTATCATGGTAGCCACTACTATAAACTGATTTTCAGAGAAGGGGAGCCTACTAGGTAGGTACTACAGTATTACAATTAAATAAACCTTGTGGGATTAATTGTGTAATACTATGCAGAGAGAAAAAAAAAAAAAGCTAAATTTTGAGGCTACTGTTCACATACTGTACTCCAGTAGCAAATGGCACGTGTTCCTTTCCTAAGGGACACTAAATTTTCTCATTTATTCAAAAGTAGTCTATGAGACTTTAGCTATCCCTTGCTGTTTCTGAAGCAGTAGTTTTAAAGAGAATATAATTACTCAGTTCTAGTATGATTTGTGTTACTCCCTGTACAACACTAATGTTAAGATCTGATGAGACATGATTATCCAATCCCTATATCATAAATATGAAGCCTCAGCTTCTTTCCTTCTTTTTCATAAATTATTGAAATTACACAAATGATGGGAAAAAGTCTTTTCTTGTTGCTTGAAGTTTTTGAAAGCTCCTATCTGAGCCCACATTCCCCTTAATGAGTGTTTTGAAAAATATACCAGGATAAAGTTGTCATTTGAAAGAGAGAAAAAAACTAGAAACTGTAAACTGCATTGTACAGGAAAAAAATATCTTTTTACAGAACCCACTTTGTACAAAAATAAGTTGTGATATGAAGATACCTGAAAAATTAATCAGCAATGTTTTCATCGAGGTCAAATTTGTCTGAATTTCTCCTTGTATTTTATCAAGGTTCTTGTGGGAGGAATTGGTAATAATTTTGAAAATTCTTAAGGGAGTGAATGTCACAAGTGAGAACGTCTAGTCTGAAGGTAAATGCATTATACACTGACACTTGTATGTAGTTCAACGAGCACACTATTATAGTGACAGGACAAAGGTGTTCAGATCAAATAGGTCTTTTCCAAAAATCCAGTAACAACTCTTCTTAAGCACAGTCTTTGGGCTTTTCTGTGTTCAAAAGAATAATGTTTTGGAAATCTTCATGTAAGTAAATTTCTTTCTCTTTTGAGTGGTGATTATGTATGTATATTTCCAAAAGAGGTCTTTAAGAGTCTCAGGCACTGATCAGTATACCTGAGTTGGTGAACTGTATTAATTATGGTGACCTCAACTCAAAGAGAGAAAAAGTAACCTCTATATCTAACTGCGTAACCCAAAACCTGAAAATAATCAAGCTGGTCATAAGCCAGAAACCCAACTGTACTTGCTTATGGCAATCTAAATGAGAGGCTATGTGTCAGACAGAAAGGCGTTGGGACGCAGAGGGTTATCAGACGTGGTGAAGAATGCTGGGCAAAGGTATTCTTGGGAAGGAAACGACAGTATCATTTGAAGCAATGTTGAAATAGTCCTCTCTTAGAATAATGAAAGGGAGCAACACTATGTGAAAACTCAGTTAATCAAACTGTCTATCACTAAATATAAGGCTTAGCTGCTTCTGATCTTTGCAATGTCTCCTCTGGGAGCTTTCACTAAAGCTTCTGTTCAATAACTGCTCTGGAGGTTATATCTTCATTTTTGGTTTTGTTAAGAGAACCGAACCTTGCTTCTAATTAAGTGCTCTTACTGGTGGCAGCTAACAAAAACTCTGTAAGGAAAGGAAGGAAAACAAGGTGGAAAAGGAAGGATCTTTGGTGTTTTGCCATTTTTTGAAAGATGCTTGAGATCATTGCGGTCTCTGAATTTTCCTAATACAGAAAAAAAAAAAAGACAAAATCAATTAACTTATTCAGTTTGTCCACTAATGTTGCTGTATTAGTGTATGTTGCCTTCAGATTCCATTCAGAGGTTGAAATTATAATTATGTGATTATGCTGGGAAAATATCATCCCATAATTGTATTGATTTCTATATTTTCACCTGCTCATGCATTACTGTCCAATGTCACAGAATGATCAAGAGAAAACTTTCACCAGACTGAGTATGGCTAGTCTACAAGTTTTGGTTGAAATCCAAGCATGCTTCTGAATTTTTATTATTTTTAAACACAGACAGCTCTGTCATAACAGAAAGGAAGAAAATAATCTGCTTTCTGATATTCCACCGACAGAAACTGTAAGACTAGACAGTAAAGGAATGGGCAACTCTGTGTCTTTTGATCCTCCAATATTCAGGCTGTTCTGAGGATCTTTCACAATTAATTGGCATTTCTGTGAGTTTCTACCAGAGCACATAGCTTTGTAAATGCCATTGTTTGACCTCTTTGACAGTTGTGACAAAGATGTAACAAAATTGTTAAAGAAGAGATTGACTCCAAATATTTGCCAGCATATAGAATGTAATGATTTCCTTTTTTTTCTTTCTTGCCTAAGTGGTAAACAATGAACAGGATATTTTTACTACCACATAAGTAATTATGTCTATCTTACAATGCCAGCTAGACATTTCTAATACAAAATTAATTTGTTAACCACTCCAGGAAATTTCTTGAAAAGAACTTGGGACATATGCTCTGAAAGTTTGATTCCATTCTGAATAGTGACAGTACTAAAGTGTCACCTTTTAACTTATCAGATCTGCTCCGTATGTGTTCAGAGTTTTATCTGCTGACTTCTGTGGCAAAAAATATGTCTCTACTGCTTGTTTTAGTCATGTTCATCATCCAGAAGTGGCACAGCTCCATGAAGAGATCTTGATTCTGCGTCTTTCTGTGTATCTTTATCATTAGAAGTGTTTTCTGAGTTTTAATTAAAAGGATACATCAGATAACCTCAAGAGACTGTATCCAACTCAGTCATGTTGCGCTGGGTCAATATATACATTGATGCTGGTGGAATTACTGAGATACGGTAACAGACCTAATTAGTTCTGCACAAACATTATTTACTGATGGTCATGTAGCAGAGAGGGAGGATCAAGGCTGGCTTCAAATGCACAGTAATTTTTTTAGAATTGTTAGTGGGAGAGGAAAGGGGAAACAAATATCCTGCCTTTAAACAAACAGATTTGATCTGAAATGTCAGAGAGGCATTAACTTCGGAACTCCATGTTGCCACTTTTACTGGGCTGCTTTTCTTAGAATAATTCTATGGATTCCCAAGCAGTGGAAAGGGAGCAATTCAAAGAATGGCACCAAAGTGGGTGAAGCGTCTGGAGCACAAGGCTGACGAGGAGTGGCTGAAGGAGCTGGGGTTGTGTTGCCTGGAGAAATGGAGGCTCAGGTCTCTGCAACTACCTGAAAGGAGGTTGTAGCCAGGTGGGGGTCGGTCTCTTCCCCGAATAACAAGGGACTCGACGAGAGGAAATGGCCTCTCGGCCAGGGGAAAGTTGCACTGGTGAGGTTTATATTGGACATTGGGAAAAATTTCTTAATGGAAGAGGTTATCAAGCATTGGAACAGGCTGCCCAGGGAAGTGATAGGATCACCATCCCCGGAGGTGTTTAAAAGACACACAGATGTGGCACTCGGGGACATGGTTTAGTGGTGTACTTGGAAGTGCTGGGCTAACACTCAATGATCCTAAAGCTCTTTTCCAACCTAAATGGTTCTATGATTTTATGACATTGAGGTAATTTTAAAGTTTGTTGATTTTTTGTTTTTGACTTTGTGTAGCTGAGAAATGTTTAACAATCCTTTTGTTCAAATTTCTGTTCAGAATTTTGCCAGGATGTTATTTTTAGCTTGCTAGTGAGACTGCTTTGTGTGTATGACTCATGTATGCCACGGTGCTGAGTACTTATATTTATTATTTATGCAGCCATGAATATTCCATGAAATGGACATTTCTCTGTCACCTTCATTGGTGTCTGATGCTTTAGGGAGAGAAAAGGTAGCTCTAGAAAACAGCTCTGTATTTAAGTTGGACATCAAGTGTTCAAAACACAAGCATTGTTTTACTTAGATCCAAGTTGCATCTAAGCCTTCAAATTTTCTTACATGGAGTAACTGAAATTCTGTGATTGACCATGGACTGATACTGGGATGCTTGTTCTCTGTCCAAATGTCCTGGCTTGAGCACAATATAAATTTCTCACTAGGAAAAAATCAAAAACATTTAATCATAAAAACATTCTTATGATGCTCACATGCTTCAAAACTAATATTTTATAAATATATAGGTTGAAAGAAAAACACATAATGGGGTTAAATTTTTCTTGGTTTCACCTCTTCTCCAAAGCCCTTCAAACTCCCATAGTACATTTGGATTTTGTAATAAATTAAACAAATAGCAATTACATTCAAAGGTTCATAGGATTATACTTATGCCATGTTATTATTCAGTTGAATGTAGTTTTAGAAATTAGATATTGCAGGATTTTCATATTTTCTGCTTGCCTTGCCTTTATGCACCATTTAATTGAGAAATGTTATCTAGTTGCTGTTAGTGAAGTTTTCACCTAGGAGAGTTCAATAGGCTTTTGTGGGTAACTGTAGTCCACTCCCCTGGATGATCAGATTTTAGTGAGAGAAATAAACATAGTGGGAAAGGCTCTTAGGTGAATGGTTTCTATCTCGAAATGCTTTTCTACATTTGTATCAACTTTAATGCAGCAAAAGTGAAAACCCTTTCATGAGTGCTGTGATATACTGCTTTTAATAGCCTGGTAAAAGAGAAAAAAATAAAATTGAAATGCTAGCTCTTGTGACTGAAAGTATAACAGAACAGGACAGACAGGTGGAGGTGGAGAATCAGGTGAAGCCACCTCAGTGACTTCTAAAGCCAACAGTGTTGGGGCACAAGGTGGGTGTGACACCCACAAAAGAAGCTGTTGCTTTAAATCCATTCATCTCTCAGAGGATTACATGCAACTGATGTGACATTTGAATAAATAAAGGAATGCTGTATTATTCTTGCTTTAGCAGACTATTATAAGGCTCATTGCTTCAGGCTGTTGACCAGCTTGTTGATGACATTTTTGCCCATGCATTAGGGAAAACTGAATCAATGTTGGTTATTAAGAGTCCTTTTGTTGCTGTGAGACTCCCCTGCATATGGAATATGATCACAGGATCAACTATGATGTTCCCAGCTCTGATAGTGATTCTATGCATGAAGCAGAAATGTAAACAGCAGAAGTCATCTTCTGCCTCCCTCAAACTGTTTGCTGTTTCCTCTTATAAATTAAACATGGATCATTTTAAGGGTCTCTTTTTGGTTCATTGGGAAAAATTTTACTCTTCAGATTACAAAATTCCAGCTGTGGACATTGTTATTGCCCTGGAAATGTTCAGTCACCAGCACCTTAAGATGACTCTGTGTTCTTCTCAGGTGCTGTCTCTTCCAAGAAATAGTCCTCTCTTGTCCCCTAAAGGTTACACTCTGGATAGTCTGGTCATTTTTTTTTCCCCCCAGGAGCATGGAATTCACTTTACCTAACTTGAGCATTTAAACCTTAGGTGTTTTGGCAAAAAATGCCTATCTGGGCTTACTGTGGTCCATGGAGGAGACCTTTCAACAGGCATTTGTAGAAGATAGAGGTCTAAGGTACTGAAGACAAATTGTCCTCTTGAACATCTGTTCCCACTGACAACAAGCGGTCTGGTCAGCTAGCTATGTGTAGAGCCTTGCTATTTAGACTGAAGAAAATTGAGCCTATCTTATTTAATACTGTCTTCTTAGATAGCACACAGACCTAGACAACTTGTAAAGTGCAATTAATGGTAAAGCAAAACAGGAAAACTCACAATTTAACTATACACTTAAAAAACCTGTACGCCAAAATATATGGATTGCATTGATTCTGACAGGTTAAGAAGAACCTATTCCCTTCCCTTCCCTCATCTCTAGAAGGAAATGAATCCAAAGGAAATCTGACCAATTGCTTATATTACTTTTCTCTATTTTAAACACAACGTTGTCTCCTCTACTATATTACCTGAGATGACATGTATTTAATATATATGATTTTATTCTGAAGGAAGTAAAGGAATATGAGCCCCATTTCAGAGCTGATAGTATGACAGGCCAACTAATGCCTGAATTTAATCTGCTTTCTCATTCTGATATCACTATTTTTAGATGGTGACACATAAACTTAGAGGGACTTCTGGTAGAGACTTCAGCTAATTTCCACATATAGCTTCAAGCACCAGATCCCCCACCCCCTTTTTCTTTTTCTATTTATTGTCTGAGGAAGTCTGCTGACTCATCAGTCTTAGTTTAGAGGGAGTGCATTTTTTCCTTGGAAGGACTGTGCTATCCAATTTGAGACAGCAACAATATTTACCTACATCTTGAATGTAGCCTGAATGATCATCCAGTTTTGAGAAAAGAGAATATAAATGACTTCTTTATTTTTGAGAGATGAGAGAAAGAGATGTTTTAAAAAAATTGTTTCTTCCTCCTGTTTTGGGTTTTTTTTTTGGTTGAGTGGGGGGAATTTTCACTCTCTTGCTTTCTGTCCCAATTTTGCTTCCTTGTGTCTTCTATTTTCTGTGAAATATAGTATTTTAAGGGTTTGGACAATGTATTTTTCTTTTGATTGTGTCTTCCTATTTTGGCACAACCAAATAATTGCACCAATATCTACTTTTTAGTTTAATTCAGCAACAAACCTAGTGTGCAGAGTTTTCTGGTGGTGATTTTTCTCCCAGTTGACTCAGTAGTTTCAAGAGAAATTTTCTCAGTTATATAGTCCCACCCTGATTTTGGACCTGACATTATCACACCAGCACACTTAACCAGTCTTAGGTAGTAGAGAATCAGATAAAGCTTTGATAGTGGGGAGCAGAATTCAGAGCTTAGAGTGGGTGAACCACACTCTGGAGGCTCCTCGCTCCTCCCTCCCTATGGGAGGGTCCAATGCTTTGCTGGTGTACCAAGAGTAAGATGTGATGAATCTGGGCCAATGAGTCTCTAGCCAATTAATTAGATGCTAACAAAGAGTGAACGGTTGCAAAAGTATAGTTTAATAAGTAATTCAGGTAAAGATTACCTTTTTTGTGTTGGGAGTGTGGCAGGGGGAAATGCTGTGCACACTAACACAGATACTGGGGATGCTTTGCTTTCATTGAGAGCCCAAGTCAGCACTGGACTTCCTAAATCTATCCCACTGACACAAGTACACGTATCATTGTGCATGGGGTTAATAATACTTCTAACAATGTGATCAGGGGTTTCCCATTATTTGCAGCAAAGTTTGGGTCAAGTTCTGAGTTAAATTCTTCTTTTGGTTGTCAAGAAGTCAGATTAGTTAAGAATTTAGTCTGGTTTAGCTTCTTCTTTTCTGTTACCCCAGGAATGATGTGGTATAAATGAGACTACTTCACTTGTACAGCCCAAGTTGCATAATACCCATGGGCATGCAGAAGCAGTCTTGGGATTCTCAAGGTTTTTTGGCAATTTGCTCAGACTTTGGATTTACCAGTGCAATCTTGGGTCAGGACTGACTGGCAAGTTTCACTCTCAGTGCTGGTTGGAAGAGAGAGAAAAATCCTCTTTTCCTCTTCATTTCTCAACCTTCAGCCCTCGGTAGGCACCAATAGGGGACTTCCAGGATCCCCTAAAAGGTTTTAAATGTGTCAGCTTCAGAGACTTTCAGCAAGACCTGCAATCCCCCAAGACACTGCTAAAAATCTCTTCCGAGTGTCTGTTTCTTTCCTCCTAGTGATGGTGGCAGGTTGCTGATCTCTTTGGAGCGGGTGCTGTGGTCAGAAAGGTGCTTGCCTCCCCCCCCCCAGGGATGAGTGTCTGTCAACAAGGTGGTTCATTGGCATTCTGCTGTGAAGATGGAAGAAACCTGCCTGTAGCGACACAGCATTGGCAAGGTCAGTGAAACAGAGGGGAGAAAGAAAAGAGTTTGCAAGGCTTTTGCTCTCAGTGGGGGAAATTAAAGGTGGCTTGTGTTATAAAATATTAAATAGTGATTTAATCAGCAGTGAGATATGTGAGCTTAATTAGAAATACATATTATTCTTTGACTTTAAAGCACAAAATGAAAAATTAAAGCAATCTTAGAGGATATGTAATCAGCGAGGAATAATATGTTGGAAAATGAGCCTGATGTTGTAATTGGTGTATGCAATTAAAATTAATTAATTTTAGTTAGCATACATGCATGCAAATATGAAATCAACGAATTTCAGATATTAAACTCATAATTATAGTGATACTATTGCCAAAGCTAGTGACAGAGGAATTGACTTCTCAGTGGTAAATACTTGCTCTTCAGATTTGAGGTCTGTTCTCTTTGCTATCACGTCAGGCTGAAACATAATGATTAAAGCTATTTGATCAGTCATGACTAAAAAGAATATTTAGATTCCCCCGCATTTTGACCTGTACCTCCCAGCTTCTCTGCTGTATCAGTTATACTCACCTATGGGGTAACTGCAAGACATTTTTCAATCAAGTGTGATTTTTCAATCAAGGCAAATTTAAGTTCCCACCCACTCGCTCAGTGGTTGATAGACTTCTCCCCCTCCAGATTGCTCTCCCTATCTCTTTGCTAATACAGACTTGAAGAGCTGTGCTGTAAGCCAACTCACGGAATGATCCAGCTTTGTGAAATAAATCTTCCTTGTTTCCCTGCAGATTCTCTAGTAACTATTCACCAAACAAAGTGATTTGCTTTATTTCACCTACAAATAAAACCCTCAATGCCAACAACACAATTACTCCGGTGTAGGGAGATTGTACAGAACAGCAGCCCTCTTGGCTCTGGTCAAAATTTGCTCTAAGTCTTTGCAGTTCTGTGCTTTGAAGACTGACATATTGTTATAAAAGCTTCTGCTTTTACGAAAGTCATCCAAGGTAACATAGGAACAATCTTAACACTGAATGATTATGGTGCTACTAAAATGAATAAAAAGTCTAAAATGACAGAAGTACTCTAAAACTACAGCTATTATTAAACATTAGATAGGGTACATTATGCTTTAACATTTTTTGATCCAGTTTAGCCTAGCCATCAGCAGCACATTAATCCCCTTTGGATTATATATGCAATCCAGAACAGAAAGCAGACTCCTGTTGACTCAAAGTGTCATTAAAAAAAAAAGCCTTTAAAATGGCTTTAAAGTAAACTTCCCTCTTCTCCCATGGTACAGACATGGAGAGGTACATACAAGGAGAATTCAAGGACATTCTCTAAGAAAGATGGGAAGGAAAGATGTGCTGATGCGTGAAAAGGTGGGCAGAGCTCCCTTGCTTCAGCCCGTGTATACCTGGCATGCCGAACTCTGCTGTGCCTTTGTTTTTCATTTACTTCAATATTCTTTCCTCTTCAGGCAGAAATCTAGTCACTAAAAAAGGGGCTCTGTACTAAAGCCTCCAGCTATTTGAAAGCAATCATTTCTCACATGTGGTACCTGTGAAAGCTCGCCCAGGGTACAGGAGGGAGGTGCATAGAGAGGGTGAGGTAATCTCTGAGGGGCAATTAGACAGGTTCCATAGCCTGTACAGCTTTGTGCTCAGTGCCTGTCGACTCAGTGAGGAGAGCTGAAGCTGTATTTACTCTGACTTCCTCTGCCTATTTTAGGTACCTATCGGTTTTGATTTTGACATCCCTTCCCCCTCCTTTGCACTGTAGCCTGTTAGCGTGTGCATTGTATGTTAAATGCAAATCAATGTATTGAAGGAATGATAATTAGGTGATGTAGGTAGTCTGTGCAGAAAGATCATGTTTGTGTAGAAATGAAACCTGAGCAGAGTTATACAATCTCCAGGAAACTGACTGATTTGTCTAAGCATTACCACTTTTATCCACTGCACGCAATAGCAACAGGAATCAAAGCAGCCAACTTTCCATCATCTCAGGACAAAGGTGCCTGTTTGATTCAGCTTCAAGGGCTGCATTCACAATCAGACCCCTGGAGATCCTAAAAGGCAGGAACCAGAGAGATGCTTCAACAAAGTTCATAGGGAGGAAACTGCCTGCATGGAAAGAAAAAGATTGAGAAAGGAAATGAAAAATGGGATGGGACACGATATGCTCTGAGGTCACAGAAAGGTCTAAAAGGGGAAGAAGATATTCAGAAAGACGCTCAGAATGGAAATATCGTTGCTATTAAAACTAAACAAAGACATTACTTAGGTTTAATGAAGCCGAATTTAATCAAGAAGGAATTGAACAAACTGTTTGATGGTTGCACATTGTAATGTAACAACCCAGTGTGACAGAGCTTTGCAAAACAGTGGAAAGGCTGTCCTTGCCTCCACAGGGATGAAGGTGGAGCAGACAACCTGTAGAGTGGCCCAGCTCCTTGTGATGTCAGGCGGGGGCAAGTCTCCAGGGCCCTCTTTCCCTGGCAAATGCAGATTTCAGTTGCTGGGACAGCATGGGAGAGGACTGCCTTTGGGTGCTGTGCAGCAGCCAGGTAAAAGTGAGAAGAGTCAAATTAGGAGCAGCTGAGTGATTAAATCTCCTTTATTCACTGGATCACAGCTCTCTGAAAGAATCTTCTGCATATTTTCTCTGGGACGCATGCCTCAGCTCTCCCGCCCACATGTCAGATGTCAAGTGTGCTCATCCCAAATTCTGTGTAGAGAACTGTGCCACTGTGCACGTCCTTCCACTGCACGAGCCATGCTGGTCTCAAAGGTTTGGAAGAGCAGACGTCTATCAGGCTGTGTGACACCCTGGCCTCCCTGATGTTTCCTCTTCCATCAGAGAGTTGCCCTGAGCAAGTGCTTGAAAAGTAGGGTAATGCAAAAGTAAATACAGAGCTAACAGTTTTCTGGGGTCAAACCTCTGAGTCTGGAGACGACTTTGTTTCCCACTAACGATTCTGCAGCTTACTGTATTTATGCTTGCTTTAGCTGCTCCACTTCTAACAGTGTGGTTCCTGGCATGCTAATCTAAGGCATTGAAAAAAGTAGGTGCCTCCTTGGTATCCACGCATCCTACTTCCTGCAAGGTTGCAGGAGGGTTGGGACACGCCAATGCAAAGAGAGAGCAATTTCAGGGCAGGGGCAACAATTCAGCCATGCTGGCACTGCGGATCTGCTGCTCTGCCTCTCCAGGGCTGGCCGTCTGTCCAGTGCTCCATGGCAGCTGTGCTCAGCACTGGCTGGCGTGACACTGTTTGGCTTTGCCTTTTGCCAGAGCAGTGTGTCTCAGAGAAAAACAAGAGTATCTAAGAAGATATCTACTTGTGCAGTGTTTCTGTGACAGGAGCTTTTACTCATGCACACCAGAATAGATGCCACAGTGTCTGACACAGTGGCCATGGAATTTGAACGAAAGGAAGAAGAGAGAAAAGTTTAATTTACCGTCTTTATATTTGGGCAGCAAGCGTAAAGAAATTACTGGTTTTGTTGCCTATATGGCTATACAGTCATCCTGATTTTCTGAAACTTCACTTTCACATGGCAGAATGTACGAGCACAGCTAGGTTACAGATTTTGTTTTCTTTTTTTTCTGAGTGAAAACAAACAGACTGGATTCTGCTGCCTTAGAATGCAGATGTATTAGTCTCATCAAATTTTACTATCAAGTCTGAAGGTAGAGTTTATGGCAGGCCATTATTCCAGTTTCATGCCCTGGGAACTTTTCCATGGCTCTTTAGGAAGCAATGCTTTTAAAGTCACCTTATTTTGCCCCCTTTTCTATCAACAACTGTTGTTGGTAGTTGCAGTAAAAACAAATTCTGATGTGTGAAAATAACATGCTATGTTTGCTTTTCAACATGGAGAGATTAAAGAAAATAGTGTGATAATTATTAATTTTGCTCTTTTAAGTGGAGCTACACATTTTTCATCTGTCCCTACTCTTCATTTTGCAGCAAAATTTCTATTTATCTCAGGTTCATCTGATAGGTATATTTTGAGGTTGGAAATTCCTACCCTGTTCCTCCAACCCAAGCACAAAAGAAATGCAAGAGACATAAACCTGAGTCCATATGAATACCTGAGGAAGGAAGTGACAGGTCATTCTGAAGCCTCTCACAGTCTCTTATGAGGGCAGTACTACAATTGGATCAAAAGGAATAAGCTTGCTTGTTATTTCTTGACTCACCTGATCCCTCAGCCAATACCCTTCTTTGTGGATATTGAAACTAAAGCTACGAACAGAAAGTACTTTATTGTTCACATTACACTATGTTTTAACTAGTCATCAATTAATTTAATCATCACCTTCTAATATTATGAAAAAAGAATATTTAAAGTCAGGGCATAGTGACATCAGTTCAGTGGAATTCTAGGAATCTAGTTGCTTTACCTGCTGCAGAGGTTTTGTGTCTCAGCCTTGTGCTTAAGACCCTATTGCCATAAGTGGAAGTGAGGCTTTGGAGACAATAGAAAATTGCTTCTGGAGCAAACGTGTCTTGCATGCAAGAGTGAGGCATTGGCAAAACATGAGGTAAAGTTACATGGCTGGCTGTACACTTACTCTTTGACTAAGTGAGGGAGCCAGATGAAATATGTAAACAGAAGAAGGGGTTTGTGTCAGTCAGGGATTGAAATGGGCCAGTATTTAATCACACTGTATTGTTGCTTCTCAGAACATGAAAGAGACGTAATGACACTTTCCAAGTGCATAGGCTGCAGGAAAAATAGGTTTCGTTAAGTACTCTTAAATTTTCATTTTGACCCCAGGTAATAGTGTAGAACAATGGTGATCATGGGTGTTGAAAAGCCAGGCTCCTGCCAATCATAACATTTTCAAAAATCAGCTAGGTTAATGTGTTTAAATTCAAGCTGAATGGATCATTTAATCTGATGCCTCCAGGAACAAAAAGAAAATACCAAGTATTGTGTGACAAATGAAAAAGCTTTAATTCTGAGAGTATCCAGCCTGCATTTACTTAAATCTCTGGTGCTGAATTGCCTTTTGGAGAAGGTACTTCCTGAAAGTGCTGAGAAGTAAAAAGAGGGTTGGAGATGAAGGAACACAGGTGGAAAGTATATTGTAGAAGGGGGAACTAAGGATTAGTGGGGGAATTACATGCTTATTACTGGCTGCCTTTTAGTCATTTGTGGGCAAGTTAAATAGTCCTATGTCATATCTGTGCCAGGATCCTAAATATTTCAAGTAGTTCTGCTAATGCCACTATTGAGGAAAGGATGTATGGTTTCCTGATAGGTCTACATGCCTAACTTGGAATATTTTCCATTCCATGCTGCTGGAGACTCATGCACACAGCTTCCCCAGGGCAGGACCAATATGAGCCAGAGGGTTACTGGTGTGTGAGGGGGTATTCCACCAGCTAAGGGTCTCCAGAGATCAAGGGCCTTTACTCTGGGGTTCAGCTTCTCATCAGATGGGCTTTGGGGCTGAGACAATGCTGACGCCATACTTAGGACAGCACCTCAGTATGCTGCTCAGTGTCTTAGCAGGCAGGTAACAGGAGAGGCTCAAAGAACACCTGGAAGCATTTTGGTTGGCACAGTGTATCTTAAATCAAAGCTCTGGGCATGTAGGGCATATGTAGGGCATTTTCAGGTGGTTAAAACAGTTGCACACACCAGATCCTCAGCTGTGCATCTGGAGGCTGACCTGCACTAACTTAACATCACTGCAATCCTTCAGGCTGAAACTCCTAAACTGACAATGTCAGACTTCACATTCAAGGGTCTTAGAAGCCTTGGATTGATTCAACATACACAAAACAGGACTTCTGCATCAGTTATGGTTTATTTAAAATCTATCATTATCAAACACAAAGGTGGCAACATGCCCCCTCCTTTTTTTTTTTTTCAGTTGCTTGTAATTTTGCTAAACTGCAGCAATTTGGGCAAAAATTTTTCATGCTTGGTGTGTGCCTTAGGCTGATGGTTTGATGATTTTGCTGGTCCTTTGTTTTCTGCTTTCTGATATTTTAAGGAGCTTTATATATGTTTTCTCAGTCTCAGGATTTAGCCTTTCTGTCTCTGCTAAAAGCTGACATTTTTTTGACCATTACTACTTTGTGCAAGAAGAATGGACGGAAAGTCTTTCATCGTCATTTGAAGGTTAATTGGGGTGTTCTTTGGGGCATTCATCTTGGGACAGCAATGCCCAGATAACAGAAGAAAAATGTGCTTCACCCAAGGCATTGACCTGGTAAAACAATGGCCTTTGATTGGGCTGAGAATTCAGAGCAATTTTCCTGCTTCCTTGAAACAAAGGGAGAAGCCTCCAACTGCAATGCAGATTCCTTCTGTGTTAGACCCACCTCAAAGATCACATGCAACTCTGCTCATGCCCCTGTGCCCGTTTATCACCACAGATCTGATCACTGCCAGCAGTTGGGGTCTTTAATCTGATAAATCTGACAGGAGATGCTTATGCATACCATTAGGAAGGCAATATTCCATATGCTCTCTAATTGGTTTGAATTTATCCTATTATTTCAGCATTTAAATGTTGCTGAACGTAATTTAGATGTGTCAGGCTCATAAAGTGTAGGCTCTGGTGGGAGTTCATTATTGAAAAAAGATACATCCACCAAGGCTTTTTCTGGCTCCAGGCCCAAACCCTCAGCATTTTGCTTACCTCACGTGTGGCTTTTGTCTGCTAGCTATACCCCTATATCCATGCTGAAGTCATCTCTGACATATTCTTTTCATCTCTTCACTTTCAGTATATTTTTTTTTCCCATCTCACAGAGTGTGTATATAATTTGTTGATGTAAGAGAGCGATAGCTCATTCAGAATGTAGAGCTGATGTAACCAGAGTAAACAAAACACCCTTTCATGAGAACACTGGAAAATGTGAACATCACCCTCCATACTGGCTAATGCAAGGAAACCTGACAGTCAATATCTTCTAATCTCAGTGTTGTGACCCATGCTCATATCTAGTTATTGAAACTGATGAAAGATGAGCTCATTCTTCCCTCACGGGAATGCACGGTCAGTGGACATGACAAACACGGAGAGTTTTTCTCTTTTTTTTCAGTCCCATTTGAACTCTAATGGGACAATTTGGAAGGCAATAAAAAGGTTTGTGGCTGCATGGTTTTGTGACATATTCCTATAACTGTAAAAGTCTCCCTAAAGAACATCTTGAGCATGATGACAGAACAGATGTGAAAGCATGCCTAGTGCCTTTAACACATATGCACTTACATGACACAGTGGGTAATGAATGACTCAGACTCTAAGGAATTTATTCTCATCATTCATCTCTGTAAGAAAAGTTTTATATGGTTGTCTATTAGTAAGCAGAATTTAATCCATTGCTGCACTTTCAGAAGCAAAAATCTTTATACCCACACCACTTTATATAGCCTTTTCCTTTTATGAGTTGCAGTTGTAGCCTTAATCTCTCAAAGAGGAACCAGTTTCTCTATAAGCAGATTTCCTCATTTCAGCAGCTTTGTGCAACTTCTTTAGGACATCGTCACAGAGCAGTCTGGTAGTAAGGCCAACAAGGCCGTTTAAGGACAAATAAGTAAAAAAAAAAAATCATGGGTGGGGTAAGACTTTTATTAGACTTACATCAAAATAAAAACAAATAAGCAAGTGCCTGCCTGACAGCTTGCCTTGCTTGTGTTGACCATCTGATTTGGCTAGGAGATGCCTACAAGAGACATGTTGTAGACACCTACAAAACAGTGACCTTGCAGACGTGCATGAATTATGATGAATAGGACTTGCAAGCAGGTTTCAGGCCTCACACCTCATACACTTTTCTCACATTTGCCATTGAGTTAAACTTGTGATGTGGGGAGGAAAGAACTCTTTCTGGATATTGAAAAGGAATATGTAACACACTTTCTGCCTTAACACTTACTGTCTTGGTATCACATTTACAAAGCAAACCACCACCTTTTAAATATTCCTGAACATGCACTTTGGACATAGCCCTGAATTTCTTTTCTTTACTCTTGAGAAAACTCCTGGTCCAAAGACACTAGGATGGATTTCTTGAGAGTAGGTGGGTGGTGATGTTCTCCATTCTCCAAGTTGTCTGTCTGCACCAGTTATAGATGCATATTGAGTCTGAAAATCCTTGCTCTCTGGGCAAGGAGGGGTTAGCAAGTAGAGAGAGTAGGTGCAAACCAGGCTTCCTTTAATTAGCATAGTATATTTTCATTTATCTAGAGTTAGGAAACACACAGATCATGAAGTTATAATATAATAAAAGCCTTTCTGTATATTTATTCTTTTCTTAAAATGTTTGGTGCAATATGTACTCTGCTCACCTCCATCTCTGGCATGAATTAAATAGAATTCCTTGCTGGACCTTCTTTTTCTCTCTTTTGCCCATCTCTGGCAGCATGATTCACTGTCAATTGACATTCTTGTTGGTAACTTACTCTCTTCTCTGGCTTGAGGCTCTATAACTGTTAAATAACTTTTCATCCTGTGCTTAATAATAGAAAACCATTTTCATATCTAGGTGGACAGATTTTTCATAACTGGTAGCCCAGATAAATCCTTTGAAGATAAATCTTTGAAGTTGTTCACCTGAACTGTTTTATCATTGCCTGTTTATTCTTGTTTATAATTTCTTTTTGGAGGATTTAACTATTTGTATCCTTTGGTTTAGCTCTGGCCATAGAGGTGGGACAATATCACTAAGATAAACACACAATATAATTTTCCACACCAAGTTGCTGCACTTCCTCCAGGGTGGGGAGAAGTTTTTCTATCAGTCCCCAGTCTCTTGGAGATTTTCTACCAGTCTCCAGAATGTAGAAATGTCTTTTCTTTATGTAGAATCATAGAATCCTTCATATTCACCTCTAAACCTTATCCCCAATTGCCACATCTATGAATTTTTTTATTACTTTCAGGGATGGTGATTCCAGCAGTGCTTGATGACCCTTTCAGTGAAGAGAAGTTTCCTAATACCTAACCTAAATCTCCTCCAACACAACTTGAAGCCATTTCCTCTTGTTCTGCTACTTGTTACCTGCGAGGAGACTGACACTCGCCTTGCTACAACCTTCTCTTAGGTAGTGATAGAGAGCGTAGTTATAGGTCCTCCCTGAGCCTCCTTTTCTCCAGCTCCCACAGCTGCACCTCATAAGACTTGTGCTCCAGACACTTCACCAGCTTTGTTGCTCTTCCCTTGACATGTTTTAGCACTCCAATGTCTTTCTTGTAGTGAGGGGCCCAGAACTGGACAGAGTACTGGAGGTGCAGCCTCACCAGTGCTGGGTACAGGGGGGCAATCATTGCCCTGGTTCTGCTGGCCTCTATTGCTGATACAAGATAGGATGTCATTGGCCTTCTCAGCCACCTAGGAAATGCAACTAAAAGCATAATATGATTTTCATTTAATAAATAACTTTTGTTTCACAGGTCTTATGGTTGTATCATCTCTTTGTCTTTGACTGATCAATTTAATGTGCCTTATGCAAAGTACTTTTCTTTCAAGTATTAGAATTAAGTGTAAGGCTTTTGAAATTTGTATCACAGAATGCCACCACCATCACCTTTTGAGCACCGTAGTTTTAAAGGGTTTTCTTTCTTGTAGTTCACTTGGACTTCTAATCAGGTAAGGTTTTTTATTATAATTTTTACTTCTCAGAGGTGGATGCATTGGACAATGTGCAGATGACAACATAAGTAGTGTCAGAAATCACAAGGAGAGAGATGCTGGAGCAACCCTTACTTTCTTCATCTTTCTAGAAGTCTCTCTATGTGAGTATGTGTGAGTAGGACATACACTTGCAAATAACTGGTCTTGATGCATGGGAAGTGAGTAGTAATAATGAGTGATTTGTAAATAGTTATATACAGGATTTGAAAATCTATTTACCTGTGGGATATGCTGACTGCTGAAGAATGAACAGAGTTTTTCTTTGGCCAAGGGGCATGGTGTGTGCTGCAGTCAGCGTGAGCTGAATTTGATGCAAGGAAATGGTTGGAGAAACAGACAACTTCTTTGAATAGCAACAGGTTGATCAAAATCTTCCAGGCTCAGCAAGGAATTCACAAGTCACTAAGATAATTAATCGTGTTAAATGAGAGAATGAGACATTTGGATTTACAAGGAACAACAATGTATTTTTCAGTTTAAATCAATCACTGCTATTGTTTAAATGTCTCAGTGACATTGGGGAAAAAGATGAACTTTGTCTTTGGAATTTTAATAGTAATTATAAATCTCCATAATAAGCATAAACAAAATACAGTATCTTGCCAATCAAACTGACTAATGAGATCAGCAAAAGGGTGGATAGCCAGGGAAAAAAGCCCACTTGACAGATAGGTTCCTACAAACTCTTTTGAGTGTACAGGCAGCACAAAGGAAAATGAAAATATTTTTTAATTCTTTAGGGCAAGGATTTTAGGAAATTGGGGCTTTTATTCATA
Source organism: Sclerurus mexicanus (assembly GCA_013396755.1). NCBI lineage: Eukaryota > Metazoa > Chordata > Aves > Passeriformes > Furnariidae > Sclerurus > Sclerurus mexicanus. Next base: position 2,590,486 of record VWZF01005531.1, on the reverse strand, counting down.
ACAGGATTATGTGAATGAAGCTCATCTTAAACAGTGAAAGGTGAAGGAGTTTTTTCCCAATGGCCTCCAGGCAGTTTGACCTCTTACATATTCCAAGGATGTATTTTTGCACACTTAATCCAGATTCACCCCTGACAGCAGGAGCAACCTCCTAAAGAGCAATTTCCTTCCCCATTAGCTTTTACCTGTGAGGTTCAGTGGCAGTAAGGTTTGTCAGAGCATGGGTACAGAGGTGAAATACAAAGGACCACCTAATCTTCCTGAGTGTACTGGCATTCCTAACACATTGTGTGTGTGGCAAAATGCCTTTTTTAAATGTCATGAAATGGTTGTTGGAGCTCTGTGGTCCCACAAGTAGCTGCACAGCTCTTAGGCAAGGCTGTATATTGCAGTGCTTGCCTCTCTGCAGTTATGTTGTTAAACACATTAAACCTGCAATGCAGCACAGGGGAGATTTTAACCCAAATGGATATGTTCAGGCAGATTTATCTTTGAATAGTTTTAAATAAAAAAGGAGACTCTAAGTATTTGGATTTTGCTTGGTCCCAAAGCAAATAATTTACACAATCACTAGTATCACAGAATTTCCATAAACAGCACAAATGAAGCAGGAGCTGTTTAAAGTTTTCCTCAAGTTTACTCCAATTTCCTAAAAACAAAAACCTACAGAAGCTGGCAAATCTGCTATGACTTCTAGGCTTGTAACAGGCTGGTTCTGCAGGGTTTGAAGATTTTATCTATATGACATACAGAAAAATTTAGAGTACTTGAGCCTTGTGGTTCCAAGCAAAGACTGTGTTTTCTTCATGCAGCCAGCTGAAAGACCACAAAGTTAGAAACAAACACATGCAGACCATATGTACGGGACCAAATCTGTGAAATACATACCTTTGATTGTAAGCAAAGAGATGCCCATGAAGCAGAGTGTGACACCATAAGCAGAAAAATTGGATTTAATAATGGTTTGGGTGGTCTGTGATAGTGCTTCTTAGATTGTGTACATCCTAGCAACACATCCTCTTGCTCCAAATATTCAGTCTACATATGAAATGTGTATATAGTCCTTTATATGCTGAGAATTGGAGTCATGAACAGGACTTTGGAGGCAATATTCCCTTTGTCATATAACATTTGTGAAATTGCTCCCATTGTTCAATACCAGGTTCAATTTCAGTCTGTACGGAGCACCAAAAATACAATTGCTGATAAAGCACAAAAAAGGTGAAACTAAAGATAAAGATTACTAAGAAATGCAGCAGACTCTCCATACTTCAGAAATAGTTTCATCAAAGTTACAGACCTTTATTAACATAATATTATACTTTATTAATGAAGCATTGAACCTGATTATAGGAATTACTGGGTGAAAATCAATGTGATGCAGGAGGTCAGAGAAATGGCTCTCAGTAGTCCCATCTAGCCTTAAAATGTCTGGGCTTAAGGATTTTCTAAAGCTGTAGTGTGTGCAAACAGATGTAATGTTGTTGATACTGCTTCCTGCAATCCTTTCTGCTGCTCATGAAAAAACACCTCCCTCACTGAGGATTTCCCAATGCAACCAAATATGAGTTTAATTTCTGAATAAGTGCAGATGTGACAGCTACTGTTTGATTGCCATTGAGAAGCTGCAGCCGCCCCCGTCCTGCCTGAATGGAGAGCAGAGGGTTCAGCCCAGGGGTTTGCAGGATATCAGCCTGGTGCATGACTGGATTCGTATCTTCGTGGGAGCAGAAAATGGAATTACGCAGAGGGGGAGGAAAAAGATGTCTTTGGGAAGTTGTTTCATAGCATAGCTCGGTCTCCTGGGAAGTGTGGGTTGGGAAGTGAGCGTTAGTCCTGAGGCAGATGAATTTATAGCCTGTCAAAGATAAAAGAAAGATGCAATATATAACAGCGTTGAGCTCGCTAATTATACGACAGTGCGGTTACTGAGTCTCTCCCTCTGGCCAGCCCTTTGACATGTATGTACATATGCTACCATGCAAGTACTTCCTTTTGTACGTACGCTGCTGTGGGGCAGAGTAAACACTGACCTGCATGTCCTCGGGTCACTCTTTTGCCTTGCACACTCTTCACCTGAGGACACCTAAGGACGTAATATGACACACAACTTTGGAGCGTTATCCTGTAAGAGCTGCAATATAAAGCCTACCACAAGTGTGAAATTAATTACCTTGCTGGGGCTAACACCAGACTTAGTGCTGGCAAGCTAAACTAGGCCAAGGTGAGCTAGGGATGTGATCACGAAGCGATCACAGCTGCTGTTTTACTCAGCAGCAAAACTAATAAGAGTCAAACTGCTGACACAACTGTCAGTATCCTGTTTTCCAAACCACACTGGTAGAGGATGAATTAGAGAATGAGATGGCTATAAACGGACTGATGAATTAAATATGGTCCTGGATTGAAATGGAAGTTTTTCCTTTCCTGCAGGAGTAATTTTTATTAATAATTTTCTATTTCAAAACTGTCAGGGCTTTGATGAAGGAGTGCACACATGTTAAGCAGAGTTCAAAGGAGTGTTTACTTTACTGAGGAAAATGTATTGTTTTGTTACCGGGCCTGAAGTCATTTGGAGAACTGAGAGGTAAAGAATTTTGCAGGAGTGTTTGGCAGGATTCAATTTCCTATATTTTAAAATAATTTTTAAATATATATATTTATATAGATTTCCCTTGTGTGCAAGCACTTACATTTCTGAATTGCAGTTCCAAATGATACAACAGTATTTTTGGAAATAAGTGTTTTCCCTCAAGCTACAGTTTCCAGTTTTTGCTCAGCTCTAGATTTACAGGATGTCTGTGGGTGAAAGTGAGAATTAGGAGTTGGGAGAAGAGTTTCTGAGAAGTAGGTTATCTAGGCAGGACCATATTGGACTAACTGAGGTGAGGACAAAGACTTCAGCAATAAAGATATTTTTGCATGATGATACAAGATGCCTGTAAACTCAATGAGATCTTGACTAAGTGAAGCCTTTTCTCTGAAGGGACAAAATGTTCCTCTACACTCCTACCACTCTGTTAAGCAAAACAGGTCAGCTCCTCATTCAGGCATTGGATTCAGGTTCCCATCTTCCACGTATTCACTAACCACTTAAAGAGTGCTTTCACTGCTTTACAGAACTGTCATTGTCTTCAATTATATGAGGGTATGTCCTTGCACTGTGGTGTTGCTTCTTGTCCTGCACGAGTATCACTTATTAAGTCATAAATATATAACTGTCGCCAGAGTAATAATCATAATGACTGACACTGTGAGCTGATTCCTAGAGAACTGTTTGGTTTCTGTGTGTCATGAAAGGAGGTTGGGAACCACAGCCACCTTTTTGCTTACAGTGCATAAGTTTGCTATGCTGCAAAAATAAATATGGTGCAGTCCTTCAAAATTGAATGTTTGCTTGGACTACTCTATTATAGAACTAGTTAATGCATAGATATCGCATGCCTGGAATGGAAAATAATTACCTTATTGTTGAGAAATGCTTGGGTTTTGGTTGGTACCTGTATATAAATTAAGCCCAGTGCAGCATTTTCTGTGGAATCTCTCTTAATCTGAACTGATGCTTAAAATGGCTGGAAAGAACTCTCTGTTTTCAAGTATTAGCAAAAATCACTCATTTATTTACAGCATGCTGGGTGCATAGGAATCATTTCCGAAGTACACACAAGGTAGAGAGGTGCTACAGTTTATCCTATGATGTCTAACAATACATCATCTGTTACATCCACTTCCTAAAACTGTCTGTCCCATGGGATCTCCTTCAGTCACATCTCTCAGAATGGAGTCAGTGGTCACAAAAGACCACCCCTTCATTGTCCTCTTCATCATCATCTGCCTTTCTTGGAACAGCTTCAAGGCTTCTGAGTCTTCTGAGTAGTTTTGACTCAGAAGTAGTATTTGACTTTTTTCTAAGTACATTCTTTACAGACAAGATGTCCTTTACTAAAAATCTGTATCTGTTGGAATCCTTGACAAGAAATATTAAACAACAGTTCAGGAATATTGTACAAAAGTACTAACAGGCCAAAGGCACTAACAAACTGTACCAAAAAGCTATACTAAAATCTATATATGTAGATTTTAAGGCATCAGAACATTACTCCTATCCTGTGAACAGCTCTGTGTTGTGATTGGAAAAATCACTACATCCTTTTGCTTAAGTTTTGTGAACAAGGACAATACCTGTAGTTTGTTCTCCAGACTCTCCATCCCTGAAAGTGTTCAAGGCCAAGTTGAATGGAGCTCTGAGCAACCTAGTCTAGTGAAAGTTGTCCCTGCCCATGATAGGAGGGGTTGGAAGCAGGTGATCTTGTCTACCCCAAGCCATTCTGTGGTTCTATGATTCTATCATTCTGTGAAATGCTGGTATCTGCTCAGACTGCAGTGGGGCTAGGGATGTAAGGTAAACTGCTTGCAGCATAAACACTTAGCACTGGGGTCTCCTAAGTGACATGCAAAATCTTAATGCTAGTTAGACTAGCAGTCATAAACTTAATGAAGTTTACTTTGCCAAACCTATGCTGAAAGCATTTCTTATTAAAAAAAATGTATTTCTACTCAGCTGGGCCCCTTATTAATTGTGTGGATTTGAACAAATGTGTTCATTGTACAACACTTGATAACACAGCTCTTCTTATGTACCTGTATAGGACTGCAAACTAATACAGCTGCAGTAGCTTTTCCCTTGCATGGTTGATGACCAAGGAAAGTTGCCATTGCCCAGTATTATATGACATTTAAAAATAAGATCCTTTAAAAGAAAAAGAAAGGAGGGGTAGAGTAAGAAAAAGAAACCCTGCTGCTTTGTTAGGAGAAATTTTCCTTTGTGCCTAATGCATTTTCCCAGAACAATGTGGGCTTGGTCTGCAGTTACCAGAGCTGTGCCCATGGTTCTGGAAGATAATCCTCTACATTTGGCATGAATCCTCTCCTCTCACTCTTTTGCTTGGCAATGATGGAATTTTTCTAACTCTATAAAACTTGAGCCAGGAATCTCTCCCCCCACTCCGGTTTTGTCTCTGTGCATCAAATTGTCATTTTTAAAAGGCACTGTGAAGCAAGAAAACATTTGCTTTGGAATGCCATTATATGTGGCATTATCAAGATAGAGTGTAGTGTAAGGTAAAGATTTAAAAGAAAAAAAATATCTCTAGGATTCATTCTGGGAAAAAGAGGTACATAGTTTTAGGATTTTTATTTTTTTTAAAGACATCTAAGTCTATGCTTTTGACTGTAAAAGAAGTATGAAGTAAATGTCTGTTTTTAGCCAAACCTTTTTTTGGTGCAAATTTCACATATGTCAAAGAAATATCAACTAAGTAAGTGCTGCTTTCATCAGGTTACAGGGCAAAATGAAGGGGAAGAGAAGGAGGTGCAGAAAGAGGGGTTTTAGGCCATGTAAGGAACAGAGCCAAAGGAGGTCCAAATTGTGTCAAAGGAATTTATTTTTCACAAGCATAAGCGTAGACAAATCCTGCTTTCAGTATTGCTATTAGACAGGAAACTTCCATTTTTCTATGTAGTCATTTTCTGTTGCTGTTTATTGCTTGAATCTAGTGGTGTTTCACAAAGGAGTAGAAGTTATATTCATCTTACACAATGTGATCTCAAACTCAGTGAGTGCTTTCCAGGCTGAGCACTTCAGCTTTGCCTAAATAAGCCTAATTAGCATTAAAAAACCTCATAACCATAAAACTAACAATAACGAACAACTTGGTGCGTATGACTAGATGGCTCCACGTTGCATTATGTTGGCATCCCTAGCTTGCACCCAGGATGCACTTTGACAATGATGGCTTTGTCAGCAGACACTCATGGGAGTGGATATTTGCACCAACACTTGTGGCTTGTTCTCTGTCAGGGTTTGAGAATGAGCATTTCCTCATGTAGCGTGGAAGTGTGCAGTAAGAAGGTAGGAAAGAGCTGAGGAGAATACAGTTGTCTGTGTGTGGTTAAAGAAATAATATCTCTCATGTTTTCAGCATTCACTCAGTCTCCATTGCAAGGGTTTTCACCAGCATTTGAAAACTTACTTATCCTTTAAAAGGAGTGAGTTTTGCTTTTTGCAGTCGGCAGCAACAACTGAAAAACCCGCAGTACCAGTGTTTGTTTCCCCGTGGCTCGGCTTACGTCACTGAAACACAGAGGGGCGTATTTCGGCCAGAAAGACAAAAACACATGCAGAGAAGCAACCCTTTCCTGATGACTTTGGCTACCTGGAAGCTGGCCAGATTATGGGGTGAGCAGGAGGTCACGTTGGCTCCCTTCAGGCTGGCTGGGGACGGCTTGGCAGGGATTACCTGGCTGCAGTTATGCTGCCACTTCTGGCCTGAGTGACAATTTGGCAGGGCGCTCAGGTGCAAGAAGCAGAGCAGCAATCTGTTCCTTTCCCCAGCCCTCCTGCCCACAGCAACCTTATGTATTCTCACTCGAGGCTGGTGCTCCCTCCCTTAATTTGTGTGTGTGAGTGCATGCGCGCCTTTCCCTGCGGTAGTGGCATTTGAAAGACACCAGCGTTCGCTCCATCTGCCTCCTGTATCCGTACACGTTCTCATGGCACTGTGAATCCAGGAGAGATTTCAACACAAAAACAGCGGTCACCACTTTTTCCTTCTGTTTTTTCGTCTGATGTGTGGATGGCACCAAGGTCACTGTGCTGGCTCTTTGAGACATGCTTGCAAAGATTTGGCAGCCCACCAAAGATTGGTAAGAAGCCTGATGAAAGTGTTCCCTGGTTAGGCTTCCTGCACCCTTCCACTTCTAGCATCCTCCCAGCCCCTGACCGAGTGGTGAACCTAAAGTTATGTGGGTGCTCTCTGCTGTCAGAAATTGCCAGTTTGCCAAAATGAAACATTATGCAGAAACGCAGTTCAGCCCTTCATCGGCTGAAGGTGTTTTAAGCTGCAGAGGGCAGTGAAAGAAGCTTGATGAGGGTGCAGAGGGAGAGATGAAATGGTGACAGACAAGAGGGGCTGGTGTCAGGAGATCACATTCCTTCACCTTGCAGTAGCCAGCATGTGATTTCTTTTCAGGCGTGGGAGTGTTCCCTTCAAATCCTTTGTCTGTCTCATTTTCAGTAAAATCTAGCATATGTGCATTTGGTCTGAGGAGGAGGCAGGGAGGGAGAAAGGCATGAAAAACAATTCCAGGTTTTTTCACAAATATTTTTGAAAGCTGTCTGTTTTTCTCTTCATCACAGTAAAAAAATTCTAAAGACTTTCTGTATTCCACAACTTTTTTTCACATTGTTTCCCTGCAAGCTAGCAGGGAATTCTAATATTCAATATGACCATTTACACAAGAGATATTGTGAAGAAAGATCTAATAGTGAGCAACTAAAACCCATGATGAGTAATCAGGAAACAAACACCATCAGTCAAACACTTAGAACCACACATTTTTGAAGTGCAGGTTTTGCCATTGATAATAATGTAAGAAATGACTGGTTGGTGCCTTATTCTTTGATTAGATATTATGCTGAGATTACATTTTCTAATGTAATTTTTATCATTGAAGGGCATTTGAATTGGGGCAGGGAGAGAAAATAATTTGGATTTCTTAGCCCTGAGACTATTACATTCCCAGTACTGCTTGATTTCACTGTGATCCAAGCCCTTTGTGCTACACCATTTTCAGAATTAAATTATTCAGGAATGTGCCTGGATTAGACTGCAAAACTGCATTGTGTTACTCATTATGTAATTAATAATTGAAATTTCAGTCTTATTAATATTTTCTGAAACACATTGCAAAGTTAAAATATAATTAACACATTTCCAATCAGTCCTGTCTTCTTCTTTTGTGCAAGTCATCAGGAGCATAGTGACACTTCCATTCTAATGACACATCCAGGAAAAAAATAGGCTTATAGCATTTCAAAAGGACAGACTCTGTAGGTATTAAATGGCTAAGAGAATTGGTTAGTGCCATTTTATAAGTTGCGTTATGCAAGAGGAGTGTGCATTTGAATGGGATTTGCAATCAGACAGAGAAGACGAATACTGAGAAAAATACATATAACACAGAATCCTGTGTATTAGAGGATAAAATCTTTTGAGGTCAACTGGCCCATCTGTGAGATTAAGGTAGTTCTCTGCTGCACCTCTGTTAATGCATTCCCTGCTACACCTTAGTTGTTCCAGCGAGACACCTGTAATACTCTCCCAGGGAATTTATTGCACAACGCAATAGACAGCCAGACTTCTAATATTCATACTACATCTTCTGTCTTTTCTTCCATTCAGTGCCCTAAAGAAATAAGGAAGAATGCTCCTGGAGATGTAAATAATATTTGAAATGGTGGTCTTACTGAGAAATAATTAATGTTTTCTTTGAAACAGTGGACCAAAACATAAAAAAAAAAAGTAATATGTTTTTTCTGTGTGCTTCTCTCTCAAAGTTTGCTGGTAGTCTCAGTATAGAAGGACCTGGGAAAAAAGCCATGAGCAATAAAGAAAAAGAAACCTTGTCCATATGTGATACTTCCTAAAGATATTTGGTAGGATTTTATTATGGAATACTGTTGCAGTTGGATGAAGTTTCAGGGAATTGGACTTCAGCTCCAGGTTTTGCCATAGGTTTTGTACGCCCCTTTGGAGACGGTGTTGGAATATGTAAAGAAGCTTCACGTTCCCTCAAGAACAACCTTGCTTTTCTATGCCATAAACTGAAAAGGAAAAACTGCTAATTTTAAGTGTTCTGGGCCAAGAAAAAATATATTCATCATAAAAGTACTGCAGCTAGCTTCAAAAATAATTGGTAGTTAATTTGTTCCCAGCTTTCTGTCATCCCGGTGGAGTTCAGGCAGCTGAGGCCAGACCACAGGGAAGAAATTATCTGTGTGGCTTGAAAATGGCAATGCTATTCTGATGAAGGCTATATTGGAAACCAAGCACGGATACCCTGTCTGGGGCTCACTTTTTGCTAAATAAATTCCATGCAGAGTAGTTATATGTCTGCCCTGGAAATAAAATGACAAGTGACCTGAGGTGTCAGAAATATGCTTTCAGATGGCTCAGAAACTGCTTTTATTCCTGCCTCACTTCAAATACCACCTAAATGGCAAAGAAGGTCTATAACTAAACTCAGATAAACTCACTTTAGCAGTCTGTGTGTGCATCTTCCTAGTAACTGAAGCCACCTTGCCAGATCAATATGCAGAAGAAACCTTCACCTTTTTTAATCACTCGTTAAACAAGTCCCACTTTCCTTCACCAGCTCCTCAGGTGATATCAAGAATCTGCTACGTGACCTCCGCTTTGGCATTCAACTGCACCTGCACAGAGCAAGTAAAGAGGGACATCCCAGCTATTCTGAGCCCAGTCTTGCAGTCTTGTTACACAGCATGCCACACACCTCATATCTCTCCCTTTTATTCCCCATCTTGCTTTCCATAGAGCTTTCTTCCGTAAAGTACCTGGAAAAGTCATCACCTGAGTGCCATACCAATAAAATGAAAAGCAACCTTGACCACTTTTAGCTTCATCAGTCCTTATTCATTTTCTCAGTAAAAAAGTCATCTTGTCTAGCATCATGCTTCAGGTTTTGCCAGAACTGTCATTCACTGTGTCTACCCTATTTGACATACCTGCTAAGGCTAAGAGTTAAATGAGACATTCTTGATTCTATAAATAAGCAAACTAAACATTGCATCTGATTACCCATTTTGTTTCATAGCCAGCCATTTTAGGAAAGGATTTTGGTAACAGGCATGATCAGTTCTTTCATTTAGTGTATGGATGAGTAGGCAAAGGTGACTGAGTGACCCGTGCCACTCAATTTATTGCTTCTCATTGGGGGTGTGGTAAATGGGTACCTTCAGTTACTGACCGGTTTCAGAGTAAAACTGGTCTTTTAATCTTGATTGCATAGATGCTTTTCATCTGAGCTGTGAAGCAGAATGTCTTATCACTTGCAGTGGTTCACAGCATACTTGTTATTGTGGTTTATGTGTTTCAGCTGGTGAGCAAGGTCTCAACTACTTTCACTCGCAGGCAGGCTCTTCCATCTTCCACAGAAAAACTCTGATCTCTCCCAGTTGCAGGTAATATTTCTTCTTATATTATGCTATTTCTTTTGGACTAATGAAAAAATATATTCATAGACATATATGCATGCATACATTCACAGTAAATATGTATATTCAGGTATGTGTATATATAAAAGGTGGTAAACGAATGTGGTATATGAGACATACATCCTGGATGAGGGACTGGGATACTGTATTTGCTGTGTGCATTATTCTGAGTCTCCTGTGACTAGTCTTTCATATTTCTTCTTTTTCTGTGTGGGAATAAAGGCTTAGTTCTCCTGAATTTGATGGATGTATGGAAATTTGACTCTTTTATCTGTAGAAGACATAATGTACAGACAGTAGCAAAGCAGGGATCCTTCCAGGGGTTTTGATTGGGTGTGGCACTGGAGCTCTGAGGGGTTAGAATATGTTTGGCATTATGGATAAGAAGTTCTTGTTTCCTCCCCTGACTACAGAACTTCTTGCAGCTACCTCGTCCTTAAAGAGAAAGGCAGTTTTCAAACAAGTTAATTCCTTGAGTTTTTATTGCCAGCAAAACATACTGGAAACTAAATTGATGAGACACTTTTAAAGGCTGTATGACAATAAGAAATGATGGCATGTTGGGCACCCATTTGGGATTAGGATGCATGACTGCACAGAGCCCAAAAGCAGAGCTCCTACATCTGTTTGTGCAGCTAGGAACGCTGTTTGACAAGGGCACAGGATGACGTTAGTGTCACAGAATTATTGAGTACAGCCTGAACATACCTGGCAGTATCCCATGACCTTCTCTCCTACTCCAGGTTCTCCCTGATAGCAGAACTGTCTCTGGCCGTAAGTTAGTTCTTTTTGATGGCTCCTAAAGTTTCTTGATAGAGAATATTAGGGAAGATGACGAAGAAAAAAATAAATTAATAGCCAGGCAGAAAGTTTCATTCTTCTTCCCTACTCCTATGTAGGCCATTTCAACAGGAGCCCAGTGGACTGCTTAAATCTCCTCTTAAATGGTAAAAATGTAAAGCTTATTTCCCATTGACTGGCATATTATGCAGTCACTCACATCAGGATAAAGCAGTTGGAAAGGTGTGGCATTCTGATTTGGTCCTATTTTTATTTGATTTCTGCTGGCTTTAATGAAATTATGTAAGGTTTGGGACAGTGGAGAAATGGAAACCATGTGTCTGACTGTGCCCATCACTGCCTGCTACTGAACACAGTAGGAACACTTTTAAAAATCACCATGTCTAACTTTGTTCACTGTGAATTAAGTTCAGCCAGCAGCAGAAAGCCTGCTTAGCAACTGGGAGGTTCACATATGGATAGGGAGGTAGGAATATTAAGAATAAACTTTGAAATTTAGAAGATGACCATTAATCTAATTAGTGATGACCACATCACTAATTACTTAGCTAAATAAAAATGTTAAAATACCGGAAATTTAAGTGATAAATACAGTTCTGGTGTGACTTAGTGTGCCAAGCTAACAGGAGGTGAACAGGAGCAGTAAGTTTCTTGAGCTTCCACAGAGCTGACATCTCCAGAGATCACAAGTAGGAGAATATCTGGTCCAATATATGCATCTATATGAGTTTTAAAATATCTAGAGGAGCCAACTGCAGTAGAATTGAGAGCTGCAAAAGCTGGAAAGTTGTTACTTTGGTAGGCGAATGGGGTTTTTTTTGTAGTTGTTGTTGCTCTTGTTTATTTTATTAATTTATTTAAATGTCAACAACAACAAAGCTTTATTTAGTCTGTTCCTCTATTCTTTGCTTAGGCAAAAATACCAGCAAATTTTCAACATAGGAGGCAGGGGAGCTCTTGTGAAAAAGGCTATATGTTGCTATATGTATCGTCACAATACTCTGATAAAGATAGTCCAAGCAGATCAAATGACAGTTTTATAAAAATAGCTTCTGCCCTCCCTGAATTCCTGACACCCTTGTCATAAAGAGCCCTGCTGGAAGCTGTGGGTTTGTTGATGTAGCAATCTGTAATATTTCTCAATATGAAGAGGAGAAGGACAGAAAAATGAAGCCTTTATTTTGACCTTATCAGTTGTAAAAACCTCACCTTATTTTGTAGGATAATGGCAGGATAATATCTATTATTTAAATTCCCTCTTTTCAGATCTAATTTTGTTTCCATGGTTAAATCAACCCTTTGTAGGGATTTATGAACACTCAGAAATTCCACGAAACCTGGGATTCAGAGAGTCAGAGAGGAGAATTAAAATCCTGGAAAGCCTGTGAATACATAGGCAAGTCACATAGATGGAAAGGAAATAAGTGTTTTAAAGAGGATTGCTGCCATGTGGAATAATTGCCAGCAGATGCATTGGGCAATAAATGAAGGAATGGTCTCTGGTTCAGCTCCGGCCCAAATCAGCAACTGTTGTTGTTCTGATAGCAGTTAAGTGGTCTGTGGGAAGTGATGTGGTGGTCTCGCTGCAGTCTTAGGAACAGTTTTTTATTACATGAAAGCACTAATGAGCTGAGCAAGGAAAAAGATGGTGGGGGGAGCTGTGGAGACTGAACAGCTTTCACCCTGCATTTCAGGGCTATGAGGTACAGGCAGGGTCAGAGGGAGCGTAGGAACTCAGTGGGCCAGTTCTACAGCTCTTACGTGGGTGACTTGGGTATCGTAGCCAAGGGGCTGACAATTTGGTAATCCCACAAACACCAAGATCACGGAAGGATGGGTGAGGATGGCAGACACTGCTTCAAGCTGACGGTATCTCTGGATCTGGATGTGACCACATATGTGCAAGTCAGGATGGTGCTGTTTTGGCCACCTGACCCTTGAGTCCCATACTGTTGCCCAACACAGGCCAGCCAGCTGGCAGTGGTGTGAGATGCCACAGTGGTGTGAGATTGATGGTGTGAGAGTAATGCGGAGGGACCAGGCACCTAAAAGAGGGCAGCTAGGCAAAAACACAGGCAATAAAGGCAAATGTGGAGGAAGACGATGTGAGCCACTTTCCCTCTTTCACCTCGCACTGGCAGCGAACTAACAGGGCTGGTGCTTCCGTTGAGATTTTAAGATGCAGCAGTGCTGGGGTCAGTTCTGGGGGCACCTTTCTACCAGCTCATTGCAGAGCTTCAGTCTCTCAGTTTTCAGCTCCTTGCATGCCTGAGAAAGGAGAAGGATGCGAGGTGCCTTGCAGCCGAGAACTGCAGTGCCTCCCAGGGGCGGCAGCAGCAGTGGCTGCTCCCATCTCTGCTCCCCCCTATATGAAATATGCTGTATGTGGTGCCAGTTTCCCTTTCTATAGGGAGTCGTTTGTGTTGCTTACATCATATGCTGGATTTAGACGACCTCCAGTGTTGCCACGGCAACAGTTTCTGCTTAAGTATAGGTGAGAATGTAAGTTAATTTTAAATAAGGCGATATGAAGGAGGGGGGTGAATAAAGCTCTCAAAGCACTTGAAGCTGCACAGATCTCTCTGTCTAATCAGTTTTGTAAGAAAGCTTCTAAAGCTAATTTCACATCCCTAAGCTTACATCCTCCCCATTAAAAAAAAAAAGTTTTGGGCATATTTCTTTGGACTGTTCCCACTCACGGTGGTGACAGACTCAGGAAGCCTCCAGCCCTGTCTCCTCTCTGTGTCCCCCAAGTACATGTTGCCAAATACTCTGCATGCAGTGGGGTCAGTAGTTGAATAAGACTTAGAGACAGCACATCCAGTTGGATGCTCTGAGTCTTCATGTGGGATTAATGCAGTTTTGTTGCTGCTGGTTGTTGTAATGAGGAGAAGCCAACATGCAGTCCTTCATTTTGTGACCTGAACTCTGCCCTCAGTGGTATCCTTAAAATCTAAAGAAAATGCATACAAATATAATGTAATTATAAATATCTGTATGGGTATATGTATGTATATTTATTGTGTTCTATCACTGGAAATTAAAAAAAAACCACAAAGCCACCAAAATACAAATATTATTTTTATAGTAAAATTATCTGGTGAAAAAGAAAGAGCTTTGTATTTGATAGAGCATCAGTATGAGGCGTACTGCTTTCAAAAGCACTATAGGATTGCCCCCTTTTGCTTTCTACCAGCCCAGTTGGAGCACTATTCCTCTCTCACTCCATAAATGGCACTTATCACTATTGTGCGCAAGTGTCTAGTCCATTAAATAAATATCAAGATAATGGCAGGAGATCCAGAAGCCCACTTAAACATTCACCTATTTTGTTAATGCACTGTGATCCACAATTTTTCAGAGCTGCCTTCTTAATATACACAATTTACAGCTTAAGAGTGGGCAACTTCAGCAAAAGCGAGGGGCGGTTTAATGCACACCCATGCATGACAGCGGTCATGCTGGCACCGAGGGCATGGTGCCTCCTCAGTGGCCTGGCACCATCAGTGGGGGCTGACTCTTCTCTTCTTATATCTGAGTAACAAGAGGATGCTATTTAGATTTTTGTCATGAACGGTTGCCTGGTAACCAGTTTTTGTAAATCTTTTGGCGGCACTGGTAGCACAAGTACCTGTGCCAAGGTGTCTGTGCCTTCCACTTGCCTGGAAGTGACAGCCACACAAGCAGAAATAAGGGCGCTCCTGCCTACTGGCTTATTCGTGGCCATCCATTTGCAAAGCAGTTAGACACAAGAGACTGAGGTAAAATTACGGTACTCGTTAATAAGCAGTGTAACCTTTTAAAACTTTCTTTTCTTTGCCCTGACTTTCAGAACTGCTTTTTCACTTCTTATCTTCATTTCATTTGTTTGTTTTGCCATGAGTCACTTCCCTGCTGCTGCTTAGCCCAAGAAAAAGCGTCTCTTTTCTGGAGTCTGAGAGAGCAAATTTCTAGCACATAAGCTCTACAGTACTACACAGGAGCAGTGCAATGTTATGGATCACTTGTAAAGACCTTTCTGACTTTCTACTCTGAATTTCTTCAGTCGCGTTTGGTGAACTCATTTATGGTTGCATTTGTGTTGGCCATGTATGCAAAAGGTTTAATTAATTAGCACATCACATGCTGTCAAGCCAGTCACAGTTAAAATCAGAAGATAAGAAAGGAGGTAACTGCAGACATAATGGTTGTTAGATTTCTAAAACCGCTTGGATTACATGGAGCTTTCATGCGGATTGGGCTGCCCTGAGAGTGCAGCCTGAATCTGAATTGCTGATCCGTGGGGGGCAGATAGCTTGTTGCATGACCTACAAAGAGCTGCTTCTCAGCATTGTGTTGGTGTAGGTATGTGTTTTAGTAGGTATTCTGCCAGCCTAAGCAGTCAGACAACTGGAATATCAGAAATCTTAACAGAAAGAGGTTCTTTGTGTAGCTAAGGTGTTTATAAAATAGGACTTCAAGGAAGGAAAGTAAAGCAATGGTGAGATGAGTCAAGTAGAGGCTCCAAACACAAAGACTGATGGGAATGGGTAGCTCTGAATGACAAACAGAAAGCAGTAACCCTGATATTGTTTTCATGGAAATACAGAGTACTGTGTTATGTGGCACTGACAAAGTGAAGGATGTTGGTGAGCTTGCCTGGAACGATGTTGCCTGACACCACTTTGTGTGGTGTCCAGAGTAATTCCTTCTGCTTATGGTATTTTTTTAATGGATGTATTTACAGCAAGGAAAGAGGAACTCACCTAAGTGTCATGAAGGCCACCTGAAATTGGCCATTCAATGAGGACATTCCTTAAAGGAAGCGTTTTGGACTTTCTTCTGTGCCAACTGTGTGGCAGGAAAGGCAGGCATCAGTGAGAGGTTTAGGATGTGTGAGTGCGGATCTCTGGTGGCATCTGCCAATTACTTCCAACTATCTGGCAGAAGGAGACTGAGAAGAGCATGCCTGTCTGTACCCAGTGGTCTACAGCTATAACAGAAAATCTGAGTCTACTGATAGCTGCTAACATCTGCTGTACTTATTGCTAACCCCCCAAAATACCTCAAGGGGACTTTTTATCGCATTCATGATTACTTACATTTAACAGTGCTTTCCCTATCAGTCACCCTTGCCACTTCTTATACACAAAATCTAGTGCTTAAGGGATATGTAAGGGCCTTAGGTAATTTCTCTCACTGTGTTGGAGTGTATCTCTCTTCTAAGCAAAAGCGACATGAGATGGAAAGAAGTCAAAGTCCTTGATTTCTGGTTGATGTTACTGGTAAATCATGTAATAATAAAACACAAAATGAAAACATATCTTTCTCGCTGAAGATGGCCATTTCAGACTGCAGAAAATTAGTCTGCTTAAGGATTGTATTTGAGAGAGGCTAAAATTAAGGGGAACACCAAATCATCTTCTGAATGAACTTGATGGCCTCCAGCCCAGGCAAGGAACAGAGACAAAAATGGTAGTTGGGAAGAAACAAAGAGCAGCTGTCTTTAGGGGTGAGGGATGAATATCTGGATTAGGAAGAAACAGGAATTGAAACTACCATCTTAAGTAATGAGTGGAGAATAGAATGATTTTTGAATGAGGACCCCATAGAGAAAGGCTCCAGCATTGTTTAGTGATATATTTCTAGTGTAGGAAGCAATGAAAAAGAAAGGAAACTAAAGAGGAACACTAAACATTCTGGGCAGGCTAGCAGGAAGAGAGAGAAAAAAATACCCCAATAAAAGTTTGTCTTCTGTTAATGTATATTTTGCTATTTGCTGAAATGAGGTATTCAAAAGCAATCCCATAGTGTCAGACTATAAACAGTCTTTGGAGCATGTGGTACCTTTCCTCTGCAGTACTTTATTCCATGTGTAGGATTTTGGAGGGATACAAGAGCTTCTTGAATAATTTCCACACCACCTCTTTCATTATAGTGTGAAGAGATGGAGGGAAAAGATCACCTTGAATCTCTATGAGGTGTTTGTATGTTAAAACTAGTCGCAGAATATGCAGCAAAATATCTACTGAAATATTAATGAATTGGGCAAGATATAATTTGCCAAGAAAGTAAATCAACAGGAGGATTTGAAGCCAGGAACTGCAGTTCTCATGAGCAGTATTGTGACTCTTTTGGATGTAAAGTAGAATATTGATCCAAACCAATAGTTTTTGTTCAGGTAATTCTCAGGATGTAATGGTGCAGAAAAATGTAACTAAATTCTCATTTGGTGTTCAAAGCAGGACAGCACTAGCATTTATGCCAAATTACACCATATGGGATTTTCACAATCAAAAGTCCACCTAGAGAAAATGTTTTCCCAAGAAAGAGATCTCTTTAATTTTCTGATGCTGTTTCTTCGTTTTATTCTTTTTGAGCAGTCACAGAGAATCCAGTTTCATCACAGCTTTGTGCTATGTAAAGTCTGATGCCTCAAAACCCCATTTTTATAAAGAGTTTCCTTGCTGCTACCCAGGAACACCAGTTTGTATCCAAGATTGGAATGTACTTTTCCCTTTCACTCTTGAATGATAGCCTTCTAACTGTATTATGCATTTCATTTCCTGTGGAAGAATTTCCTGTCATATCAGAGAGGCAAAGCAGCTCGCAGACTGTTGTAAAAGGTTCTTTGGGAATGGTGGCTGGAGTTTACCCTAGTGATGAGTCCCTGTTACGTTGGGCAGAATGGAATCCCTGGTTCACTGAATGTTCCTGCCCCTCTCAGCTCTAAGCCCATGAAGAAGTTCATACATGCTACTCCAATACTGAGCTAATTTCCATGCATCAATGCAACACTCCCTTGCACATTTTAGATGTGCTTCTTATTAAAGAACCTGTTGCAAGAATGCATGTTGCCTGGGGGACTGCTGGCAGAGTTTTAAAAGCCTGGAATACTTGTAAGCCTCTTTTGCAATATTTCCGTCTGGAGCTCACCTTTCATGCTGGTGGAATTAGAAATTGTCTCTTCATGAATCAGCAGAAATTATTCACCAGCTTTAAGTAGGGTTATAATTCTTTTTGACAGAGAGATAGAAGCGCTTGTCCCATTGCACACAGTCAGAGATCCTGCCTGCCTTGTTCTGTGTTGCAGAGCCATTCTTCTCAGTAGGGTTAATGGTGACTGATCCAGACTTGCTCTACTTTTGTGAAGGAATTGAGTTTTATTTTCTTCTCACTGCCTTTCTAGATGATGCATCTCCTTGGAATCAGCCTTCCCTTTCACAGGGTACTGCCAGCCCTATTACTCCATGCTTTCACTCTTTTGACTTCTCTGAATCCAAGGTGCAGGGAAAAGGTTTTGCTTTTTGTGTGTTATTTCCTGGAGCAGTTCAGACTGTATTAATTGCACACTTACTCCCCATGACTCACCTTTGGTGTGCAGTGGTCTGTGAGAGATAACATTGCTGCCAGCATAATTCTAGCTTTCCTTCAGCATTTGCTGCACACCGCCTTATTCAGGTGCCTGAAGACACTTCTCTTTCCAACTTGCAACTTTTATTTTCCTTTGTCTGAGACCCTCTCTGTCTTCAAGGAATATACCTGTATGACCTAGAAAGCAAGAGGGGAGCTGAAGTATAGCTCACCAAATAGAGAGACTGGGAAGGCATTTATTCTCTGTCCCTGCTTGCTGACATTTGAGTCCTGCAGGACCAGGGGCAGATGTCCTGGAGAAGCTCAAATTACTGTCTGAATGATATGGTAGACTGGATACTAAATAAAGCTGGCTCCTTATGCCAGTGGCACCAGTCCTGCCACTCTATCTGCAACAACATACCAAAGTATCTAGTGAAGCAGGTCAGCTTTCTTTACTCTTGGCCTGTTCTCTCCTTACCAGAGACCAAAAGCAGGGTGGATTTTAAATACCAAAGATCTGACAATAATATAAAAGCCTGAGTAAAAATGCATATGTTCTATTGAAAATTATGGCCATGAGTTGATCAAAGGCTGGTCTCAATGTGAAACCAAAATCGGAGAGCCTGGGCAAGCCTGCAGTGATTCCTTACTCCAGTGTGGTCCCGGCTGCTTTTCATATTGCGCTCTGGCCTTTCCTGTCACCATCAGCAAGGATTGCTAGGATGTCAAAAAGAAGGGAAACCTACAGTGCTGCAAAACCTGCCAAACCTCAGGCACATGGCATCAGGGTTTACGATGTGTGACATGTTTCAGTTGAGGAACTCAAAAATACACTGAAAAAAGACACACGCTGAAAACTGTGTTAAAGAAAATTGAAAAATGATGTGAGGGTCTCTTTCATGCAATAACATATCTGCAGTCTCATTTTAAGAAGAGCTGGCAGGGAACTGGTTGTTTTTATATTCAAATGTATATGAATCCAATGGTTTTGAGCTTGCTTTTGTCTTTTCTACTTTAAATTCCCAAAGGGAATGAATGCAAAAAGTGGTGAGAAGCTAAAGAAATGAAATTTCAGAAGGGGAGCTGGATAGGGAGAGGATTGTGCACAGTGTTTTTCCTGATTTTTTTTTTATATGATGTATCAAATGAAATATAAGTTGAGATGAAATTTTGGTTTGAAAATCAATAAATAAAACTATGCATTCCCAGAAAGCATCAGAACAAAATGCCCTCAAAACCAATGTGATTCTGTTTTCCATCTAGCTGTCCACAAACTGGCAAATCCTGCTAAAAAAAAAATAAATTGTAGCTAGTTTTGTGATTCCATGAGATTCCCAAAGGTGCTTGGTGAATTATCCAGCTGTCAGGTTCATCTTTGTGCTCCATCTGCATCAATATTTTGTGTTAGCTTGGCACCTTGAGCACAATCCACAACAATTTTCCCTCCCTGGTGCTCTTGCTGCCCCGTTTCCATGGGAGGTGACTAAGACAGATGGATCAGAAGACAGCTAATGCAGGGCAACAGCCAGATCCCTGATGTGATCTGGAGTGCATCTGGACTGCAGCGTAAGACATGTGACAGCAAGTTCCATACTTCACTGCTTTTATTATCAGAAACTGCAGATTTCAAATTACAGTGCTGAGCTGAACAATTACAATAACGAGGGAACATAAATTTTGGTTGTAAACGAGCACTGTAACTCAAGATATCTGATTGAAAGGGAAAGGTTTTTATGCCTTGAGATGGAAGGCAACAGAGCTGGAGTGGCACATCTTCTGGACCCAGGTGACACATAAGGGGAAGAAGTACCTCCAATCCCCAGTCTAAGAGAGGGAAGAACCCACACATGCCTTTCTTTTGTTATCATGGGCAAATAATGTTTGTGATCAGTGGGCTTAAAGCGTATCACTCAAGTTATAACTCAAATGCTGTTACTAAAGGCCATCCACATCAGAAAACCACAAAAATATCCCTTCAGTTGAGAGCTGAGGATTTTTTAACACAAGCCTAGGCTAAAGCTCTGCAGATCCTGACAGGTTTACACTCCCCACACAAATTTCATCTTTTTGTGTGGTCATCTGGTTGCCTTGTGCTGCTCAAGATTTATGTCACGTGTATCTGCCTTCCCCTTGATCTACACTAACTGATGTGAATTAACTAAGCAATGAAGACATACCTTTGGAGTTAAAAATTGTAGCGAGGAAAGATCAAACCAGACTACAGAAAAGACTAGGAGCTAAAACTAACCATTAAGTATTAGTTCCAGATGCTTCTAGGTAAAGGCTAAGGATTAAAAGAAATCATGGCAGTTATGCCTGTAAGTGCAGGAAACCGTAAGAAGGCATGGCTGAGAATGCAGCCAGGGCACGTCTGCCGCAGTCTCCACATTTGCGCTCTCTGTGATTTCTTTGCTGACCTTTGGGACATCAAACGGTTGAAATTTCTCCTTCAACTGCTCAGGAAGGAAACCCCTGATCGCAGCTCATATCACACATTTCGCTGACCAATACTAGTAATTCTAAAGTTGTATGTTTTTGGGTTTGTTTTTTTTGTTTGTTTGTTTGTTTGGGTTTTGTTTGTTTGTTTGAAGATTCTCCCATGGGATCACCTAACTCTACAGCCTCAAACTTCAACTTGGCAGCTAATCTAAAAATTACTTAAGGAATAGCCTGTAATAGATGGCAAAAACCGGAAATAGAAGTGTCGTGCATTTATTATACAAACAAAAGGAAAAATTAATTTCTGTAACATGTTATTTTCCCCATCTTAATTTTAGATTTTAGACATCAGAGAGAGTTACTGACAGGAGCACGGGCAAGAGATTAGAGGTTTTCATAAATGGCAGTTGCTGTGTTTGCTTTGTTAATGTTGGGTGAAATCCTGATCCTATGAAAGATAATGAAAATTTTGATACTGACCTCAGTAGGACCAAGAATTCAGTTCTAAAAACCTGGTGATCTATTACCTTTTGATTCAATTATTTCATTGTTGTTGTTATTATTTCTAAACATAACCTGTGCATTATCACTTATATCTATCAAATTCTGACTTTTTTTCCCTGTGGTCCTGATCCTGATGTCCCATATATCAATTTGCATGATATATTCATCTCTAAAATAAATATTTTCTTTTAATTCCATGTTTTACAACATGGAACTGGTAACATGAGCTGCACACATAGTACGAATTCTTATCTTTTTTGGATGATAGATGCTCCAGAGGGATCTTCCGTGATGATTCAGGTTGTTATTCTGCACTGTTTAAAATACAGCTGATATTTCAATTAAAATGTTGTACCTAGGAAGCTTTGTGACCTCACTTCTGAGCATTTCACATCAGATTTGTTTGACAGGACCAATTTGACATTGCATCCATTCTAGAGTGCATGGGAATGCAATTATGTGTCAAACTTTCTGAAATCCTCAGGGACCGAGGACAATCTGTATTAGACAGGCACTATGCTGTTTTGTCCTCCAGATTTTTATCTAGACAGGCAAATCTAGCATTTTCTCACTTTTTCCTCTGTCAATTAAATGTAGAAGTTAGAAATTTTTTATGAGAATTTTTTTTATGTAGTTAACTATTCAGAGAAAATCCATTTGAAGACATTTGTCCTTGATAATACAATCTGCAATAAAGGATGCAAAAATTATCTGGTAAGAAGATATTGAATTTAACTTTTACAGCTCCCACATATATGACTGAGTTATTTCAGTGAATGGGTTCCAGGTAGTATTAAAAGTCCATTATTCTTTTCAAAAATCACACCTGTTGCATGAAAGTGTCAGGATATATTTTAAGTGGGATCTCGAGGCTCATTGCACTTGCTTGCTTGAAAAATCACAGAACTGTTATAGAAAATGGAGCGGCATTCTTTCCTTAAAAACATGATAGTGCCCCAAACTCCAAAATTCCTTTAGCAACCAAGACCTTTATTTTCACACATTTTCCCAATTAACATTTCATATGCATGTTGGCAATTTTAGAAAACAGATTATTAATCATTCTATAATGGAAAAAGTATAAATGCAATTCCTAAATACATTTACATTTCCTATTTAATATACAAATCCAAGAATGAATTATATGTTTAATGATTTTAAAACCAGGGCTAGGTTATTTCTCTTGTTTTTCTGATTGACATTTTACTATATCTCCATGTCTTTATGCTATACAGAAGCTTTATATCTGAGGCTATATTCTGCTAGGCAGTACCACTCTTCATCCTCAGTGATCTTCTTCTCTAAACAGGTCTGCCAAAAGGCTTCAAGACAAGGGAGTGGAGGCAGAGATTTCAAGCAGGTTTCCTGGGCGTAAGAGTTGAGTTCTGACTGATATAGTGGATATGGATAAGAGCTAACTTTCCCTTTGCTTGATTTCTGTACCTATTACTTTTCCAAGGGAATGGCTTACAGAGCTGAGTAATATTGCAAATAATTAACATTCTGGAATTGCAGTGGGAACATTTTTTTTTTTTGTGGTTTATTCATTTTGTATTTTCATGTTAGTTTTGTCTAGAGAAGAGGATGCAGTACAGTATAGTAGAGGCATGCTGAGTGATTTAGGTATCACTTGCCCAAGCTTAGTTACTCATTTGTAACTATAATGGCATTCTTAGCTATTCTTTATGCATCTGAGTGTTGTAGGTAGACACTCTGTGGTGCCCTACTGGTCAAAGAATATTGAAATTGCAGGTAATAACAAGAAAACATTATGTTGTTGTTATTTGCAATCCTCAGTGTTTTTTAAGACCATTACAGCGTGTAATCTTGTCTTTTGGTCAGTGAAAAAGGCACAGAAGCACTTCCGTTAGCTCAGGATATCCATTGAATCATCCCTGTTTATGTTTTTTCCCTTCATCCTGCTCTGGTCCTTTCAAGTGCTGCACACCAGCACGGCTGCTCCCATTTCAAAGGAGCAGCATGAAGGAAGGCTTCACCTTATTCTCTATGCTTTCTTTCCCTTTCAGTTTACGGGTTTATTTCTTCTCTCGACTCTTTCAAGAGACAAGAAGTCTACATCTGACAGATGGATGCTTTTTTTTTTTCCTTTTAATCTTTTTTGAAAATTCCTTCATAAAAAGTAAATTACGGTCATGACACTTGTTTTGCATTGCTGGTTTTGAGCTAAAGAGATCTAATGTAAATGGTAAGAGGCTGTCTTCTGCCTACGCAGTCAAAGTCAGTACAAATTCCTAAGTTCAAATGTGGATTAGCATGTTCAGATACACGCTTGCTCTCATCGTAGTCCATAAAATGTGTTGCTAGCTGCAGTAAGTCATTTTTAGGGAAAGTGGTTCATTTCAGGGAGATGAGAATCTGGCCCTGAGTATTTGCCTGCTTCCTGTGCGCTGCAGTTTACAGGGAGGCGTGTTGTATCACTTCAGCTTACAGCAGAACCCACACATCTCACTTTGCTGACAAAGAAATGTCTCCACCTGCCATTTGAAATGTGCTGATATTATGGGCTGTTGCAAAGCCACTCCACAATTCGGTGTGATTGGCAGTCACTGCTCGGAGGCTGAGGGAAGGAGGATACAGGAGGTCAAATGGAGCCGCCTTAGTGGAAAGCTGGCACATTCCCTCCTTGCTCAGGGCAGGAATCCCCTCCCTTCCCTGGGCTGGCAAGCAGGGAGTGCTGCTGAGCAGCGAACAAACAGATGGAGTGTGTTCCTACCCTCCGTGCTGCTCCACCAAGCTCATAAAAGACATCCACCCTCCCACTAAATGAGTAAATGAGAGGTTGATTGATGACTCAGAAATGTATTTATTCAAACTTCTGTTTAGCTGTAGCTACACAACAGCTTTCTGAACTTACAGGAAATCAAGCAATTCAGTTCCCTGCAGGTACAAAAGTGCAAGATGGAACAGACATGATGCAATATGCTTATCCTTTCTAAAAGTATTAGACGAGCAGCTTCGTGGTTGAAATTCCCTTATCAGTGGAGTCTACAATGATTCCTCTCTGGAACGATTATTGCTTGTCTGTACTAGGGCATGCTGTGGCATGTATTCTCCAACTTGCTGCGTATGTTTTACTTTATTGTTTAATTTTCTTTCTTTTTTCTTTTTTTCTTTTCTTTGAAAGCAAGCAGAGTTATTTTGCCCCAACAGCTGTGTTTAAGTAGATTTGGGTTTTGTATCCAACCTGAAAGGAAACACAATTCTGCTCAGGTGTTTATTGGGGAAATGTATATCAAACCACTGAACTGTTTATTTGCTTTACGTGGACAATATTGGTTCCTGTTTTCTTGTATTACCTGTGATGAAGGCATTGATAGATGATTTTAGTTTAAATAAAAACTTTGCTGTAAATATTGCTGAAATACATCTGTTTATATGTTACAGAGGGCTATGTTTTACATGGAAACTACAATAAACTCTTAGGTGGAAAGCTGAGAGGTGTTCACGTGTGTGCATACATGATATGCATTTCTGTTGCCAGTTACAGCCGAAGTAGGAAGACTCAGCTGGCATTTGCCACTTTATTTCCTGTCATATAAGTCCCTTTTTTTAGATATTTGAGAAATAGGAGCAGTGCTTTCACATAATTTGTATTTACAGAGATTTCTGATATGACTCACAATAGGATTCCACAGCAAAAAAAACGTACTTGTGATTTTGTAGTTCTGATATTTTAATATATGCAGACTGGAATGATGGATGGAAATTATTATTTACAGGCAGATGGGCTGCTTAGTAAAAACTGCACTTTGAAGAACATCCTCAGCACAGCTGTAGGAGAACCAAAGTGTGGTCCTTAGTGTTCTGTGCATTCTCTTTTGCTCTCTGTTTCCTTTTTGGCAAGTGTGTCTGTGGGTGTTAACTGCTATAATTTTGGTTCAGCAGCATTATTACAGATGTGTAGAAAGCTATTAATATTTCTTGCCTTCGTGTGCCTTGACAGGAGTGAGGTTGGATGGCTCACTCTCCTGTAGAGCTCAGTCTGCACCACCATGTTTCTCATAGATGTCCAAGACAGGACCTTCTTCACAAAGATCTGACTTTGTTGCTAGTTGGTCCATGATAGAGTGGTCTTCCTACTCTTCTGTTTACTGTGCAGTCCCAGAATAAATCATCCCTAAATCTATTAGCACCTCTGTAAATATTCTCCCCACATATCTCTTCATGCCAGCATGTGTGATCTCTGTAGGAAAGAATGTCTCTGTTTTCTCTTAGCCAGCCACTGGAGAAAGTCACTGTGGATTTTCCTTCTCTCTCTCTCCCTTCCTCTGACAGCTATGCTAATAATTGATTTGCTTCATTGGTCTGGACTGCAACTGCACTGTCCCACCAAAAAAAGTCACAGATTGAATCCTGAAATGTGTGAACATGGAAGTATTTTGTGTAAATGAAATGCTAGTTCCAGGTTATTTATGCCCATTAGTGCAATAAAATTCTCCTAAAATAGGCTAGGTGAGGTTTCATGGGGTAGCCCATGTCACTGTAGCACTAGTTCTGTGATACCTGCCCCAGGGGTCCTAGCACACAATTCAGTGCAGCACACCAAAAGTCAATGCAGCACCTATGGATGGCATTGCAGAGTGACCTCCTTGAAGCTAGATTGTTCCAGCTTAGTGCTGAACCCATAAGAGAAAGTGGAGCCAAATTAATAGCTTAGAGACCTACACAGGTAACATTGGCCCATTTTGTTTTGTAGTCTTTATAATAAAATTACCTCCAGATTTGTAGCAGCGCATAAGCTGTGAGTAAGAAGAGACCTTTGGCCTCCTCAGAGAAAAGACAAGGACAGTTCAATAAGTGATGTGTCATTTCAGATTGATAGAGAAAACATGACCCTACAAGTCAACAGGAGTTTTGTCATGGAATTTATCAGGATGAGGGCTTCAGCATGTGGTGGGCCAGTGCTTGCCCAGTCATCTTATGCGTGACAGGTGAGTGTAACAGAATGATGAGAGAAATCTAAGCACCTAAGAATCTTTGGCTTCTCCTGGCATAAGTTAGTTGATTGCTCAATTAGGTCTATGTCTGTTTCATTCCATTACTAAGTATAGGTTGTTATTCTTTGGTTAAGTGAAGTAGCTGCTCTTTAATGGGTTCTCACTAACAATCGTGGCTGGAAAGCTGCCCACTGAAAAAGGATCTGGCATGCTGGTTGACAGCTGGCTGAACATGAGCCAGCAGTGTGCCCAGGTGGCCAAGAAGGCCAATGACATCCTGGCCTGTATCAGTAATAGCGTGGCCAGAAGGACCAGGGCAGTGAACATCCCTCTGTACTCGGCACTGGTGGGGCCACATCTTAAACACTGTGTTTGGTTTTGGGCTCCTCACTACAAGAAGGACAATGAGGTGCTGGAGGGTATCCAGAGAAGGGCAACAGAGCTGGTGAAGGGTCTAGAGGAGGTTTGATGAGGTGTGGTTGAGGGAGCTGTGGTTGTTTAGCCTGAAGAAAATGAGGCTCAAGGGGGAACTTATTGCTCTTTACAGTTACCTGAAGTAAGGTTGTAGTGAGGAGGGCATCTTCTCCCAAGTAACAGGATGAGAGGAAACAGCCTCAAGTTGTGGCAGGGGAGCTTTATATTGGATACTGGAAAAAAAATGTCTTCACTGAAAGGGTTGTCAAGCATTGGAACAGGCTGCCCGGGGAAGTGGTTGAGTCACCATGCCTGATGGTATTTAAAAGATGCGTAGATGGGGACATGGTTTAGTGGTGGACTTGGCAGTGTTAAGTTTGCACTTGGACTCAATGATCTTAGAAGTCCTTTTCAACCTAAACCGTTCCATGATTCTATGTGGACTCGATGATCCTTGTGGGTCCCTTACAACTCAGCACATTCTGTGAAATCACCGTAGGCAGGCTATGTACCAACCTTATCTCTCAGTCTTTCTGTGATTCAAGGTCATCCCCAGGTTTCAGTAGGAATGGCATCTCAGAATCCAGGATCTGAAAGCATCTCCAAGGTTCCTCTGAACTCCTGAAGCCCTGAGATCCTCTAATGAACCTTTTCATCAGGCTGATCACCTAATACTCAATAATTATATCCTCACCTGTTTCAGAGCACTTAATTCACACAGCTTGCTTCTTCACTCACACTCGATTTCTCTGTGTTCTGTTTTGGTGTTTTTTTTTCAAATTAGAGGCAAACAAATGGGAGAATCTTGTGTAATCTTTGAATGGAACATGAATATTTCTTAAAATACAGCTCAGTATTTGTCAGCTGTTTCACTATAGGGATACTCCCTATTAGTTCCCAGGATTTTAACTTCACTTTGGCTGCTTTGGAAAAATGAATTTTTAGAAATACTATGGCAATATGGAGCCCCTAAATATTTATAATTTTTTTATTTTAAAAACATTTTCTGTGTGGGAAATATTTTTTGCATTTTTGTATGTCTGCCATATTCCGTCTACTTTCTCTATACAGGTACTAAAGACTTTGAGTTAATACCAACAGTATAGCGCAGAATGCATTTGATGCCAAACTAATGTAAATAGTTTGAAGGTAAACTCCCCCACACCTCGAGATCGGGGGTATTTGGTAACTCACTGTGCCATGAGCATGCTCTGGTGATACCTGCCTATAGCTTCGTGGAGTGTCCTCCTTTCAAGCTAAACTGACTTGTAGCTCCATCTCTTCAAGAGATGATGTCAGCCTCTAAACAGGGAGCCAAGTTGGCATCAGGATGTAGGTGCGTAGCCAATCTGCTTTCCATATTGTTCTCTTGGCTTTCATACAATCATGAATAATCTGTTTAAGACAGTGTGAAAACCTCAGCACAAGCAGGATGCACTTTGTATCCCTAAAGTCACTTTTTACATTTGCACAGGCCTCGAGCTCAGTGAAAAATCTGTATATGTGAGAGGGAGAAAAGAGAGAGAGATCTCACAGAAAACAGTTCCATGATTTTATTTATTTATATTATACTTCTTGAAACCATGACTGAAGACTGTGATTTTTTACTGACATATGCATGCAGTTTTTCCTGAGATGCAAGAAACAAATCTGTCAGCCTCCTGATGAGCATTACAGAGAAAGACACCCAGAATAATTTAATTAGACCCCAAGAAATAACCCATACTGAAGGACATTTTCTGGTTGTCAGGAACTAAATTCATCTTTATACCAGGCAAAACCACCACCCTGATTCAGAGAACTCCCTTGCTTTCTGATCAGCTCTGAATTCCTTTTCCTCTGTGATGCTTAGAGTTCCTTGACCCCCACTAGAGATCTGCTTCAAGATCCTTGGCTGTGTTAGATCCATAGTGAGGAAAAAAGTGACCTTGTGCTATAGTCCTAAGTTCTAGAAAGAGTGATCTGGGTCCAAAGAATAATTTAGAACAGCTGCAAGATGTCTAAATTACCCTGACCTGCATTAAGCATTGATGAACAGCTGATTCTTTCTCATTTTCTATATAGTTCACAGCTCTGGAAGACAGTTTAATGCTGCCTTGGTGAGTTAGGGATTATTTGCAGATTTTTCACTATGTTGTTTTTGGGTTTTTTGCCCACTGGAGGTGAGTTTAGTGCAGGGGAAATGCACAGCAGTCTGTCTTGGACAAAGTTGAGTTGGAGGAAGGAATAAAAATGCACAAGTAGAAAGATGTATCTCATACCCTTATCATGGTTGAACTGTTATTGTTGCAAGGCCTGCGACCTCGTTTAGTTATTATGGCTTGATCCCGGATTGTGTTGTGTGAGACCTGGGCTTGGCTGAGCTCAGGAGTACAAGGTCTGTTCTTGCTTCTGCTAATCATTCCCAGCGTGACCTTTGACAGACTTCTGCTCCATTGAAAGAAGGACTTTCTGATCTGAGAATGACAGAAATGAGACTCTTAAATATTTTTGTATCTCAAAACGCAAAGCTGTTGTAGAAGGGCCAAGCTGGCATTTGCTACACTTAGGTGGTTCTTTCCCTACTGAGTAAAGCAAGAGCTTTGCATGACCAGAGCTGAATGTGTTCCTTTGCTGAGTACATGAGTTATGCAACTTGCCTACTTGGAATAATATAGTTGCAATTATTAATAATTTTATGTAAATTAGTTCATTAAGCCTCTTTTTCAAAAACTAATATAGTAACCAACTAAAAATTATGTTCAATGACCCATCTACTAATTACCTAAATCAGCATTCACCCTTCATCTACTCAGAAACATACACAAAACAGGACTCTTAAGTCATCAAACAATAGTGGATCCAAACAATTACAATAAATGTAGGTTTATCACCAGTAGTAGAATACCATCAAATAAATGCTGTTAATTTGTGCTGGGAAAACCTGATACGCAAAATGTTTCAGGTATTGTTCTTCTCATTGTAAGCATCTTTTTCATCCCTGCTGCAATCGATTTGAATTTTATGTTATGTTGGTTCTGTAATATGAAAAAAGAAGCTATCTAAATCCTGTGTTTTCAGGATTGCATTGATGGGACTGCAATTTAAAGATCTAATACCTGGGCAATTGAGATGACAGTTTTAAAATTTTTGATATAAATATAGTGTCTGAAGTAAATCAACCTGCGCAGTATAAATATAAATGGCACCCAGAATGTAATATATGCTCAAGCTTCTAGGTGTAGATTTAGAGTTTAATAGAATAGCTTTTGCTATTTTCTATGTGTAAGTTTAATTCAAAATGTTAAACTTGAATTTATGAAAGCTAAGAGATAGCTTTTAAAGTGGATTTACTGAGTTAGCAATGAACATTTTGCAAAAGGTTATTAGGTAATGTGAAAGGAAGCATTGGATCTAATTCACTGTTATTTTGTGAAGGAACTGAGCAGTGGTTGGAGAGGATGGAGTGAAATGTATAAGAGGTCAAAGCTTATAGTATTTAGCACAATTTTAAAAACTGGATGCCTTTTATACAGTGTAGAAGGGGGATATGTTAAGGAGTAAAGAGCCCAAAACTAAACTTAGTTTGCATCACTAGAGAAAAGAAAACAAATTCTCTTATTTACATGAGAAATATTCTTGGAAATAGAAATAAAAGCGGTTTTCATCTTTTTGTATGTGTTACTTCCTCAGGTCCTTTTCAGGGATGTATGCTTTCTGTGCCCATTAATGTTTATTTAGAGTAAGCAGAAGTCTGTTGTGTGCTGAATGTACTATGGAGTAGCTGCAAGGTGACTCCTCAGCAGCTTGCAGGCATTGATGGGCCATAGTTTTCAACTTCTTGAGTCAAAATTTTGAAAGTGATTGGCATGTGTGAAATTAAATCAGCAAAAGCTTACAAGCTTATTGAATCACAGCACAAGCAACAGAAAAATGATCTCCCGCAAGTCTGATGTTTTGACAACAATTAATATCTATTCACATTCTCCTGAAACTGGGGAAAAGAAAGAGGCTTTCTTTCTAAACAAATAGAGCCAAGCTATACATTGAGATCTGAATTAGATCTAGCTCACAAAGCAACCATAAATAAGAAATAAATTAATGTCCTCAAAGTGCAGGCACATTTCATAATTTCTCCCCCCTTGAGAATTACCCACTTAACCTTTGCTGCTTATGTGTAGCTTACATGACACAAACAAGTTTACCCCTGTCTGTTCATGCCAGTCATTTGTGGTCAGCACTGATGTATTGCTGAGTCTTAGCCATTACTTGGAACCATCAAAGAAATATATTGGGTGAGAAGTGAAGGAAACAAATATCTTAGGATTTGGAGACAAGTACATGGGCCCTTCAAGTAAACACATGATTGTAATTTTTTTAGGTTAAACTGTCATTCATCCAAGATTGACTGATTAATTCCTTAAACTTTAAACAGGATTATTGTGATGACTTTTAATATAATTTTGATAATAATATCAAAAGAATAAATTTCTGTGAACAAAAAAAGAAAGGAAGATGGTAAACACTGGGGAAGATTATTTATAATTTATTAATTCTGTGTGGCTCACCCTGTATGTATGTGTTTATAATGTAAAAGATGTAAAACACATCAGTTAAAAATGTAGCTTGTATTCTCATGGGTATTTCAGAAGTGCATAAAAATGATTTTTCTTTGAAGAGTTCATTTATGCATAAAGATTAAGGATACTTTTACCATGGTAATTTCTAGTTATTTATTAAATGGACTTGGATATGTCTAAGGCAGAGGCCATATTTCAGCATGAAAACTTCAGGACGGGACCTCTCCACACATACAGAAAAGAGGGGGGAAAATCATTCTTGCTCTTCTGTAAAGTGGTCTTCAAAAAATAAGGTCAAGAAAAATGACTTTTAAAAGCTGTGTTGAAGACAATCAAACTAAATTAACTACTGTTTATTTTAATGAAATATTCTTTAATTATTTAGTGATTTTGGAATTGTTCAGCTGAAATTGTGCTCTTTCTTCCAATTAGCCTTCATCACAAGGAGTTTTCCTCTCTTTGACCCACCTCTGTTTGCTAACAACTTCAAACTTTATATTTAAAGTCTCAGGTTTAATAATGAAATCTCAAGGAAATGTCCTTTCTGTCCCCCCTAAAAATCTCATTATTTTAAACTGAGGTGGTGCTGAATAGAAATGAAAAAAATGCAACTTTCTACAGGACAGATCTTGCTTAAATACAGGTCTCAGGTTTCGAACACTGTGGAATGAAATCAAAAGCGTGTGGCTCATTTAGGAAAAAGTTTCCCACGTGTATTTAATGGTAGGTGACTTTTTCCTTAGTTCAGTAAACCAAATATACCATACCAAAATCTAGGCTGGTGATTTTAATGCGCCTAGTTCATCTGTTTGTGGGCACCACGTGCCTGTGACACGTTTTGCTGTCCCCTCTGCGCTGCCTGGGCCAGTCACTGCACAGATTTAGAGGTGATTCCATACCCACACCGGTGAGCTCCTGTGCTTTTGGCTCCATCTTAAAAGGTATTCACGGGGTTGTTAGAAGTTAGGCAGGGAATTACTTTTCTTCTAAATCTGTGTAGGTGTCTCCTTGCAGTATAAGTGAGACTTGACTATTCTCACGCAGAGGAGTTTATTTTCATTGATTCTTTTCTTATCTTTATATGAGAATATTTTATCTTACAGCTTAATTGATAGCTGACCTTTTCTCCATCTGCTCTAAACCAGGGAAGTACAGTGCTTCTCTTGTAATTACATTTCTGCCACAAGGTGTTTTTCTTCTTTTAGGAGATCAAAACCATTATTGACAGCAGGATGTAGTCTTTTCAATATTTTAATCAAGAAGCCTGCTACGTTTGCCTGGTGTTTTAGCCTGCCAATAGGAGTTTAATAGTCTAGTGGAGCATTAACAGCAACTGCTCATTGTTCAGAAGATCTAACTAGCCCCAGGTTATATCAACCTGACAGACAGAACATTAGCTGAGGGCAGCAACTCTTCATTAATTGTTTATGCAGATGACCCTCTGGTG
Organism: Sclerurus mexicanus; assembly: GCA_013396755.1. Lineage (NCBI taxonomy): Eukaryota > Metazoa > Chordata > Aves > Passeriformes > Furnariidae > Sclerurus > Sclerurus mexicanus. The sequence goes on along the minus strand of VWZF01005531.1, from coordinate 2,557,954 downwards.
GAAAGGTGGGCATTTTCTCATTTGCCTTGGGCAGTGTAAACCAGCCTAAAACAGCCATTGCAATTAGGGGATGTTAATGAGGAAGCAAAGAGAGAACGGGCGGCATGGAGAGCACTACTGCGAGCACAGCAACACTAAGGGTTTATTCTTGTTCCCACTGCGGCCAGTGGTCAAATCCCTATTGATTTAAGGAGGCGAAGGAGTTGTGCTCCTGGCTGAGATCCAGCATGACAACTTCCCATATCTCATCTAAGCCGCTGTCGGAGCATGATGGAACGGCGTTCTGTCCAGACATAGTGAAGGACTGTTCTTTCTCTAATTAGTCTTGCTTCAGACACTTGGGTTGCTAAACATGCAAGGAGAAGCTGAACGTTTCTCTGCCCTATAGTCAGTCTCAGAGGGTTGAGAACTGAGAATATCAGTTGGTTCATGGGTTGTGAGCTGTGAAGGCTGAGATCAGTAATGGGTGAGTTTTTTCACCTGCTGGATAAGACTACATGTACTACTGCACTTGAAATCCTCTAGTATCCACAGTCAGAATGGCCAGACAGCCTCAAGAGACTGCCTCAGCCAGCTGAATGGACTGAGGCATTTGAATCTCCTCATTGTGAAATTCCTTCAAGGAAGTGTGGCGAAGATTATCAGGAAGAAAACAGAACAAGAATAAAATCACCATGGGGTCAGGATGACATCCCTGTTAGCAGAATTGAAAGCAGTATAAAAACTGCCTTCACGTTATGAAAAATGAGCCCTTAATTGCTTTTGTTTCATTTTATCAAATCAGGAAAGCAAAAAGCTACTGTCTTTTGGGTAAAAGTCACAACAAAGGTTAACTTTTACTCTTTTAACTACTGTAAATCTAACAGTATTCCTTTCTGAAAACAAAGCCCAGTTTGCTTATGTCAGAGTCTGTTTTGGAACTGAAAAAGTTGGTACAATGCAATTCTGAGAAGATGTTATCAAGAAGCAAATAACTGAGCTTAAACTCTTGGCAGGAAGAATCTAGAGAATGAGAATGTAACTACGTATTATTTATTTTTAATGTATAGAGTTATAAAATTGTTCCAGGTAGCTTGAACTTCTTAATTTTTTATTTTTCTGTTACTGAAAGATTTCAGCTTATAGCCACAGAAGTTAGAGTTTCCTAAGAAAATCATTGGCAATTCCCTGATGTGGTCTGGTCCCAGTGCATGCTGTGCTATGTCCAAAAGGGCCACCCATGCAAGATATTTTTGTGCCCTTGCGCTTTTCCCCTTCTTTGCAGGACTTGGATCTCTGATGATCTTTGCTCCTTTCCTGAATCCAAACAGGCAGTCCTGAGCCCTTGCATTCCTTCAGCATGTCAGCTGTCTCGGGTACCTGCAGCATCTGAGTCTTTGATCTGGGGGAGGAAACTTCCTTTTAGCAATATAATGGGGATTTTGCTATGGACAATTTGGCTGTGTTTGGATGAACTGACTGATAAAATCAAAACTGGGGGTTGAAGTAGCTGCTAAATGTCACCTCTAGCAAATAGTTTACTTTTCTGGGGAGCCTTTTTACATTTGTTCTGTCCTGGGATGATGAATACTTCCTTGGTCAGAGGGAAATCCATCTTGGTCTGTCCTCTGGCCTTGACCTGTGCTCTCTGGCATTGCCACTGGAACCAGCTGGCATTCAATGAACAGCACAGTGACAGGTAAAAAATTATTCTTAGGAAAAAACATAGATTATCAGTGAGACAGGTACAGAACACTTTTGTACAAAGGCTGCAACTGGAACAAGACAAAGGATTTAATGGGTAGACAAGGCCTTGCTGATGAGGATATAATGTAGGTAGGTCTTCTCATCCTTCAGAAAAGGACATTTTCCTACTGCAAAAGGTATCTCCCCCATTTCCCCTCAAAAGCATCTATTTCTTTGATAAATTCTATTAATTAAAACCAAATATTTGTCTTACACCTGCCTAACAAGACCAGATATCTACATTACTGAGGCTGAGATAAGACTTTCCTTTTTTTTGGCTTTTAGTGATATTTAAAAAAACAGCCTGAGAGGGAAGGAAAATTCCCTGTGCATAATCCAGAAATATCAAAGTGAATTGTTCAATGTGTTCAGTTCAGCTCATTCTCTCTCTCAGCACTCAGCTGGAAGCACAGCTAATCTGGTACAGGGCAGGCAAGGGGAAGTGGCTTATAATTGCCAAATAACCTGTACCTTCAGTAAACTACTGTCAGCCGAGCAATGAGGAAACACAGGGGAATGGTGATTCAGCCATGTGTGTCTGAATCACAACGCCAGCTGGATCTGCTCTGCCAATGTCATTATAGTGCATGGTTTTAGAGGCTTGATTTTTCTAGCAGTTTTTCAAAACTGTGCCTAGAATCGTAGGATGGTTTCGGTTGGAAAGGACCTTAAAGATCATCTAGTTCCAATGCCCCTGCCGTGGGCAGGGACACCTTCCACTAGACCAGGTTGTTCAAAGTCCCATCCAACCCGGCCTTGAATACTTCCAAGGATGGGGCATCCACAGCTTCTCTGGGCAACTTGCTCCAGTGCCTCATCACCCTCACAATGAAGAATTTCTTCCTAATGTGTAATCTAAACCTACCCTCTTTCAGTTTAAAGTCATTGCCACTTGTCCTATCACTACTTGTCCTGATGAAAAGTCCCTCTCCAGCTCTCTTGTAGGCTTCTTTGGGTACTGGAAGGCTGCTCACCAATACCTTCTAGTTCTTCTCCTTAGAGCTGCTCTCCATCCATTCTCCACCCAGCCTGTGTTTGTGCCCGGGATTGACCCAAAGCTAGCTCTAGTGTATTTTTGCCTCCTAATGCTTTCTTTTGTCTACTTCACAAATGAGTGATCCATGTAAAGCGAGGTGAAGAGGTTTATCCTTAGCATGGCAGTAGTGATATGACTGCTTTATACTGTACACTGAGGTTAAATGCAGTTGACTTTTTCAATCAAAGAGAAATACAGGAATTAATACAAGTAGGCATCACAAATTTGACATACCCTAATCCCCAATCTTTAAGGAAATACTATATATGAGACCTTTCCTCTGCCACAATGCTGTCTAAACTGTGGCCTTAGAGAGCTGGGAAGTGGGCTCAGATCCATCAAACCAAAATGCCAGGTATGATCTGTGCCAGGTGTTTATTGTTTCCTGTGTCTTGAAGAGCTTGAATGAGGCAGTGGGAAATGATGTGCCCAGCGTACGAATAGGATGTAGGCCTATCAGAGCTCATCTGTGTTTCTGTCTGGCTTTTCTTATTTCCTGGTGGTAATTCTAGTCCAACCCCTTCTATTCAGTGAAGTACCCAGGTAGTTATAAAAAGCATCTGGATACAAGGTTTCTGCATATCTTTATTCAGCTACAGCAAAAAAAAAAAAGGGAAAACTATAAATCCTACTGGTGAAACAGTTAAAATACCTTCAAAATTCTTACATTTTCTCCATCTACACTGGTAACAGATTCATGTGTGGGTGGATAGGGTATCTTTTGTCAGGTAATGAGGAAAGGTGCTATGACCCACTGTGTTAATGCTGACACATCCTTCAACCTTTTGCACATACCACTCCCTCCATCATCATTAACAGTGTACTTGGACAATGCAGGCCGTGCACTTTCCCGTGGCTGGCACACGACCATATAGCACATGAAATATGGATTTGAGGATACTAGGAGGGACTGTTATAATCACTATTTCTTCATTCTTCAACTTTGAATCACAACACATAAATATTGAACTCTGTGATGTATCTTGAAGACTTGGGCAGAGTTAGGGTGAAGAGGAATGTGACTGTTCTTATCCATGTCCCATAACCAGCAGTTTTGTGTGGGTGCCTCTTTTGGGATAGGATAGGGCTAGGATGCTGACAAGGCAGGAATCTAGAAAAACTTCTGATGTCCTGATTTCATTTCATGATGTCATTCTAAATTATTTACATTTCTACTGTCTGGGCTAAGGCAGCAGCTTCTGCTGTTGCTTCCTATGTGGGCTTGACTTACGTGACTAAACAGGCTGTAAAGCTGGCAACTGTCAGAATAATCTTTCCATTAAACTGATGGTCCTTTTTAATGTAGTCTGTTTTCTTTTGATGGTAGATGGTATAGCAGTGCAATGGAAAGCAAATTATTTTTTCTTCTTAGTTTAATCTTCTTAGGGAAAGTGATAATCCTCTGCTAATTTCCTCCATCAGAGCAAGCATATGTCTCAATCACATTTGTAGCTGGAGCAGAACAGAACTCAGAACTCAAATTATGCTAATAACCATTTAGATTACTTCTTCTTTGGCATTTATTCATACTGGGGATCCAGCACGTAAGTCTTTCCACTATAAGAATTTATGTGTTTAATCCACATTATTTTCATTAATACCTCTGCAGCTGTCTGGCTCCTTGCCTTCTTGTCAGGTAAGGTGTGAAGCAGTGGTGTGGTCCTACCCCAGTGCATCTGAATCTCTTGAGCCCTTACTTCTTAGTCTTTCCTTTGACCTGGCAGAGACAGGTGTGATAAGGACTTGCAAGTGTCACCTCAAACAGGGAGCATATCCTATTAAAAATGTTGTGCAGGTAGAAGAGATTCAAGTCGTGATTATGGTATTCATATTATGTCATCCAAATTGTTAGAATAATGCTGAAGATGGACTACACTATATATATAAATGCATATAGAAAGCTGGAAGAAACCTTGTAAAATATGAGTTATAATCTGTTGTCAATGGTGTTGATTCCCATGTATATTGACCACTAGTTTTGGAACATTATGCTCTTATACAATACAAACTTCTACAATTTAATTTGTTCTGTGTCTAGACTGAAAATTTATCAGTTCTGCCTGTTTTCTTATTGTATCGAGTATGACCACTATTGCATACATGTATATATAATAAAGTATGTTAAGAGTGATTGAGGCTAAGTCAATGGGATTGTCACTCATGCTTTGATATACCTTTTCCTTTCTTGTCAGCTTTCCCCTCTGAGCAATTCTTGATGGGTTTGTTTTGCTGCTGATAAGCACAGCTGAGTAGTAGCTGTGAGAGTGACACTAAATACAAATTTCTCTGCAGTATCTCCTTAAGAATGCAGAATAACAGATATAAGTCATTTGTAATTATGTTCTTTGGGTGAAAGATCTCCTTTTGAATCAAGGTGCACATTAATTCCTTGAGTCATATATGACGATTGTAAAGAGCAGTTGTCATAATCCATATATTTTATTTTTTAGAAATTGATGGATATTGAAAAACCCCACCAGAGTTTTTTATGCAACTGTGTACATGTTAGAAAGGGAGGACTGGAATTCAGAGAGGATTTTCCTTTACTCAAACTAGGTTTCCAAGACCCTTTTACAATCTCTCTGTGGAGTCAAAAGTTCCTCAGTGCAGATCTATGCTTAGATCTAAATTAGGCCTTTAGCATTTATGCTTTACAAGAGAAACAGGGTATCGTCTTTGGACAGCAGCTGAAAATTAACTCTGACTAGAGAAAAGCATGCAGTAATAATATATCTCCACCCAAGTTATTAGGAAAATTTGCTCTGAAAGCAAGACAAGGATAAGTCTTTGTAAATATGTTGTGGGTTTTTTTTATTTTTTTTTAACTCTGTTTACTCTTTATTACTCTTTTTTCCTTTTGTTAGCATCAAAAATTTGAAATCCTAACTGAATTGATGTCTTTTTTTCATACTTGAAGTTAATTGAAACAGTTTAAAATAGTTGGGTTGCTATTCTAATTGTTGCTTAGCCTTGTGTTTGCCACATAATATGCAAAGTTAAATCTTCAGCAACATTAGGAAGTATCTTCTTGATTATGCCGTGAAGGAAGCATTTTATGTACTTTGTTGTGGCTGAGCTGTTGAAACCATTATGTATTTCCTACCATTGAAACAAATCTTCCTCTAAGACTTAGGATCAACAAAACACTTAAGCAGCTGCTTATGAGATGAAAACCCATCCCAAGGCAATTTTTTAAATACCACTTTTAATCATCTTCTCTGGGACTCTCCTTTACTGTTTTATTTAGGGTGTTTGGAAATGAAGGAAACAGAGAAAACTTTGTGGCAATGTTGTTCACAGATGGAAAAAGTCCCTGAGGAGAAGCACAACAATAGTTTTCAGTTTCATTCCAGTACTGTTTTCCAGTGCAGGCTTTAGATAAATGGATGTTGAAACACAGAGATCATTTACTGTATCAATTACTCTCCTAATTTTATTATTTTTTCCACCGTGCCATTGAGCCAGACCCCTAATAGTTCCATCAATGGCGTTCTCTGTCTCTCAGTCACGAATCTAATTCTCCAAAATTTTGTTTTTACAATAGGAGAATCTGCATGAGGGATGCATTGTCAGTATAGATTTCAAGTGTTAGATATGCATCAGAAGTCATCTTTCTCTCCTACTTGCATAGCACACAAGGAAGGAATCACCTTCTTGCATTCTCACATGTTAACAGATCATATCCATTATTTTCATTAATGTCATTACCAAGGTAGTGGAAAGTTCTCTTTAATGGGAGAGCTAGTGAGAGCTGACCCTGGTTCTTTTGAGATATACTGACAAGAAGTGGCTAAGGAAGTAAATTAGAGAAATAGCGTGTCTAAAATCACATGTAACTGGCAGAATGCAGGTTCCTGACTCATACATAGTGTCTTCCCAGGGCACCATTTATTTCAGAATAGATATATATTTGCATCTGCATACACACTCTATGCTAATGTGCAATCCTGTTCTTACAAATTGTTCTCTTTCTGAATATTATAAAGATTATCACATCCTTAAGAGGATGACTGAAATACCCAATGATCTGTTAGGGGGTGCCAATTAAAATTTTAATGCTGTAACAGCTGTTGTCTGCTTGTAAATGATTTCTCCTAATTTTGGGATTTTCTGTTAGCACATAAAATGCTTTGTTAATAAATGTGAAAGTCCCTAAGGAATTCTGTGCATTAAACTTCAATAATTGAAGAGTGCAGAGGGATAGGTGAAATAAAAGCAACTGCATTATGGAACAACTTTTAATATGTGCCACCTCTACTAAAGATATCACATAATCTCAGATGATACAGCATCAATTTTGGTTTCTTTGGTGGTTTGCTGGGTTTTTTTCATATTCTGTAGTGATCAGCTCCAAAATCCCTGAAACAAGTTAGCCAGAGTAGGTTATTTGGAAAATTGAATTCTTCCTAAAATCTCTTTCTGTCTAATAAGATATTCTGTAACCTTCCAGTACAGGTCAGCTAGTTTTGGCAAAACTGCAGCTTTTTAAATGATCTGAAAACTTGGCCCACTTGATTATATACTATTCAGCTGGTGCCGTTAGCAGTTTCCTTCCAAGTCTTCTTTTCCCCTTTCCTTGAAATCCTCACATCAAGTCAAATTTGACACAGTGTTGAAAAATGCAGCCTAGGTGAGTAGCCCATAGATGACATGAAATATCCAACAATCAGGACTACTGGGAGTAAAAACTTTCCATATTGTAATCTACATAAAAGAAAGATTAAAAAGCTAAAATTTACCAATGATTCATGCAAACAACTTTTTCTAGAAATGTTTCTTAAAGTAGACATTTACCAACTTCAGTATTTGCACAGGCTGTAGAGGTATATGATGATGCTAATGATAATAATAATAACAGTAATACAACAATCATGATAATGATTGTGGGTTTTATTATTGTTATTATTTACAATATATACTACCATAAGTAAATAACCAAAACAGCAGCAAAAATAATAAGATATTAAAAGAAGTAAGGTACTAGAAGTACGGTACTAAACAAAATCCTGCGTGTTCCAGATTAAGGTTGTCTACAGCCAGAATAGGGCTTTTGGGGGGCCGATCACTGTTTTAGCAGACATCAGCCTCATCTGATAATATTGCTGTTCCTGTGGGTTGTGCTGGCAAGGCTGGCCTCAATATCTTTATCCTCCCAGGTTTATTCACCTTGTATTTCAGAGAAGTTAGCAGCACTAGCTGTTGCCCTAGATCACGCACCTCTGAGTTGCTGCCGAGGGAGCTCAGTGTATTGTGTGTTCAGCAGTGGCTCTGGTGCGATTTTAATTTAGGCGAATCGATGCATATCTTTTCCACTACAGCTCTCGTTTGTATACTGCATCATCTCTGTCTCTATGCTAGTCACATGCATTATGCATATTTGTACATGCTGTCAAATCACTGCAAGGCCCAGGGGTAACCTCCCTCAGCTTCACTAGCAGATTTAAAGCTGTCCACGGCTGCACATGAGTGGTTTCTCTGTCAGGATCAGTGACTGAGTGGATCTCCATCCACAGTCCCTGACAGCTTTGCCCACAGCAGGGCACTTGGGAGGAGAAGCAGGCTGGGCTTCACCAGCCAGCTGGGGCCATCAGTGTGTTCCCTTTCCACTCCCTCAGCAGAAGCAGCTGAACAGATCTATCTCTGCATTGCCAAAGGGGTGGTGGGTGACTGTGCTGAGCTGGGCTGGAGCCAGACTCGTCTCTCTTGTTGCACTGGAGGAGCTTGCACTGGCAGAGGTCATTCAGAGCAGAGGCTTTCCACAGAAATGCACTGGGAAGGTCAACCCTTCAGAAGCAGCATTTTGGATTTGTGAAATTCGGTTGCATGCCAGGATTCCAATTTTGCATCAGAAGCCCATGTTTAGGAGTATATTTTCTTGGAGGGCCTATGAGAGGAAAAAGGGGTGTCTCTAAGAGTGTGAGATAGACCAGTCCAAACTGAGCAGACTTTCAGAATTCTTTAGAATGATATGGAGGATATTTCTGGGGGCTGATGTCTTCAGTTTGAGCACCATTCCTCCTTTCTTTTTTAAGTGGTATTTAATTACACATTTCAAAAGCTTTTACTTTGAAAAAAGTACTTTATTGATTTTGAAATAATAATGTCATGAAGTAGGATTCATTTTAGTTCTTTTTCCATAGTTAGAACAAAAACAAATCAGCACAACAGCCCAATTACGACTTAATTATTCTGATAACTTTAATTTTTATTTTTAAATCTTGATTTCTTTTTCTGTTCTGAAGAATAGAAGACAATCTAAACAATGAATTAATTCATTACTCTAAGCTCCTTGTTATCTTCCTTGTTCTTTCCACCCCCTCTTTTAAGATCATTAGAACTATGAGATAATCAGGGCAAGATTTAATTTACTACCTCCTTCCTTTCTTCCAGCTCCTCCAATTTTTCTTCTCCTCTAAATCCCTCTTTTTTTTTTAGCTTTTCCCTCACTTTTACAAATACCTTCTTATCTATATTTAAATTATGTCAGAGCAGGTGGAATAGCAAAAGCAGTAAAATATACTCCTATCCCTTAATAGTTTCTCACTGGGTGAATTTCTGCAGTTCTGGCTGTAGCCTATTGAAATCAGTGGAGCTCTACTGAAATGTTCTTGTGGATCTCCTGTATCCATTAGAGTCTTCAGAGACATTACTGTGCTTCGCCATTTGGATCTGCTGCATAGATAATACATTGTTTTGTAGTATTGAGTGAAAGAAAACCTATGCCCCCCACAAGGTTCATGATTAGCAGCACTCCTTCTTACCTGCTGTGGCTTTCACTCTCAACTTCCACTCCTTGGAAACTGGGAATTAAATGTTGTGATGGAGAGGGAATTATCTGCTGCCTGCAGCTTTGCAGTGCAGGCTTATTCAGGCACATCAGATTAAAACTTCTTTCCTAAGAGTGAGCAGTGGAGAATTGTTGCTGGTGCTGTGCGGGACTGAGGGGTTCAAACAGGATCTGGACTGAGAGAGAGGGTTGCTCTGATGAAGATCTCCCAGTGTGAATAAACCAGACCAGTGATGAGAGACAGAAGAAAGACAGAGGACTACATTTTCATGGCCTTTTGAAGGCAAACATAATAATTTGGTTTTATATTTTTGTGTATTTTGTATTTCAGTGTATGTTATTTTACATTTCAATGTACCTTTGGTGCTTTCAAGGCCGACTGTAGCTACATAGTTCTGTTTTGTAGGTAATGACAGTGAGGTGCTTGGAATTGCTTGGGCATAGCAAGTTTGTGGTTGCCTCCAGAGTGGGGGCCTGAACATGATGGAGGCTTGAAGATACCTATTCCTCAGCACAGTAGCAGTGTCACGGCTAGTGCTTGAGCTCCTCTGATCGCCAACACAGTCATCTTGGTTTTGCCATGCATATCATAAGTAGGTACTCATGGACACATCTTGTCCACTCTTTTGACGTGGTGTTGTCTATTGGCACTTGTACCTCAAGACCACTTGAAAAAACACAGGTCCTGATCTGTCTACCGTCACAGTTTCAGAAACTATATAAGTTGGAACAAGCCACCATTTTCACTAAAGGAAGATATGCTTTTCTCTCATGGGAAACATTAATTCCTGATTCTGTGATTTTCCCTCCTGCAAGTTTATGCAGTAAGTTGATTTAGAGAACCAATTCACATTAGAAAGCATCCACCAAAAATTGTTAGGTTGACTTCTTTCGAGCAGCAGCACTTAGACCAACTCAAAAGTGTGCATGAAAATAGGGTTATAGTTTTTGTAACTAGGATAATTATGAAAGATCCCAAAAGTCTTGTGTTTTCTTTTAGCCTGTGTTCTTTTACTGTGACCATTGAAAATACATCTTTAATGTAGTAAGTTACACTTCTGTAAGCTACTTAATATATGTAGCAGTACCTAATGATGCAGAAATGCTGAATCCATTATAGGAAAAGAGAGTTTTGGCATTAGCTTCAATGAAGCTAGGACTTCACATGGAATTTCAGTATTAATGAAAAACAAATGAGAATAATAACTATAAATTCTGCTGGGGAATGGTAAAATCTGAAATTCTACTCAGTATTTACTGTAATATACTTTTTTGCCTGAGTACGATTTGCAAGGTGTGACTTAAAAGAAGTACATTAGTTTGCACTATTGTTACTGATACATATTCCTGGTCTTACAAAGCTGTCATACAATTGTATTTTTTTTGGCTGCCTAACTTCTTCTTCTCATCTTTTGCATCTTTTCTCTTTGAGCCTGCGGGAGTATTCTTTCTCTCTTTTCTTTCTCTTTCTTCTCCTGTTTCTCTCTTTCTTAACCTCATCCTCTCCCTAGTCTTCTCACCTCTTGTCCTGCTGTTCAGAGAACGTTACCCCTGTGTGCTAAACCCACTGCTATTTCCAATACCTGAACAACTGCATTAACTCTGGGTGCTGTGCTTCTGTACAGTTCTCATGTGCTCTGTGAACAGCCACACCTACACAAATCACACTGAGGAAATGTATTTTTTAAACATTGGCTTATCAATATCTGTAAAGTCGCAAAGTCTGCAAAACGCTGAGCATCTCCTCCAAGCTGCTAACATTACATCCCAGCTGCGTGGAAGAACATGCACAGAATATTTCAAAGCCACCCAAAAACCCCTTCCAGTCCAGGGTGATGTATGAAACACACTCTTATCAACTCCAGTAGATCTGTCACACTGAAATTATAATGCACCTGTAGGTGCCTTTGTATTTGTTTTTAAAAATAGTCTGTGAACTTTGGAATATTCCTTGTAGGAAATTAAAATGGCAGGTGATTTTTTGATATGTTTGACTTCAGTTTAAAACTATGCATTTAATAATAAGATACATGTTTTCTTCTACGCTACTGCTTTACATTCTTCCAACATACTTGGCTGGCATACTGCTTTTTCCCAATCTGGCTCCACAGTGAGTAGACAGAGAGCAATAAACACCGAAAGAGGGCTGTGATTACTGCTTACACCAGTTACATCCAGCCATGGATTGATTTTAAAGTGAGAAAGAGGCTGCTAAGATGACAGATAAGTACAGCTTGACTTCTGAACCCTTGAGTGCTTCTTAGTGCTTTGTGTCAGATTTGGAAGCGAAACAAGGCTGTGAAATGGTGTCAATAGCATCATGGGGACAAGGGGTCAAGGGACTAAGGGTTTCACTTTGTGGGTGGAAGAGGGAACTTAGGGACATTGGAATTTCATAGCCAGATTAAAATCATGGAAGGCAAGCCTTAGGATCAAAAACATTTGTCCACTGCTTGGATAAATTAACAAATTGTTTTAGCAGTCTTCTGAAAAATACTCTCTGAAAAGAGTTGCAGACGATGACTGAGAATGTTTCGGGTCTTGAATCAGAAAATTATGCATGATAATGCTGAAATTAAACTATTTCTTCTGTGTCCTGTCAGATTAAACATAAGGTAATATTTTTCTTCTTTGAGTCTTGACAAATTGGTATTTTTGTGGAAGAAAAACACGTAGCATAATAAATCTTCTAGTCTTTGAGCTTATTAAAATAAATGGATATCTAAATTTTGGATGGTTTCACACAAATTAAATCAATATTTGTTTCTGAAGTGCCAGTTATATTAGATCTTAGATTTTCTACTAAGATTAGATTATAAGCCTAGATTTACTGCAGAAAAAGACCCTGGAGATCCCAGTAGACACTAAATTAAACATGAACCAGCAATGTTGCATTGCAGGAAAAAAAAGGCAAATGATGTCCTGGGCTGCATTAGGAATGTTACCAGCAGGTTGAGGGAGATGGTCCTTCTCCTCTCTTCAGCAGAGATGAGGTCACTCCTGAAATGCCATGTCCGGTTTTGGACTCCTCAGTACAAGAGAGAGATGGATGCACTGAAGTCCAGCAAAGGGTCACAAAGATGTTTAAGGGTCTGCTTTGTGAGGAAGGATTGAGAGATGGGCCTGTGCAGCCTGGAGAAGGCTCAGAGGGACCTCGTTAATGTGTATAAATACCTGAAGGGGAGTGTGCACAAAGGACAGAGCCAGGCTCTTTCCAGTGGTGCTCAGTGACAGGACCAGAGGCAATGGACACACACTGAAGCACAGGAAGTTCCCTCTGAACATTAGGATACGCATTTTTGCTGTAACAATATCTTCACCTGACATTTAAAAAACACCTGGCCTTGGTCCTGAGCCACTAAACTTAAACCCTGTTTAAGCAGGGTGTTGGAGAAGGTGACTTGGAGAGTTCCCTTCCAAACTCAACCATTTTTTGCTTCTGTGTGGATTTCCCATAGGGTTCAAATAATTGCATTGGACCTTTGCAAGAGAGAGAGAAGTGTGGTCTAGTTAAGATATCAATTTTCACTCGCTCATACCTGATGCTATGTTTGTGTTTGCAAGTTTTTGGAGAGAGTTATCTAAAACTTCAGACTTGCAGATGCTCAAGTAAAACACCGTGTAATGTAAGAGACTCTGAGTTGCTCTGCCTTCTTTGCCCTTCTCTCATTTTTTCAATAATTTTATTTTTATTGCTTTTTATTCTCTTGTTACATCCTATTTACAGCTAGGGGCCTATAGTGCATTTTTTCCTTTTGCTGATGGCCAGTAGGAACTTTAAAGTGATCCAACACATCACACTGCACTTGCAGAAAACTGCCAGCAGTGGGGAAGCAGCAGTCATATTTACTGTGAGTTCCACTAGTTTTGGTGGAATCTTCTATCACAATAGGAATGACGTTCTTGTCAAGGGCTTGCTGAGTATCTTCAGCAGGGAAAAGCCTGTCCTGTTCTTTGCTTCTTACTTTCTGTGCAACTACAGACAAGTCGTTTGGTTTCTGTTCTGCCGGTGACAAGTGAGGAACATAAGCCTCTTTCCCCCACAGATGGGCCATGAAGATCATGAGACCCTTAGTGATACATAGTTTATAAACACATTCAATTTTATATTCTGTTTATCCGTATCAAGGAAATCAAGGTCATAGTCTCGTCCTATTGAACATAACAATCAAGGGAATCAGTCCTTAGGAACTGAAGCCATGAATCCTGATTCTTGGCCTTGAACCCTGACAATTGTATTCTGCCTTGGCAAGATAAAAAAATTGCAAGTGCTTGAATGTAGACCAATTCCTCCTGGGATGCCTTTTAATGAAAATTGCTTCGTATATATAATTGAAAGGGTAAACCAAACCAACCACCCAACCAGATCTTCAGAGAAAGGATAGAAAATACATTTTTCTCCTCTAATTTTTATGCCTACATTGTTTCGCTGTAACAATGCCACCTGCTTCCTTTTAGGTGAATAACAGTCTTTTATTTGCAAAGCTTTTTCTTGAACATATTTCAGTTCAGGAAAAACATGTTCTTATGCTTCTGGTAAAAAAAAATCCTCAAACTCAAGACTTTTGTATGGGGACAATCTGTCTGTCAATATGCATCAGATTGTTGACCATAAAGCTGATTTAATATTCTGCACCCATATTTTCTCATAAGGCAGACTAATGAGAAAGGAAAATAGATAAGGGAAATGTCAAGGAGAATTGCAGTGAAAATTTAGATTGTTTTCAGATAGGTGAATAGAAACAGGGTTAAAAAGCAGGAACTTTCATTCTGCCACAATTGCTTCTGCTGTACAATACCAGACACTTTGGAAAACAGAATTCGGGAGCTAAAAAAGCCCTTTGTTATAGAAGCCTGTCTGCCTGCATCAAATCTGTAGCTAAACATATTCTTACACTATGTCTGGAAGGAGAGCTAATCACAGACATGACTTGTAGCAAGTAAAGGTTATTATCAAGTATATTTTAGTTCACTCATGATGGGCATCTGTGAGAATTTGCGCAGTTTTAAAAATCTGTTGTTGAAAAAATTCTGTCCTGCTGAAACATTAACACTGTTGGAAATAGTGCTATCTTCAGCGAGAGAAAAAAGAAATGTTACTGGTGCAGGGTCCTGTATGTTGACTGATGGTGTACGGCATATGAGAGAGACATAAACTGGGGCGCAGAAGAGCTGGTTTATCTCAAGATCTTCCACTGGTTTGGTGACTGATCTCTATCAAGTCAAGTGGCCTTTTTCCCTCTTTCTTTCTGTTCAAAGTTGATGATTATGATACTGGCCTCCTTCAGTAAAGTGCCTTGATACCTACTTGCTGCAGATTTGCTTTATGTGAAAGTGATGTATTTCAACAACTATGCAAAGCAGATGATCAACTCCTGCTGTATTTGATCCCTTCTCCTTCTGGCTTGAGCTTATAAAGTTAGATAAAAATAAGTGACAATAGCAGATAACCGGTTGCCTTCTTCATGCACGGATACATAGATGATCTCAACCAGATGGCAACAAAGAACAGATGTTCCCTAAACATATGTGCAAACAAAAAATTGCAACTGTGAATGTTCATGAGCAATGAAGGAAGCAGGAGAAAGGAACAAAGTATGATTTCAGGATGCAAACAAGTATTTGTGGGGTCTGATCTGGAAATTTTCAGCTAGCTCTAGAAACAGCACATTTAAGAAAATGAAAGGACTTAGGGATATTTTTTTTTTTTCAACTCTGAGACATGAAGGTATTCATCTAAGTGTCTTCAGTCTTTTCTGAACAAGAATATGATGACTAAATGGGTGTTGTGCCAGAAGACACATCTGGTTGCATCTAGGCTTCTCTCCACATGGTTGAATTTGTAATGTAGACAAAGAATTGGCTTTCCTTTCCAGATTCTTTCTGTGCTTAAACTAATTTTCTCATGTTTCAGTTTCAGTTACCTTATAACCTTCCAGGATTTCTATTTTTGTCAAAGTGGGCACTAAAATGACTTACTGTAAATTCAGTTGTTCTACCACTGCTGTATTCTCCTTTCTTCAGAAGGTCTGGCTAAATTTCAACTCCAACTTTCTCTTACCCCAATTTTAAATTATTACATCATAATGCCATTATTTTCAGGGTAGATCTAAACATTTTGCAGCAGAAAATTAGGTTGAAGTCAAGCCTCTAATTGCAAAGATATTTTTCCACTACCTGACAGGCAACTCATTAGCAATATTACAAATACGAGATAAGTTGTTAAGCTTAGATTAAATATCTTAAATCACTACATGCTACCTCTTTTTGTCATTGAATGGGATGAAAAAACAACTGGGAGCTTTCCTAAGATATAAAGAAAATATGGTATAAAAAAGACAAGGTTAAAAGAAAGAATTTTCCTATAAGCATAGTTACATTTTCAGTGTTAGAATGTTGATTTTGACCATGCTTCTCAAATTTCTGAGATATTATTGTGTGTCTTTTTCTAGATATGTAAAAGAAAATATGAAATATATAGTTTTCTCTCAGTTTATACCTTTATAAAATGTAATGAAAATGACTCATTTCTTAGAAGCTTTTGGGAACATATGTGAGATGTGTGTTAAAATACATGTAGTTCTTCACACCTTTTCATACAATTCTACCTTTTCCATTTGGTTGTAGAAATCCCAGATACCATGCCAAACAGGAAGATTTGCAAGTTTTTGTCTTTTATGTACTCTGACTTAAAATATATTTCACCCTCGAGGAAATACCCATATGATTTATTTTTACACCATCAGTAGCAAATTCACCTCAGTGAAAATTATTGTCTCTACTTAGAAATCACATTTATGTTTGAAAGCTGCTTCATAAGGTCAAAGACATGAGTTCTCTTTTTCAACTCGAGCAAAGCAAAGGTGAAAGATGTAAAATATCTTCAAGCTTGCTTGGCACCTGATCAGCTCTGATTTACAAGGGTCTTCCTATTGCTTTTATTGAATTAATATATTTGCACTAGCCTGCTTTAATTTAGATGTGTTCCAGACCAGTTAACTGGAAGAACTAAATAGGTGTTTAGCATTTAATAGATATGATTATTACTTTTATTTAACTTCTTAGTAAAGCTGGGTATCAAATGATTGCTGCAGCCTCTGAAGTTTTTTGGATTTAAGAAGAATGTTCCTGTGCCACACTAAGAAAATATTATATATTGTCTTGGGGGTTTTCATGTCTGTGTGTGTCTCTGAGCAGACATATAGTCCTTGTAAGAAAAGGTGGTGGCAACATTCTTCCTGTGTAGCCTGCTGGTGAGGGTGCTTAATGAGAAATATAAGCCCAGAGCAAATAAGCTGAATTTAGGTAATTTTTTTTGTCTGCAATACTAAGTTCTGTGAGTTGGGTATTTCTGCTGTCTGCTCAGGTTTGCACTGTACCTGAGGACCCTGCCTGAGAAATTATTCAAAACAGTCTGCTGTGAAAAGTTTAATTTCTATGAATCAATGAATCACAGAGAAAGCATTTGAAAAATTCCCAGTCTTTCTGGTTTTAGTCACTCATTTTGGTGTTTTCTGCTTGTCTTCCCTTCCTTATCCCCTCTCTTTTTGCAGAATATTTTTCAAAGACTGTTGTTTACAGATAAATCTGTTGAAATTTTAACAACAGTGATTCTTCAAACATCTGGCACAACATCTGGACTTGGAGTCCTGAGAATAGCACCCTCCCGCCTGTCCTCCTCATTCATACTTAAAGATCAGAACAGTTATGTAGTGCTTCGTCTGCTGCCTCCGTTGGGGTATGACAGGAGAGTCTCCACAGGAAAGGAGGCCTCTCAGAGCAGATGAGTACACAGCTCTCAGAGGTGTAAAGTGAAGTGGGCAAGCGGGGCCTGGGATATTGGATGCTGCCCCTGCCTCTTCAGCAGCTCAGTTTTACGCCCTTGCTTGGCTTCCTTCTTGCTCTGTCTTGTTCCAGCTGCTTTTTTCTGTCTCCACAATTGCAGTTGGCTCTTGTGTCCATATTCGGATGCTTTTCAAACTGACTTTCCTCTGATTTCTTAAAGTGCTTCAAGCTTCTGTTTCTCTGTGTTTTCTTCCAGCTTCTCATGCTGTGCAGCTACAGGATATGGTCAGGAAGGTCCAGGTTGCCAGTTGTGTACAAAGCAGATTTTATCCCAACAGACCTTTTTTTTTTTTTTTCCCCCTGGTTGAGCTGACTAGCTGTGCTTTTCGTTTCCAGCCACATCAGCTCTTCTGGCTAGGCAGGGTTTTGCATGGTGTGCTTTAATGAACTCACTGAAAGCTTCAGGCTGGTTCATCATATCTAATTTAGCTAACTTTGCAGTCATTACTCCTCAGCAGACAGTGCCATGCTGTCCTAAACTGATGATGGCTGCTTTTTCAGTCTAAACATTCAAAACTACTTGGATGAACCAAGCAAAACTCATTTATAAACAGCTTTATTGTTCAGATTATGTGTTCCAAATAAGGCACATGATTAAAAGAACAAGTTAATAAGTTAAAAGAATACTGTTTGTAATTTCTGCGACTTAATTCCATTATCTAAAATAATCACAAGAAAATCCAATATGTTTTCAAACTTTTTGTGGGTAAATTCAGAAATAGAGTATGAGTGTGGTGAGGAGGCAAAGAACAGCACAAAAAGAGCAAACTGCATTGCTCTCACATACTTCAAGTTCCTTGCACTCTTCTTCCTAACCTAACCAAGCCATGAATCTTATGTAGGCAACAACTGTTACCAGGAGACATTTGGATACAGCTTGCGCATTACCAGTTTGGGCATTTTAATGGAGGGACACACTTCTATGTGTGCACTTTTTGCACTTAAGTACACTGATTATATCTTGAGAAAGGTATTTGGATGCTGAGCACCCAGTAAAAGCCTGATCATCTTAGTTTTACAGACCACACTACTGTAGAAGCTGAAGTCCATTCTGTCAGCTAGCTACATTCAAACCACCCTTAGATCACATTAAGTCAAAGCTGGTAGTAGCTTTTATTTATTTAGTGAGTGGGTTTTGTCGATGTTGTTGTTTCTTGCCGGTTTTTGTTTATTTTTTTTTAAGAAGACATCTAACATCTCGTCCCACATTCAATTGATAAAACACTAGATGTTTACAAGCTCTTCATCAAGGATTTATTCTTAAGAACCTGTTGGGGAAGAAAAACAATTATCAACAGATTTTCTTCCCCAACAAGAACCTTTACTGCATTTGTGGGAGAGGTGTTTAAGTTGGGGACACATGCTTGTTTCTGATCTTCTTAATTTTCACCCCTTCTCCTTTGTTTGGAAATGCTAAGGGCAAAGCAAGAGCAATCCTGGTGTGCACTTAGCTAAACTATTAGCAGTAGTTCCTTACTGAGGGAGAAAGCAGTCTTGTCTGCCAGGTGAAGAAGTGGGCAAGTTCCAGTGAGGGGCCTTTCCACATGTGGAATTTTTTATTTCACATGAGTCTGGGAAATGACAGTCAGTTTCTGTGCTCGTGTACAAGGTTAACTCATGGTACCATGACACTGCTCATTTAAAAACATTCTTGATAAACGGTGCCACACATCCTCCATTACACGTGGGATGGGCAAAATTAGGAAGTTCTCTGTGCAGATCTTTAAAAAAAAAAGTTTTTTGGAAACATCTCAACTGGGATGCCAACAAAAAAACTTGGATAGTAATTTGATGCTGGTGTCTTCTGGCCTCTGATTATTCCTGTGTTCATTGCTTCCTTGTGCTTTCTCCATCTGCTTGACATTTGTTTGTGAATTGTTAGGTTTAATGCTATTGAAGGGATGGCAGCATTTTCACTGCTGTTTTTTGCATGGTTTGTAGCCACAGCAGGGTTCTAGGTGCTAACACAGAGATGCATAGGGACATATTTTTTCCTTACACTGCAGATCTAGACAAAGATCTCCATGTATTTTATTATATTCCAGCCCTACTGCTGCCATCTACACTGGAATCAGTGATTTAATGTTCTAAGATTGCAATGCTTTTTTAGCCTACCCACCACCAACAGCCCCACATCCCATATTTTTTGAAGCCACTTGGTCTCTTTCAGCAACATTGGTGGAGGTATCGTGTGTAGATCAAACACATTAACATAACATCTGCCATCAATAGCTGACACAACTTTCTGCCCTAGGATGCATTACAGTGTTTATGGCTGGTGTTTATCACTGAATAAATAGAAGGAGGAAAGGGGATGAATGGAGAGAAAATTGTGAGCTGTCCAGCTCAGAAAACCAGAGCTTTTAAACTCAGTAGCTCTACTTTCTTCCTCTGTCTTCTAAAATGCCTACAGACAACAGCGGTGAAAAGAGTATACAGAGGTTTGCCAGTTAGTGAAGTTGCACTGATGCATGTGTTATGAAAATCAGTATATGAATAAAGGAGCTGCCTTAGTTAAAACAGAAGAGGTGTGATCAAATGCTGCTCTCTCGACCTCCTGTGGTTCCCCCTGCCTCTGTGCTTTAAATATCCAAGGACCTTTCTGTATTGCACACTGCACCTTATGAAGAAGGAAACCTTGTGTTGGTCATTGTCAGGCCAAAAGCCGCTGTTGCTGCCAGGTCATCTTTGTCAGCGTGGGCCCCACAGGGCTTGTCTTTCTCCTTCTTGGAAGGATGAGATGATCTGCAGCGTGTTGTTTTCTGTTAGCAATGACATGCCCACGCCCACCTTCTCTGCCACCACGCTGTTTGGTGCCACCACACTCTACAGTGTGGCAGCTTTGCCCTGGGGTTTAGCAGAAGGCTGGGACCATCTCCAGCTGAACACTGGCTGGGGCTGGGGCTGGTTCCTGCCTTGTGGCTCATGTGTTTGGTGGCTGTCAGTGGTATCAGCACGTGCACCTTGCAGGGGCATCCCTCAGTCATAGGTGTAACTTTCAGGATCTGCCTCACTGATGCAAGCCAGCTTGCTTCCTGCTTTAAACTCTTCTGTGCTCTTAGCTCATACTCATTTCTAAGTAGTCCTGAGCAGGAAAAGTCACAGACTCCACAGGTGACTCTTCGTATACTGTTTTCAACACCGCTAAAGAAAAAATAACAGGCAAAGTGTTGCTTGCAGCCACCATTGCTCTTTTAGCCTTGTGTTCCTTTAATGCCCTCTAATAGTAATCAATAAGTGCTAGCTATTCCTAAGAGAGAAGCAGCAGGAAGAAAGTGGTGAAAATACCATTGTTTGCTAGCACAGAATTGCTCATCACTGGAACTGTAAACATGGATTGATTATTTCTCTTTCTGTTTAATGTGAGGCTGCTTGGGGTTTTCTAGAAAATAGGTTGCATTTCCTTTCCTGTTGGCTGCATGTAGTGTGTGCTGGTCTTAGGCATCATTAAGAAAAACTTCATCTTTTTAAACTTATTGTACCTACTTCACAAGGATGTAGATACCAGATACCCGGAGAAATCCCAAATAGCTTCGATATCCCTCACACGTCTTAACCCATTTTCACTAATGTTCTTCTCATATAATTTGATTCATAGTTTTAAAAGATATAACAATATTGTCTAACAACAGAATAATAATTTTTTAAAAAATCATATATTTTACTGAGAAAATCCCAGTATATGATAACCCCAGTTGTAGAGGGACCGGGTCCTAATGATGAGTCCATCAGAATCAGTACAAAAGGCTTATGGCTTAGGTCATACTTCACTCTTATGCAGCAAAGTTGCCATACCAGGACAAAGTTGAACATGTGCTGAAATGCTTTTGCAAACTGGAGCTGAAATCAGTCACACTTGGCCTGTGCTTTGACCATTCACTGCCATTCTCTTGGAGGTTCTGCAAGTCTGAAGATGAGAAGCTGAGGTGACTGTAAAAGATAAACAGCAGCAAAGGGCAGAACGAGGTGAGGAGACATAGTGAGACATCAGGGTGGGATGTTGGAGGTAGATTTTCACACCCAGGTCTAGAGGGATCTTCAGACAACTAAACTTAAGTCCATGGTTAAAGGCTTTGCTGAAGCATTTTCAGAGCAGGTTAAGCCAGTATGAAGCACTTTCACACATGTTAATTATGAGTGTGGTGAAGAGTCCTCTTGTAATTACTCAAATTCACACAACACATGAAAAGGTAAGTCAGTTTCCCTATTATTCTATGTTTTTAAAGTTAGCATTGACAGTATTGAGTCCCAGATTTTCAGCCGTAAGTACTGCCCATGCTGAATGAGAGACCTTCTGCCTTAGAAGCCCATGGAACGAACGGGTAGGAACAAATGTTCATATGGAACAAATCAAGTAGGAAATAATATACACATGTTGTTGTTCTGTGCTCCTGGCAGAAACCAAAGAGTATGTCTTCAAAGTGCAATTAGCACAACATGTACATTGTGCCTTCTGTGGACCACTGCATTCCATAAGAGCCAGACTAAACTTATATTGTTGTCACAGTAAAACAACTCTTTCTGTGTCTGGCTGTGCTGAAGAAATTCGAAGCTTAGCCATTATTAGTGCTGCGTTTATATTTCTTTTTCTTTCAGTAGGATTATAGTTTGTGGTTCACGCAGCATTTTGGATTCAAGTCTGTAGAGAACATCAGACCAGATAGTCCCTTAAATTGTGTTTCCCTGGAGTGTTTCAGTTTCTGTTTAATGTTTTATTTTGTTTCACACAGACAGCGTAACATATATTTACAAGGCACACTATAGAGGTGAAAAATTAGTTCTCCTTTTAACTAGGAATTCCTCTGGATATTTAGAAGGGCTTTTAACAGAGGCTGTGTCTTTTGGGGCCTTTGATGTTAAGTCCATTCTTTCATGATATTTTCACCTATGGAGAGGAAATCATCTTGGTTCGAACAATGTAAGGATGTCAGAGGTATTTCCAGGGAAACATTTTGAGAAAGTCAGAGCTGTTGAAAAGAAATCTGAAGAAAATGGGTAACAAAACAGAAGGAAATGGGTTGAAAGGAACAGTCTAAAAATGAGAAAGGAGTAGAATAAAAGACAGTTTTGAAGATGGCTGAAATACTTTGAAAGACTGACAAGAAAACAAAAAACAAAACTATTGAGGGGAAATTTACAAAGCATTTAGCGATAAAAACCAATGAGAAAAACTTAAAAAGAAATAAAAATAATGAAAGTCGAAAAGAAGAATGAAAGATGTGAGGGAAAGCATATGAATGGATTGACGGGAGAGGAAAAGATGAAAACAAGAAGTGAATGGATTTGTAAATTCATTTAGAGAGAGATTATGTCCTTAACATTATCATGTGGGCATTATGTGAGTTTTGCTGACACCTTCAAAGTGAGCAAGGTGAAAAAAAAAAAAGGAAGACAGATTCTATACTTTGGATATCAAAGAGGCATGAATATTCATGAGTAGGCGAATCTGCGTGGTTCAGAACTGACAATGTCACATTTTGGAAATAGGCTTGTGGATACTTTTTGCATCAAGTGAAAAACAGATATGCTGTGACCGGTGCCAGGGCCTGTTTGTTTGTTTTGTTGGAGAGAATACATATCTCGTGCTGCTCTACTGTACGAGCCGATGCTCAGAGTCCTAGTTTGGCCTTACTTTAATAAATTCTCTAAAGGGAATGAGGTTCAAAATCAGTATTGTTTTTGAGTTTGAGAAGATTTTTATTTCTTCAAAGCAGTCTCTTAAGTAATCCAGGCCTTACCTAGATCCATTGAGCCCTAAAAATTAAGCTGGAAAGTGTCTTTGAAGGTTGAGCTCAGGGTACTCAGCAGAAAATTCCCTAGTCAATGTTAGAGTAGCAAATCTGATACGCAAGATCAGTGTTAGACAACATCTCAAAGCTTTTGCGTTTTCCATACCATTCTTCAGCTGTTCTGAATGTCAGTTTGAAATGGCCCATTGTGTGAACTTCCTTTCACCACAGGACAGGGATGTTTTACTCAAAAAGTTGTGGCACAACGCTGAGGATGAATCTAACAAAGCTACTACATGGAGAAAGAGGCTCTTTCTTGAGGAAGGAAATGCTGGCCGTTTAGAAGTCAGAGCTCAGTGTTACACTTTTGAAGCATCTCAGCTTAGAAGTGCTGGGTTGCCTGTTGCTTATTCTTAAATGACTCAGTTTATTTACCTGTTTTAATATATGTCTACTATCTGAACTTCAGTATTCTGCAGTTTAAAATTTAGGCCCAAATTTATTACCAGTTCTCCAGATTCTATAAAATCTATATAAAATCATGTGAAAAACTTTACAATACTTATTTTTAAACAGTTAATTGATATAAACAAACTATGTTTATTGAGTAAACAAGAACTCTCATTCCCATCTAGAAAAGTCAAATTTGGAGTTCTGCTGGTTGGTGATGGACAAAAGATGCAAAAATCTGTATTTTAAAAAATGCGGAAAATCCCATTTCCCTAAACTCACAAGGAATGGAATAGGGTATATTTCATTGCCAACATATTTTAGAATAATTCTGCCCAGGTGGAACTCTTTCTAGGCTGTTCTTCAGAGCTGCACTCCTTTTTCAGTCCATTACCTTCACTTTATCTCTAGTGTTTGTGTTTTCCTGTGGCTTCTGCTGCTCACCTAAGCACCTCTACTAAAAATAGTTGTCCTACAGCCCTTTTGTATATGTGCCTGGTATGTGCTTCTCTCTGAGCCAGAACCTCATGCTTTGGAAGCTGCAACTTCTTCCCACGTTTTAGCTCCATGATAGAATTTCTTCTGTTTGCTTCTTTCCAAATGAAGAGCACTTGTTCTTTCAATAGGATTTTGACAAATCATGACAGTGAAGTTCACTGATATGCTTTACTTGGTGATTTTGAAATGGATTCTCTATGACTGTTTGTTACCAGTTTTCCAATAGCTTCTCTCAGCTCCTTCTAGTAAAAGAATAAGAAGGAAAACCTGAGCTTTACACAGAAGTACACTGTGTCATGCGCTGATCTGCTGGCAAGCAGCATCGGATCAAGAATCACATTCTGTGTCTCTAAGCAAGTTGCTGAATCCTTTCATGCTTTAGTTCATGAGATAAAAATGCAAACAATAACTTTCTCCTATTATTTACATCATATGCCTTTTAGAGAGGTTACTTTTCCATGAATACTTTGGCAAGGCAAACCCTGGTATATCTTTGGTCATATTTTATCCATATCTGAAAACATGCTTATCATACCCATTTCAAGGCCATTCTCTTTGTGCTACTGTAATATAAAGATGGAGCAGTTTTCATCTTCTCAAAAAATATTAGGACAGTGACAGCTAAAGTTTGGAAACTACTGAAGCTGAGTGAAACACAGAGAAGTTCGGGAACAGAGATGAGTCTCCTGAGAATATTTTATCTACCTGCATTTTACTTAGGAACAGGCTCCCTCATGAGGTAATGTCTTCTGCTTCAGACCTAGGTAGAAATGCCACAAACGCAGCCTGTCTCTGACATGTGAGGATTTCAGTTAATCATATAGGCTGGGATTCAGTGGGAACGTTTAAATGCAATATATCAGTAAAAGAAATAAATCATTAGTGTAACTTAATTAGTGTTCCTCTCTTTACCTGCCTTAGAATAGGGTAAATATTTCTCCAGTCAGTGCATTTTAATTAATGTTGGAAAGACTTGTGCAGTGAATGGGTACTTCATGGCAGCCTAAACTATAATGCTTTTATGTTTTTACTTCTATTAGAGTCACTGTTCTTGTTGAGAAATGGAAAAGAGCTCTGTAATATACCTGTGCAAAGTACTTAGCTTGTGTGGACATCAAAATAGTTTCCCTAAATCTCTACAGCTTTTTAAAGGCCTCCACTTGCTGCTGTACAAGCAAAATTTGTTGTTTGTTTGTTTGTTTTTTTCTTTAAACAGACCTTAATAGCTCATCATGCATTTGAATAACAAGTGGTCGATCATGTACCTTAATTACAAGAGCAAATTGGAGGCACTTGTACTATTGATCAAAATATATCTTATATTAGTTAACTAATGAAAAAGGTCAACAGAAGAATAATACCACAGCAGTGTTAGCAAACGTGGGGGCAAAATTCTTAGCTGTTGTAAATGAGCATGGCCTCAATCTCTTCAACTGGGTTGTGCCAGAAGGTACCAGGCGATGATCTGACTTCTTTTATTTTTGGTAAATGTGTTAAGAATTATGTGCACTAATGTTCTTTTGGGGAATTAAGAGGCCATATTCATTGGTGCTGGATATTTAGATGTTGCTTTGTATCTGTGCTTTCAGATAAAATAAATCATGTTGCTCATACAGTGGGAGACTTTGACTTCTATTTTGGAGAATGTGATTTGCAATTCTCATTTTCTAAACCAGCTTAATATGCTTACCTACAGAGATTAAATGTCTGGGATCAGAAAGTTCAGTCATTAGGTGAAGTTAAAGAGCTGTGATGCCATAGATAAAGCATTTTGAGATATAGATAAAAGATTCAAGACCAAAGTTATTCAGTGTACGTACAAGAGGAAACACATTTCACACATGAGGGTAATGATTTTCTTTTAAGGGAGGAGTACACTAGCTGTACTCGATGCAGTGCTGGCTTGCAGAAAGCAGAATGTTTTTTCTAAACACTGTTCAGGTCTCTTGTTTTTGTTGTGGGGATTTTGTTGCTGAGAATCTCTCTTTGCTGCAGGTGCTTTCCAGATGTACAAAATTCCCATCCCTCCAAATATTATCAATAAACAGGGGTCAAAGGAAAAAGGTAACGACATGGATTTTCTATAGGAATCAATACATTTTGTTATAAAGACAGCAGGACAGAAAAAGGATTTTGAAAGCAGTGAAAAGAACAGAAGGCAGAGGCCACTTCAAGGGAAACTGGTAAAGGTCAGTTGATGCAGAGAGGGATTGCAGAAGGGTGCCACAAGGTGACTTTTCGGGGTTGTAATAAAAGGGCAAGGAAAGTTCAAAAATGGGGCAGAACAGGGGTAATAGGAAGGGCAAACCTGCTGTTGAAGGGCAGTGTCCACGTGACTTTCAGACCTTCAGTGCATTTGACTACAAGAGTATTATACCAACACTTGTTATGAGAGCATTATTTGAAAGGGAAAGAAAAAGGCTGTGATAGAGAATTGGGAAATGCCAGATTTCTGGGAGCTGTGTTGCTTTGAGGCTGTTCCCCTCTGTGCTGTCGTGCTGGCTGTGGTATAATGTAAGGGCCCTGTAAAAAGGGGCAGGGGGAGAATCACATGTAATATTTATAGAAAGAAGTACAGTGAAAGAGAAGTGCCCTAAATCATCCTTACATGGAGAAATACAGAGTGAACATAAAGGATTACTTTATGGGTTGTTCTAAGGGTTTGTTTGACCCAGGACTCTGTCTCTCTCTATATATATTAGTGTAGAGAATATGCCTTTCTTCAGCATATTCTTCCATTTTCTATTAATCTGCATGATAAAATGGGCTTTATTTGCTTTTCTTTTTTTGCAGAAGACCTACACAAGTGTAGCAACTTTGTAAGAGCTAATAAGAGGGAAAACTGAGGAAGAACAGGCTGAAGTACTTTCCATTCAGCATTCAGATCCCATGTGTATGATCTTGAGTTTAAGCAATGGACTTTTTTGCAACAGATATTCTTGGCTGCTCTGGCCACTTTTTCTCAAGAGCTTCTGATTTCAGTGCAGTGACTAGCTGTCAATACCTAGAGACAATATCTGGTTCATGTGATTTGCAGTCTATTAATAGATGACTTGTGAACATATGAATTGGGCAAAAATATCAATTTGTTTATGATGAAAATCATCTATGAAAGAACATGAATTTAAGGTAGCTTAGCTTATTAGCTCAGCAAAATCAGTGACCCTTAAAGATATTTCCTTTGAAGATCTCCTATGTGACAAATTATTTTTAGCTATTTGCAAAAGACTTTCAAATAATTTCAAAAATTATTCCTGGGTGGGTGCTGCATAATCATGCAAATTTGTATAGGGGACAACTAGCAGACTCCTTTAATTATCCTCTTCCCCTTGCTTCATCAGAAGACCCGTTTTTGTTTCTGTATTACTTTTTCTTTTGCACAAAGGGGAAATGTTTTACACACTGGTAATAACTGATGTTTGTGTGAAGAATAGCCCTGATGGTGTATAGCTGTCTTGAAAGCTCCTTTTGGTTGTAGTGGTTCTCCACTCCTGGAGTAGAAACAATACCCCGTGACTTAAACAATCAATCACACAGCAGGAATAATGAGCAATCTCTTGAAGCAACAGTCACATTTGCATAAACCATTCATTTGGTATATTTGAATATCCACCACATTAATGAAAATCAAAAGGAGTCCATGGATCATTTATGAACAGGAAGGAGGGCTGAAACCATTGAATAGATGACTTGCTGCAAAAAAAAGTACATGGCTCTGTCTTTCTAGATGGAAAAAGAGGAGTGTTGAAGCAAAAATTACCAGATGAGACTATCCTTGTTCACCTCTGAGAAGGTTTCTTTCTATGTATTTCCTCTGCATCACTCTATTTCTTCCTGTGATTGTGGTTTTCAAGGGAGTTCAGGGGGAAGGGGAGAGGGAGCAGGGTGGAAATTCGGGAACCCCCACTTTGGGAGAAAAGTAGTTAAAAATGTGGGTTTAATTGATTTTGTGCAAGTGGAGAACCAGAGGTAAACATTTTAAAGAGATATTGCTTTCTGGAGATGCCTGCACTATTAATTTTTTCTTTAAGGTATACTACATGCTTGGAAAAAATGAGAGTCTCTTTAGAAACATTCAAAACATGACAGTTTTGAAAGAAGCTCAGAAAGATGTGTACTTGGATTTTGTCTATTTCATTTCTCTTATTTTCCTCTTTCTGGTTGTAGCTGTGAGTGTGTATTCAGTTTCAGGACACTGAACTCTTCCAGCTGTCACACCTAAAGGCAAAACATAAAATCAACTAATAACTTATCAGGACATAGTTTTCACTTCTTTGCTCCTGCCACTGCTCAGGCTTCCCATTTCTTGGGCATCTGTTTTTCAGAAAAGAAAAAGAAACAAAGAACATATGCATCATTCAAATGCGGATGCAATTAATTTTATCAGGAGATTCTGTAATTCTGAGTAAGAACAATTCCATATAGGAGAGAATGTGTGTCTCTGTCAATATTTAAAGAAACATGGCTCTGTCTAATTTCTGATTTTTGCAATCTATAAGAAAAAGCTCCCACCTGTTCTTCGTACTTTGGCAATATGACATCAACAGGGATTTCATGCATGCCAAAATAATTACCCAAGTTAAAATATACGTATTTATTGCTTTGGTAACTCCTATGAGTAAGGAGAGAGCCCAATGTACTTCAAATAAGTCAATCCCTATCAGACATGGCTCTACCAGACAGGTTGGTAGTCTATGTCTCCGTACAATTCTTCGGCCAGGGCTCTTCCAAAATGTCAGTTTTTGGCACTCTTCATTGCTTAGACCACAAATGGTGATACTCCTAGACAACTCTCTTCTTGCAGGAAAGGGGCTGTTCAGAGTCTTCCAGAGAGACCTTTTAACTTAATGCATGTGTCAACAGGTTAAGTGGTTGTTCTGTTCAAAAATCAACACCTTGTCCAGCAGTCCCTTTGAAGTCACTAAGCCTGACAGCTGACAAAATCTGTGGGACTGCCAGTTCCACAGGGAATCCCATGCTGGGGGAGATGGGAAGGGAGAACCTCACTCAGGAAGCAGCTTGGTCACTCCTAGAGCAATCGGATCTTTTTAGATCTTCAGGTCGTCCTCAGTGCTTCCAGGGTTATTTTGGCAGCTGTTGCGTTGGGTGATTTTATTAAGGATGGAAATACAACATATGTTGTATTTCTATGGAGCTCATCCTACAGGGTTGGGAATATGGATACAGTGTTAGTAGGATGAGATGAGTCTGTCCTTTCACATGCTCACAGTAGGGGCCTTATGTTCAGAGTTGTCACCGGTCTCCCTGGCTTGCATGGTTACTATTCTTTCTATACCTAGATGTCTGCAGGGTAAGCCTCTGGAATCATGAACTCCTCTTTCGGGGCGAAAAAAAAAAAAAAAAGGATGTGGAAGTCACCTTTTCATATATTTTAACAATAGCCACCTGAGGTACTGTTTCCAGCAACCAGAAGGGAGATGGCAAAAGATGTGTCAATTCCTGGTGTTCATCTTGAACAGCACAGACCACTTTTGCTTTCTCTGAAGGCAAATCAAAGGCCAAATGATCTATCTGTTCCTTCTCTTGTCTTATTTCATTCATATTCAGAGAGCAAAACCTGTGCCATCCAATTGCCAAATACTTACAGTGGCTTTTAGGTGAAGGGTGTATGTTGAAATTAGTCCTCATGAAAATCAATCGAATAATATTTTAAAAGTAACACAGTCATTTAAAAGAAGCTGCTCACAGATATAAAGCAGGGGAGTTTTATGTCTTAAGTTGCTAGACATAGTTACTGGCATCTGGAAATTTTGTTGTTATACTGTTTATTTGTTAAACTAGATTGCAAATGAGCTATTTATTTGTATTTCTTTGCTACTCGTTCTGAGAAAAAATCTGCTGAGATATATACCAGATGTCTATCTCCATCCTGTATGACTTTATTTATCGTACCTGCATCTGTCATGGCTTATTGCATGCCTGACTGCTACTTCCTGTTGATTTACTGTGGAGTTTTACACAGTAAAGTTTTGTCATATTCTTTGTTCTCCCAGCTGTTTCTCAGTCATCTCAAAGGATATGACTTCTCAGTGGTGCCTCTCTTAATGTTCACGTACTACGCCTCATATAGCAGAAAGACAGCAGAGGCTTTGCCCACCTTCTGCAGGTATGCAGGCATGTCCAAAACTTTCTGATTGTAAAGCTTTAGGTGGCCATAATCGAGCTGTCATTATCATGTACGTTTCTTCTCCTCCTCCTGAAGCAGGGGGTCTCATCAGTACACCAGCTTTTGTCCTCCCAGAACTCAGAAGTGTTTAAATCAACAAAGCACAAATGAGAACAGTTTGGTAGAAATCAACATGAGAGCTGGAGGAGGACTAACAATAAAACAAATAAACATAAATGAGTCAATAGGGGAGTGGTAGCTCCAGGGAAGATTCCAGGTACCTGAGGTCATGCCCACTTTGTCCTCACAGTCTCTCTCCCTGCTGCAGAAGGTCAGATTCGCAGCTCTGCTCTGTCTTCTCTCCACTAGCTCAGTATAGTTGTCCATGGCCTCCTGAACTCTCTCATCATATTTCTGATGCCTATACACCTGCCTTTCCTGCCTTTTTAATCTGCAAACCCCCTGCTGTCTTCAGCTTTTAGAAAGCAGAACTTTACTGTCCAAATTTGTTTTCATTTCCTAAAATATCCATCCACTGTGCTTTTTGTTTAGCCAGTTTAATATGCCCTGACATCCCAGTGTTGTGAGGAGATCTGGCTTTGGTGGAGCTGCCCCACCATTCCTCAGTGTCCTTCACTACTTCTGGAGGTCAAGCAAACTCAGCCTCCAACTTCCCTATCAAACCTACTAGTTAGCTTTAAATGACAATCCATCAAAGCTGGTAACTTGCCTGATTTAACCTTATCAGATTAAATATTCATGCTGAAAAAAGTAAAATGCTTCTGGTTTTTAAGCTAATGCATTTTAGAGTAATGTACATAATAAAATACATTACTATATCAGCTATAGTCTTCAATTTTTATCCTCCCATATGGTCCTCACGTTTTAAGTCCTAAAGCTGTATGTTGCTGCGAGAAAATTTGGTGTCTGCATGAAAATTCAAACGCAGACTGATGATAAGACTCTGAATAGCATGTAGAATCAAAGCCTTAGGGCATCAGTGGCATCAAGAAAGGATTGTCCTGCTAGTAAATCTAGGAAGTAAATGGAGTCAGAATAATGTGAAGAATTTTTCAGAAATCCAGAATAACATGAAGAATTTCAACCCATCTCCAGGTTACTTTGAGATGAAGCATGCTCCACACTGTGCCTGCCCTTATTCCAACCTTTCTTATCCTTCTTTTAACCACTCTGGTGCATTTCTCTGTATTTTTGGAAGCTGCACAGATGATAAAATCACCCAGCTGTATTTGCTGTCTCCCCAGCTAGATACTTATCTGAATCTTTTACAACCATCTGCTACCTTCTCAGCCATGCAACAGAGCAGAACATCAGGGAAAAAAAAAAAAAAAAGGTAGAGATTTCAGTTTTATCCTAAGCTCAATGAGTAGTTTTATAATCCGTGATTTTTTTGGTTTAACACCATGAGAGCTGAAGTGCATACTATCATGTAGACTTCAGTTCCCCACCAAAAGTGGTAGTACTTCTAAATATTCATGGCATTGTTATACAGTTTATCAAATCCAAAGCTTTTAATTTAGAGCACAGCTCAGTCATATATCACTTTTAGCTGGTAGTGTTTTTATTTCTTTTAAATTTGAATCCAAAGTATGCAGAATGGATAGACTGTAAATTTTAAGCTCCTCTTGTCTCTCCTCAAATTCTTTAATTTGCACTATTTTGTTTAGATTTGTTAAATAGGTTGTGCTTTTGAGCAACCAATCAACACAATTCAACAGGATATAATAGGAAAGCAGTTCCCAACTGTTACTTTCCATTTTTCACATCTTTAGTTAGATTCATCACGATAGAATCTCCAGGCTTGAATAAAAGGCTACTGAGGGCATGAGATAGGTACTCACCAATGAAAACATAAACCTGCTCCAGTTTAATCAAGAAACACTTTGCTTCAGTTGACTACTGCAGGGAGAAAATTAAGCTTAGCCAAAACCAAAGAGAAAAATGTCATTACAGCTTATTGAGATCCAAACTATTACATGTTCTTGCAACTCTGCAGTCAAGATTCAGACTTCTACTGCTCTTCTTGTATGCATTTCTTCTTTTATTTCCAAGAAGGTGTGGTTATGTAGAGTATTTGGTATAGGTGAACAACAGCTCTTGAATGTTGTTATATAAATACAGGCAACCACAGGACACCCATGATTGTTTTCCCTGGAACCACAACAGCAAAGCTGTTATAAGCATCCAGGGAATAGGAATACACTTTTCATGTCCTGTGGAGTCCAGCTATCTTCTTCCCAGTTTATTTTTTCCTGCGTAGCCTGGGAATGTGAGACGTAGGGACTTTCCAAGAAGGAGAAAATGATGTCACAAGTTGAGAAAGAGTATAACTTAAAGGTGTAATAACCTTGAGCTTTTATTCTCTATTTTGCTTTGGGGCACAACAGAAGCTCTGCTGTGTTTTGGTAGGTAGAGAAAGGTTAAGAACAGTGTTTTGAGGGATGTGCTGTTATTGAGGGTATGCTGTTATTTGTCTGCTTGCCTACTTTTACATCAGTGTCACTTGAATGCCTCAATCTGAAATCAGGTGATTAAAGAACAGAGCAAAGACTGTCCACTGTTCACTCACCTAAATGGACAAAGCAGAAAAGTGGCATTAGAAGAGATATCATAATCACATCCATATTACAGATACAGAATTAAAGCCTGGCAGTTTTTGAGCTGTGTTGACAAAAGGCTAACCACGACCTCTAACTACTGAGGAGTGGCAGCCAAGAGAGACATGATATGTAAAACGAAACAGGGGTTAGCAGCTTATAACAGAATTGCTGACCAAGGGTGAAATTACTGTAACAATACCATGTCACAAACATCAAATAAGGTTGTAAAATCAGCAAAATGTGGTCTATGGGAAAAAACAAAGAGAGGCTGGCTGTTTATTAGGAAGAGGATGAAGGTGGTAAAGGAGAAGAGCTTGGGAGGGAGCAACGGTCAAAAAGAGAATACAAGGGTGCAAATCATGTGGTCAGATCTTACTGGGATACAATTTTAAGAATTTTAGTGCTATAAATATTAAATATTTGTGATTAGTCAGGTTTTGATGTGATTGGCCGGTGATAATTTGTTTCTGTGACAGCAACCATGTTGATTCTGCAAATACAGACAAGTCTGCATTGCATCAGATCATCAGCACTGCCTCAGACCACTTTTCACCTCGAGGAGGTTTATTCCTGATTCCTCTAGGATCTTCTTAAAAGAAGGCTAAGCTGTAGCATATGGATCTCTGTATTATTTTTGAGGGCTTTTGCTTTCTGTGGGTTTGACTTTAGGAATTGCAATGATTTTTGTGCAGCAGACCAGTGACAGAAATATTCTTCAGGGTGCCTTGTCCATTTAGAAAGAGAGTGATCCTTCCAACTACCTCAGCTTCTTTGAGGCTTCCTAAGGTTTAGGATGTGTTTTTGATGTTGAGTGTGACCTTTCTTTGGCACAGATGCTTTGTCTCCACTCTTTAAAGTCCATTGCCTGTTCTTTTGGAAGTGTCTGCCATGCAGCACAAAAATGTCCAAAGTCCCTTTGCAATCCATTAAGAGATTGGTTTATTTACTGTCTGCTATTGATTATTACTTAATCTTAGACCTCTTGCCTCAAGGAAAAGAAAATAATCTTTGTCGAGTTCCTGGTTTGTTCTGTGGCCAGAGAGAAGAAAAAGCTCTCAGGTAGCTGACTGAAGAGGCTGTTCAGCTTTGAATCAAAGTGCATTTGTTTTCATTTTCTAGCCAAAAGATTTATCTTGAGCTCAACTGTAGTGACAACTACCAGGCTGATAGCCCTAGAGACAAATTTCTCTGTTTAACAGGTGCAACCAAGGCAGCTCTGGCACATGATGTTCCCTAGATCTGTTTCCCTGGTTGTAAAGCACACTTGAGCCCCCTTAGGCTGTTTAGGCAAATGGCACTAACTGCTGTTGTTGAGTGCTCTCCACTAAAATCATATCTGTGGCTCCAATACCAATATTTTTTGGACACTTTTGTTTGGTCCTGATGGTAGCCTTGGTCCAGACGGTAGGGTTGGTGTAAGCAACATGTAAGCAAAGCAGAGAAGTAACCACTTCATTTCGTCCCACTGCATCGAACAGGCAATCACTGGCAAAGATGTACACCAGCCCCACGGTGGGCTAAACCTGCACCACTGATTCAGAGAGGAACAAGAGCCCGCAAACAGGACAGAAGGTTCTTTTTAAGCAGTGGGGAAAAAGCTCCCAGAGGACAGTCAGGTTAGCTCATGAGGAGCAAAACTGAGAATGCCAACTTTTCTGGTTTTTTAAACACTAACCCCTGTGCTCCTGCCCAGTACAGGGGCTGCTCACAGGTTTCTCACGGCTCTGCTCTCTCTTGGTTCACTCTCGTGTCCCCTGACCACCCATTGAAGGTGAAGCTGTAGGTGCAGAGAACAGAGCCGAGAGGTGCACATGCTGTTGAGTTACCAAGTAGATGAACTGCTGGGTGGGCATTAGCAGGTCACACAGAATAGATGATGGTTCAGTTCATGCTGAAGCCCTTTTCCTCT
Organism: Sclerurus mexicanus; assembly: GCA_013396755.1. NCBI lineage: Eukaryota > Metazoa > Chordata > Aves > Passeriformes > Furnariidae > Sclerurus > Sclerurus mexicanus. The sequence goes on along the minus strand of VWZF01005531.1, from coordinate 2,523,227 downwards.
CGGGGAGAACTCATTTGGCTCTCTTCTTAATCCAGCCAGACATCAATTTGTATGGAATTTTCAGGAACAGAATTACTGTTAAGGTTCCTGTTGCGCTGTTGAATTTGATTCAAGTTAGCTAAGAGGTCCAAAGGTTCAGAAGAAGAAAATAGACTGATGAGCAGACAGAGATTGCTGAAGGTTTGTTACTCAAAAGCTTCCCCCCCTCCCCAAAAAAAACCCCACAACCATCCAGAAAACTCAAAAAACCACAAGAGTACAGGGGAAACTAAAAGTACAGATTTAAGTACTTGTAATTTTCTTGTTCAAAAGTTATTTTTAGCTGCATTTTGTATTTAATTATGACAAGGAATTAGTGAAAAGAAATAGTTTTCAGTATTTCCTGTAGATTTTGTGCAGTTTGTGATGAAACCATATATTCTATGTCCTGAGAAGGATAAAAGCAAATCTGAACAGCTTGATGCAGTGTTTTAATCTCATAAATATGAAAAACAAATCATTACCCATAATTATGAAGTACAATAAAGAATAACAAATATTTCCATTTCTATAGTTGGGGTTTTGTTTTTCATTGTTTTGTGTGTTGTGGGGTTTTGTTTTTATTTTTTTTAGATAAGTGATGGTTCTAAAGGGCTTTTAATTACATACTTGTAATGTATACTAAGAAAGCTGGCAGCTCCCTTGCATCTCGCAGCATCCCACATATAGCTGCAAAGTTTTAAAGGAGCTTTTCTTTCCTTCCCTTGTTTTTAAGAGCCAGATTTGGTAGACACTCTGTCTGACATTCCTGGAGACTGAAATCCCTTATTTCCTGACAGAGGGGCTGATCCTCCCATCTCTTCTCACCTCCATGCCCCAGTTCTCTCCTGGGCAGATGAGGAATCACAGGAGTATTTAGCACTGTCCCAGCTCTACTCCCTCCCACGACTAAGAAGGGTTGCTGGTGACTGACTGAAGACTGTAGCTGAACTGGCCAGTCTTGAAAACCCCAGGCCTTGTCATCAGCCCTGCATTACCTGTATGTGTATGCAAGGAAACAGTACGATTTTTCTAACCAGACGATCTAAGAATATACTGTGTCAGAACCCACATGGATAGAGTTCAGAATATTTCCCTAGTCCCAACTGAGGCTTTAAGCTCTCCTGCTTTTATTTCAGTTTTATATCCCTGACATCACAGGATTCTCCTGGTGGAAAGTAGAGGGAACTGGCCCTGTAGCTCTCACTGTGCGAGTGAGTTGTTGATCAAGACGTATGAGCACCAAAGATACCCATTTCCCCTTTAACCCACTCATTAATACTTGATTCTCTTTCAGTATTAAGTAACAACAAGCAAAAAGCCTCAAGACATTTGCCTAGGAAAATTCTTCCACCCCCAAATGTGCTCTTCTCTGCAAGTTACTAAACATAACTTTCAGCAAAAGATTGATAGGGATTCTTTTGGTCCAAATTTACAATCCCTCTCTATTATTCAGATGCACTGCACCGTAGGGTGCTGGGCTTGTGCAGTGGTGCCTGGAACAAGCAGAGATCTTTTGATGTAGCCAGTGAAACCTTCTGCAACATCATGAGTTAAAGGCACATCTCTGATCCAGGAATGTATTTACTGCAGTGGAACAAGGAGCTGAAGACAGTTCTTTGCAGTTCGTGTTTTCTGCTGGAGTGCATGAGCTCTGGATGATGTGCTAGAAAAGGAACCACCTGGCTGCTCAAACCATTCTCTTCTCCCCCTTTCCTCTCACCATTCACAGCACCTGTGCTTCCAGCTGTGCAAGTGAGAAATTGTGCCCGCCAGTCCAGCCAGGATTCTGCATAAGTCAGCATTACCTGTGTTGTTGTATTTATTGCTCTCTCTCTTCCTTTTTTCAGCAGGAGGGGATGAGCAGGGGGTAGTAAGATGATTTTTTTTGTGAACTTCCTTTACAAGTCCTCACTTTCCTTGCAGTGAAGAAATTGCCAAGCACATCTTTCTAACATAAATAATTTCACTCATTAATTTAGCAAGAGAGTTTCACAGCCATCTCTTCAGCAATGGCACTGCGCATTCTTGACATTGCCTGAACTCTCCAAGCCCCTCAGGCTTAATGTGAACATTCTCAGGCCGTGGCAGAGACCAAGCACTGATACGGGATAACCAGCCAGGTTGCAGGATCATAGGGAACTGATGTGGGAGGCAGCCCCTGAGTGCATAGCAAGTTAAAGCTAGTCCCAGAGGAGTGCTGGAGGGATGCGTGCACAGCTGACCTTTGATGAGAATGGAAGAGCAGGAGAACATTGTGCATCTGTCCTAGACTCATAGCCAGAAAATCCCACAGGAATAGGAACACCTACTCTGTGAACCTGGCAGCCAGGCAAAGCCCAGGCAGAGATGCTGTGCTACAGCTTATTCATACACAAATATAGGGGTTAAAGCCTGATTAAACTACTTGTTTCTGTTCTCCCAGTACTCAACTTTTCTTTTTGGAGTACTACTTACTATCTCTCTATGCAGCTTATGTGGTTTGAATCTTATTCTTAGATATCTAATTCACTATGTGTCCTGAGCAAGGAGGTGGGAGAGAGGGAAAACTAGGAATGTAAATATAGGTGGACTTCTGGACTACCTTAAGATAGTGTGATATCATTATTTTAGGTACCTTGCCTAGTACAGGTCACTGTTTATACCTTTTATATCTACTGTTTTGTATGGATGCCTCACAAGCCTAGCAATATCTAAAATGATGGTAGATCTAGACATGGAGATCCCACTGTAGAAGTTTGTATTTCTGTTCTGGATCTCACTTCAGTGTTCTAAAGTAATGTACTGTGGGATTGCTGGGCAAGTCTTCATGCCTTTCTTGGACAGAGCCTTTAGTATTAAGTATTACTGTTGCTAATAAGGGCAGGATATCCCTCAAGTTCATCAGGTATACTCCAGAGAAGCCCTATTGCTAGAATAGATGAAATTTCTCATTTAATAAAAATATCCAAATAGTAGCAAAGAAAAGAAAATCTGATTTAAATGTCCTGCACGACTGCCTCCAACAGCTATTTGCTTCATGATCTCGTTTACATCTCTAGTCAACTCACCCTCTTAGAACTGTTTCTGTCATGAGTTTCTTGGAGAAAAAAGGTATTTTGGGGATCCCTGACCCATGAGGGTCTGCTGAGTTAGGAAGCAGAATTTCTAACAAGCACCATGAGAAGCTCAGTGACTAGGCAAGGCAAAATACTCAACGTGTTGGAGAAAGCAAACACAGCTCACTTCAAAGTCAATAGAAAATTAGGGGATGTGATTAACTTTTCTGGGTTTTTTTACTTATGTGTCAGTGTGATTTATTCAAAATTTGTTTCCTCAAAGAGTTTTTTTTAAGGGTTTGAGAATAACAACAAGTGAATTAGTGGGGTTTATTCAAGTGAGCGTTCATAGTGCCTCTTTATTGTGCAGATGCGGCTGCATCTAAGCATTACTTTTCAATTGAATTTTGGTATAAATTAACTTATCTTCTTTCAAGTGGCTTTAAAGCTAATAATCCTAAAAGAATTAAGATTAGAAAGTAATGCTATCAGTGACAAAGCTCATTAATGGCTTTTTATCACTGCAAACTGGTGAACTATAGCCAGGATAATTGGCGTAAATGGAATATACCTATTCATCAGCCAGGTATCCTTTACTCTACTTTACATTAATTACTTCCAGATTTTGTTCTGGTCAAATAAAATTTGTATGGCTTGTTCACTTCTTTTCTGAAAGGCTGAGCAAATGTCAGGTGTGCTGCTTTGAGAAGTCAGAAAGGGTCAATCTGCAGCAGGCAAGATAAGGACAGGCAGAGGAGGTAAATACAGAGACCAGAATAGTTGCCACTGATGATCGTTTTCAACCAGCCGTAGGAAGACTGGGACACAAAAAGGGACTGGGCTTTCTGGAAGGAAAGACGCTCAGGTTGGAAATTATACTCATATTTTGCTCGTGGATCAGCTCAGGTTTGCTGGGGAAATACAGATGTTTTTCAAACTCTTTGTAAGAAGTATGTTACTACTTAAACTCTTCCAAAGTTTTTTTTAAAGTCCAGTGAAGGCAGGTTTGGTTTAGGCTTCTCTACGAAAGCACCTGAACAAAACAGATGCTGTTTTGATTATGGACCTTAACAGTCCTTTTCAGAGGGATAGCCTTCTCTAGTAATTCCACATTCAGTAATTAAAGCGTAACATGTATCAACCTGCTTTGATACCCTTATTAAAATCCTTAAGAGCCCCTCTCAGAGGCCTGTAAGCACGAACTAAAGACCCCTGACCTAAAGAAAAAGGAGTATTCATTCAAGTAAGAGATCACTGGTCTGTCTCTGCTGTGAAACAGTTTTACAGCCCATGGATAGAAGCAGGTGTCTGGACTACCCACTCTGTTCTTCTGCCAGGTTTTGCTGAAATTGCTCTGTTATAGCTCAGAGGGCAGAAAACTCACATCCATTAACAGCTGCTGTGTTGTCTTTCCTTACATTATCCATCTTCACAAGGCAAGAAGGTCTCATCTCTTTTGTCCAGTTAGTTGAAATATCAGTTGTTGATATCTGGAAAACAGGATTGCATTCAAAAGGGAGAAAATCAAAGTGTGTTCTGCCTCTGCAGTCTGGATTAGTTAAGAGGAGTGATGGCTCAGTCATCCTCTCAGATGGTTTGGTGCCCCACAGGACATGCAGAAAGGGTGCTGTGGGGTTTCGGCTTTGAAGGCATAAGAATAAATTGTCATATACTACTGCTCTATGGCAAAAAGTAAAAATTAATATTTTGAAAATTAACGCTTTTTCTTCCTTTTGACCCAGTATTAAATAAAGGAAAAATTAAACTGTGTGAGAGGGAAGGGGAAGTTCTGATGAAAGTCTTCTGAAACTGAGCACAAACTTTGCCTTTCTATTTTTTTTTTTTTTGCCTTCCACAGTTTTTTTTGGAAAAAAAAAATACTTGCAGGGGTTAGGGCATAGTATGCTCATCCAAATCCAGCCAGCTTTTACTTGTGGTATTTCTGATGGGAAATAATTACATAGCTTTCTTCCCGGTCTTACATCTTGTTTACTGAGCAGATCCTACATCTGGCAGATAAACCCATTCCAAAACAACAGATTTCAGGTATGTTTGATGCCATGACCTGTGCATTTTTCAGCAATTCAAATGGAACGAGCTCTTTTACCCCTCCTAAAAGTTTGCTGCGTTAGTGCAGTACCTCAGTGAGCACTCAAGATATGTGCAACTCAATGGAATGAAATAGGTGCTTAAAGATTCATATAATGTATTAACCATTTTTGTAACTTAATTCAGGGCATGATATATACAGCTGACATCAAAAGGCTTTCATAGCTGTTCTTTAATTTCTGTTTCAGTAATGAATATAGATCCAATTAGAAAGGAGCTGATACATGTTAAAAAGAATTAACAATACCCCTAATTTCCATGCTGAAGTAATGACTGCTATTATAGACTTCTTGATTTTAATCAGATATTCTCAAAAATGACAGCAGATGTGGATTCATAATGCTTAGCTGATGCTACAAGTCACACTCTCATACTCTGTATATAAAAAAAAAAATAATAAAAATCTTACAAGCATAGAACAAAAGCTTCTTTGATGTGGTAGGTGTTTTTTATGGCACATTAATGTTTACCCAAGACGCAGATCACAAACAGCGTGTCACCGTCTGGGCAGGTTTGCAGTCACTGACCCTGAGCACTAGCTAAGTGAGGCAAAAGTTGAGTCAGGCTCATTGTGATTCTGTCTGATGTGGTTTTCAAGGGCAATGTGGCACTGTCTTCAGATCAGACCTGAGGTTCTTGGTTCAAAGCATTTTGTCTTCATGGTATTGAAAGCGATGTTGGAGCAGCTGTCACAACTTGATGTCATGATGGTTTACTCAGTTTTATGTCACAATCTACAGTGACTGTGGGGGGAAATGCCCTTGTGAATGGACTTTTTCAGAAATATATGGTGAATTAAACTGGATGAGAGCCCACCAGTGATACAGGATAGCTTTGTGTCCTCTGCTTGAGGCTTTGTACTAGAAATTGATCTGTCTTCAGGGTTGCTTTATTCTCTGTGATTTGTGCCAGTTTAAGAGGGAAGAAAGAAATTAGCACAGATGCAATACACGGGAAATGAATCCACTTTCATAGGTTTTCATCTCATCAGTCTGCCCTCATGGGAAAATCTGAGTATGCTTCTTCTAATAATGTCCATATGACCTGTACCTTTAGGTAACCATTAGGATTTGGTATTGCAGGGAAGCCACACACATAATTGCATGTGCACCTTTTTGATATGGGCAATATCTAAGGCTGTGATGTGAGGTCTCTTCAGTTGGGCTTGCTTTTCTGACATTTTTGAATTGGTCTGTGCACCAGCTTCAGTATGCGCGGGAGCAGGTGGGGTATGCAGCATCTTGTGTAGAGACGCAGGAGGATATTACATTTTCTGAAGCAATAAAGCCAGAGAGTTTAACCAGGCAAATAAACCTATTTGGAGAAATTGAAAGTGTACTGGTTTGTTGTCACTGAAGAAAAATTCCCCAAACAGTCTCACCTTTTAATAAGCACTTGACTGACGCACAAGCTCAAAATGGAAGCTATTGGTAGTGTCTGGCTACAACATCTGTAAATCAATATGGGCTAAATCTATCCAAATCTGTTTTGAAGAATTCCTTGCATGCAGTTGAGCTGCTAATCTAAGCACATATTAGTCAGAGAATTTTAATCAAGTAGCTTGAATTAGAAAATTTCATCAGCAGGGATGCAGTCCTCAAATTGAAAGCGATACTACATGCTGCTGAATAGGTGTCCTTGTGTGTTCAGTTTTGGCTCTATTTACAAATAGCTTTTAGATGTGCTATGTTTATTTCAGTTATGAAACATATGAAGGTTCTCTCTGGAATGTAGTTGCTTCCTACCAGCAGTTGCTGTACCTTACAATTAATGCAGCCTAGCCCAGTGTTAGTATTCTTGCTTCTTTCTCTTTCCATGTTGTTGCAGAAGACACTAAGATAGAGAAGCCTGTGTTTATTATCTGAGATAGTGGAGAGGTGCCCTGGCATGTATCTTTATCAAGAGCCAACCCTGAAACTACATTAAGCATGAGTAGAACAGAGGGTAGTGGGGAAATGTGGATATAGTGTCAGGAGAAAACAAAGTTGGGAAATGGCAGCTGCATTCTACAGTAAGTGTTACAAAAGGAGGTATTAAAACTTTCTTTGTGTTTAATAATACTAATGCATGATCCTACATCTCTGCTACTTAGCAGCAATGGTATTTCTATATGTAATAAGTTTGCTGTACTAGACATATGTAACCCCATCATATGATTATCTCAGTTGGGTTAGAGCATGGTGCTAATAACCTCAAGGTTGTGGGTTTGATCCCCATATGGCCACTGAGAGTTGGACTCAACGATCCTTATGGGTCCCTTCCAACTCGGAATATTCTGGGTTTCTGCATCAAGGGTGGAAGATCTGGTCTTTAGTTTAAATATCTGGTGCTGCCTGAGATATGTGTGAGGAGAGAGACAATATTAAGCTAAGTATTTTTGGAGCAGGGTTTGTTTTTTTCCATACCAGGCAGTGTGAATATGCTTGAAAGCAAAATTTCTGAAGGAAGATAAATACTTGGTATGTGCTGATATGAGCCTGTAATGGAAACTCTTAGTTCCTTAATATGCTTCCTTCCTCTCTGTCCCTTATTTCATGCTGCATTGTGCACAGCATCAATTCAACTGTGTTTCAGTAAATTTCTACTTAACTTAACCATTCCTCAGCTGTTATGAATTCAAAAATTTTCTTTCTCTCCAGGAGCTGCTCTCCAGTTTAAAACTAATTCGTTGTAACTTAAACCATTTGCTTTTTGGTGGTTTTTTTTTTTCTTTTTGCAAATTCTCTGAAGAAGAAAGAATGTTTGAGTATTAATATCTTTGGGGGTTATGTTTGTCTTTCTGGCAAATTCTTTTAATTTGTATTCCACTACTTTTTTAAAAATGTAAAAATCAGTACTGTTTTGGAGGTGCTTCTTTATGCTAAACAAATATTTGAAAAGAGTTAATAAATTATTAATTCATGTTTAGATCCAGGAAAACTTAATCAATTGTTGCTGTTAAAAGTTTGCAGCTCAGGTCTTGCTTACAGCATGATTTATAAATGTATATTTACAGTGAGCATCAGTGATCTGTCCTCCCTGATACTGTGGCTGTCATGAGTGGGTAGGTCATCTACTGCAACTGTACCAACCATTTAAAAACATGCCTTTTGTTTAAAGAGACGCTTTATCCATTAGGTTTTAGTAATTGTTTCTGTTCAATACTGGGCCTTCCATCCCCACTGTAACAACATATTCAGTAACCCAAGACTGCAGGAGAAAAAAAGGAGTAGCAGAGGAAAACTCCAAGATCACAGATGAAAAAGCAGCATTGAAATCTTAGCTTAGCCAGGAAGGCTGGGAAGAACCGAGAACCCTGGTTGTGGAGCTACCAAAATCGGTTTACACATAGAAATTACAAACGTTAATATGTGTTGTTGATCCATTTCATACCTAACCCTCTGTCGCTTCCTTTCTTAGGCATGTCTGATAGTGCTGGGGCACCATAGGCATTGCCTGTGCATTCCTTTTCATATTCACTGCATCTAGGAATAGCGCATCCAAAGTCCCAGGGACAGAACCTGTGGCCATTATGGTCCTTGCTGTGGATCCTTTCTCTGAGACACTAGCTGAGTCACAGACTACTGTGGGCAGGCTTGCCAAGTTCAAGATCCAGCCTTCCCAGCTGAGCCTAAGTGTCATATCAGCTGAAGCACCAGCAGATGTACACTGTACATGGACAGAAAGGATTATATTCAGCCTGCTCTCCAAATTCACTTGGTGCAATCTCTTTACTTGAAACAATCTGCAGAAGGAATTTTCTCTAAAAAAATCCCCCAGCAAGCCCAGATTTGGAGTGCATATTAGCAGTAGAGGAACGTAAATGCATAGGCTTAAATAGTTGCACTGGAAACAAGAGTTTAGAAACTGCAAGTGGCCATTGTATGTACACAAATATGGTGATTCAGGCTAACTTTAGGCATTTAACTTCAGGACTCATGTAAGAAGGCTCATTGACCTGGCCTCCCTCCAAAGAAAGTGAACGGAGACAAAATGGGATGAGTCTGAACCTACCAGGTCTATTAGGTTAATCTATGCTGACCTATTCAACTCGAAAACATCCTGATCACTGGACTGTTAATATTTGTGTGATTGTTCTGGTGATAATGTCTTCTCTTCCTCCTCAGCCAGAGAGAAATGCAAGACCTTTGTCAGAAAAGTTTTCTGATTACTTTTCTCTCCTCTGCTCAGCAAATAGAGTGGAGACTGTAGATGGCATTTGTTTCAGAAGTGTGCTTTCAAAATGATGATACATGGTTTAATTTTACTATTATGCAAGTCTCATTGAATCCCAAGGAGATTACTTGTGGTAGGGAACTGCAGGACAATAAATTCTTGCAGGATCAGGGGCTGTCTTCTTTAGTCTGAAGGGTTGTGTTGTCACTACATTGTGTGTTACTGATAATTGGTCTGCCTAGAAAGGTTTTTTTCTCCTACTTTTTATGTATCATACTTCTATTTGAGACCTATTACCATGCTAATGTGTGGGAATTCAGGACATTAAGTTGTGCTGGACTAAATACTCTAACCAAGCAAATCTGCATTCTGATCATGGTGCACATTGAGCAATTAAGCTTTGCTGCTGGGTTCAAGCAGGAAGTTTAACTCAAACTTAGCAGGCTTTGTCATTTTCTGGATGTGTGGTTTCCTGTGTGGTTTCCCTGGAAGTGATCTGGTGCAAGTTTCCCTCCTCCCTCTTGGGCTAACAATGTCATTCACTAATGACTCTCATCAGCTTTCTTGGTCTTTGGCGTGTATCATTTATCTACACATCATGTCTTGCTCAGGCACTGTCACACAAAGTATCTTTCAGGTGGAAGGAATATTTTTCCCGAGCGGAAACCTCTCTACTCTTTTCCCAATGAAGAAAAAGGAGGGCTGGCTTAAAACATAAGTATTAAAATGTACTTTCTCTGACTTAGTGCTGTCTGTAAAGGCAATGAAGAAAGATATGATCAGAGGGTTTCTAAAGATGAGAAAGGCTGAAACTGCCAGTAATGAAATGATGTCAAATGATAATAATCAGCAGGCCGGGAGGTAAAAAAACCCTGATTACTTTTGGGCATATTGATATTAGGTATTACATCAGCAATGAGATTTTCTTTTTTCAACACGTAATTTTAGTTTGAAATTCATCCCCTCTCTAAATCAGCTGTGTCTACCTGCAGATTAACTGCTTCAACTCAGATCATAGTAATGAGAATGCAGGTATATTGTTCTGTGTTTATTTCCTTGTATTTTTAAAGGGTGAAATACTGTGGGCAACAACTGGTTCAGAAGTCTTGGATTTGGATGACTTTGTGGTTGGTGGATTTGGGGTTTTTGTAGTAGATTAGCTTTGGAATATGTTTCCCTTATCTTAGTGGCACTCAGACTATCAGATATATGGTACAATTATTGAAATGTCCTGTAGATAAAACAGAATAATTTCACAGAGCCTGGAAAGCAGTAATTGCTTATGCAGACAAATTGCCAGCTCAGAAGAATTTCTTATGAGTATTTTCAATTTTTAATGTCATGTAAATTATTCCTATGCTAACATAAACAGGAAAACAGGCTATGATTTTCAGATCCTTTTGAGTAACATTTGTTCACATTTCTTTCATTCATTCTGCATTTTTATTGTACCACCCAATAGCAGTTTCCCTCCCTCTACCACTCTGTTCATCCATTAACGCATAGATAATGACCTCATTGCATTTGCTGCGAAATACACTTATCTCTGGGATTCATTATTCTGTCATGGCAAGGCTATTTTTAGCCCAGACTCCAGCTGGCAACTGAGAAGAAACATAGGAAAGGAAATTGCCTCAGGTGCTATTAGTGCTATCTAGTTGCCTGTAGTGTCTACAGTTTAATGTGAAGTGTCCTGGAGTGCATGGCTCCAAAATGAATTTTTTGTTATTTCTTTAGCCTAAGAAGCAATATTCCAGTCTGGGAGAAAAAAAAAAAAAAAAGACAAAATTACAAAATCGAAATGAATACATGGCTTTGAGGGGGAAAACTTCAAAGCTGATCAATGAGGGCAGCTAGAAAAATATATAGCAGCTGGAGTTGTGATGAAGTTTCTTGCTTGTGCATCATTCACCTCGAGCCTTCGCTGTGCTGGGGAGAAGCTCTCCTTGTGTCGGCCTCTCCACATGGCTTGGAGTTGTTTATCTAGAAACTTGTGCTTGGGAGTGACAGATAAATATTACATTTTTGCTTTTGCATAGGACACAAATTTGGGCGGTTTAAGGACTTATCTGGAAAAAAAAACCCAACAAACAGCAGACTACTCTGTAGATTTCCCCGCTGGTTTCACTGAGTAATCTTAGTGTGGTGTCCTGTCTGTGGAGAATTTGGAGAAATTTTCCAACTATTCTCTAATGTCTCTCTAGATGCAAGGTTTGGAATGGGACCATTGGTCATACTATTTCCTTAACAAAAGATTTCAAGAGGTACTAACTCTTGGAGTACAAAACTTGAGAGAGAGTGAAACTAGCTGCTCTGTGCCTGGCATCCTTGCCTTGGAGAATGGGAGTTTAAGGCAACAGTCCACCTCACAGTGCACAGATTTATGCATCAAAATTTACCAGTTTCAACAGAGAAGCTAAATGAGTGTGAAACACAACCTACACTGGAGAGTAGTACTAAACTCCCTTGGATTTAGGCAAATATTTTGGAGTGTGGACAGTTTTTCATTGTTCCAGCATGTAGATAGTCTGGATTACCACAGTAGAGGACTCCTCCTCCTGTGGGAACAGATTTGCACATTTAAGGTTTTGATTCTGATGCCATGCATCACTAAAAAGTTTGATAACGTTGATTTTGAGACAAATTCAAAGCCTCCATTAGAAGTATTTAATTTCCCCCACATCAATCTGTAGTGTAAAATACTCTGTAAAATACTCATAAAACCCATTATTTTAATACAGTCCAAATACCATTTATGAAAGCATGCATTAAATGAAAAATATATGTATTGGAAGCCTTTGTAGTAAGGTTTTGCATATGAAGAATAATTCCCCTTCTAGCCTCAGCAGAGCTTGAGGGATAACAACCCCACCCTGGTCTTGCTCAACACCAGACTGAGATGGTGAGGCCTCCTCTTGAAAACCCAAAAAACGGCAGTAAGTCTTAATAGAAATTAGTTGTTTGATTCCCCATGAAATTCACCTCTAGATCTTTTTATTAAGCATAAACAGCTATCGTGCCTCTGCGATCCACATGACTAACTCGATAGATGCGGGTCCAACCTGTGATGGGAGTTATGTGCCTCTGGGAAGAAAACTTTATGCCAACACAAAATGATTTCAAGGCATGCTGTTTAATAAAGGAGAAAGATAAGCTTTTACAAAATGCAACTTTATGCTGCTGAAAGGCATGGCATTGAAGAAATTAAAAAGTATAGCTACTGGGGCCAGGGGAAGAAAATGGAACAGCAAGTTATTTCTGAAAATTGGGGTAGAAATGGAGGCCATTTGTAAAGGCCATTGCCAACACTTGTATGTTTAGTTGAGTTAAATAGCACTCCATGCTTGGCCTCAGGCATCATTACTTCCAAATTACTCTAAAATGACTATAATATTCTCCATTATATCCTTAATTAAGCATCACAGGACAAAGAAGCTTTGCAAACAAAGAATGTTTCTGTGCTAATTGTTGTGAGGAGGGAGTTGTTGTGCATGGCATCTCTTCATTGTTCTGGTAAAGCATGATAGAAAAAAACCCCTTTCATTATTTTTGTAATATGTTTAATCAAATTATGTGTTATGAACCTGTGACTGGATAATGGCTTGACAGTGACTGTTGAACACTAAGGCAATAATGAAAATAATAAAGTTTAAGGAGATAAATATAAAGCAACCACCATACGTATAAATCTATTATCATTGTTCCAGAAATACTAAATAATTGGATTTAAACAATAGACAGTAAAGTATTGCTGAACCAACAGCCTGTTCTGGATTTTATAGCTACTAGAAATCTCATTTAACAGCAGTTGAAGAGGGGGACAAACAAATTTTAAAATTTAGAGCATTTAAGAATCGCAAAATATTAACCCAGCAAAGAAAACATGAATTAACATGATGAATAGAAATATTCTGACTGGTATGGAAAATAATCCTTTTCTTCAGACATATTCTAATTAAATTAAGCTAAAAATATGTTGATTTCCAAGTAGCTAAAATGCCACTGTATTTTCCATGCTCTTAGAAAGTTGTCCTCTAAATGATACTGGCTGCACTTCTGCATCTACATGTACTTGGGTGGTGTCCGTGGCAGTAACACCCAGACACGCCAGCCAAGTTGGTTCCTTGGTGTGTAAGGCAAGAGGCGACTTTCCAAAAGGTGAGGGAGCCTTTGCTGAAGAGCTCATGGAGCAATGGGACCAGAGAGGCAAGGCACTGAGAAAAACATTTATGTAAGAGAAAGTACAAAGGCAAAGAGGAAACAACAGTCATTCCTGAACCTGGAATGGTTGAAACTCATCTGAAAATGGAAAAAAATCTAATTTTTCAACTATGATAATGTGGTCCAAAGGACCCCTGACATAGGAGCTTCTAAGATATTTCTGGAATGACTCAGGAGTTAGCTAAAGAAATAGAAGCTGCTAAAAACCAGTGGAAATTCAGCAAACCCCACAGCAATTCCTCTTTCATTTAGAGTTCAAGTGTTTTTTAGAAACTTAAATAGGAGGGAGAAAAACAGCTGCACAGTGCTTCGGGGATTATATGCTAGTCATTAAGAAAACATTCAACGGCCTTTGCTAATTTCAAGCAGAGATATATTATTGAAAAAATGTGACTGAAAAAAGCAATTGCAGTTAACAGACAGTTATGTTTAACTATTAGATTGCAGCTAGATTAGTGGAATATTACTGATAAAACCCCAACATTTCCATGGAGTTTATTTTTTTCTCAAAGAGTGTTAGAGCTGCTTTACACTATTTCTTTGGTTTAATGCAGGTGAATTGAGGTATTTGAAGATTGTGTTGCATGTGAACACTTAAGGTGAAGGCTGTGCAGCCTTGGGGCACAGCTTCTGAAAGGTGTTGCAGGTGTGGGGTACCTGTATTCATCCCAGGCTGCAGAACAATTCTAAGGCTCTTTTAAGAGCTTATATAAAAGAAAAAACTAGCTGCTTTAATTCATGAAAACTGTGTAAGAATTTAAACTATATGTATGTATATCACAAAGTCCAGCCTTGTTGCAAATACTGAGATGAAATTAATGATAAAAGATCGATTTTCACTGACTATAGCTTCCTGTATTGATCCAAGAATTACACTAGAAATGGCCATAGATCACTGATGATTTTACAGTAGCACCATTGGATTTTTCCTGGAACTGTTAGTTTTCACTAACTTTGGTAAACATACGAATGTCTCGAAAAGCAGTTTCCTATGTAAACTGAGTGACACTTTGTGACAAGAATCTGGTCATAGCATGATATATTGAAGCCTAGTCATCAGCAAAGTGATGTGGGAGAGATCTGGGGAACAACATAGGGATTGGAGGATGTGCAGGAGGGAAAGGAGGAGGAGCAGTGTAGCCATGGAGCAGGGGACAGGGAAGATAGGTTTGAAATGCTAAGGTAAGTGTGGAGCAACACTACAAATGTATGGCACAAACCTATAAGAAAATGGGCATCGTTAATTTTGATGTGTGCAGAAAAACTTGTTCTGCATCCCATTTCTGACATTAGCAGCTGGCATCTTTCTGACAAAGGAGTTTTTTTGCACTGTGAGGATCTGCAATTTATATTATGCTAGTTAGCTCTGACTGGACTTGTGCGTCATGTGTTGTTTTTTCTGTCTCAAAATAGATGAAAATAACTCTTTGACTGTGCGCTTGTCCCACAATGAGTTTCCTGGGGTGCCTGCTAAAATGCATCCCGATTGAGTTTTCTCCAGTGTTTGCTTAAAATGATTAGCAAGCAGGTTTTATGAATTAATATGTTTGCTGGCATCACTGAGAGAAACGAATGCAACATGCAGCTCAAATAAACTGCCTCTCTTATTTCAGTGACTGCCCTGTGCATACATGCTTTTTCCACATGTTCAGGGTGTATAATGTAGCTATTGTGATTGTTTAATTCATCACCTAGCAGTTTGTACAGTATGGTAATGTTTCAGGAAACTGGTAACATCACAAAGAATAAATATATTTTTTCCTACTCCATTTTTTCATTTTCCTCCAGTTGATTGAAAAGCTCCTGTATGTGAATCCACCTGGTTCTTCCTCATTGCCTCAAGTATCAGATGAGCAAATCATTGTCAGCTTTTCTTTCCTGGCATTTCTAGTGTTTCCTTTCTTTGCCCTGTTCTAAATAACCTGAGGTGTTCTAATTGAATTCTTAATATCTAATTATTTCCTTTAAAAAGTTGTCCACGACAACCTGTCTTGATTTTGGAATTTATTTAGGCCATTAGATTTGAGGACAGGCTAAGATTGCAGGGTCAGAGTTGAGCAAAAGTCATGCTGCAGACAGTTCTGCTCATTTCAAGTAATGTTTAGTATATCTCCGTGTATTTGTTTTCTTCCCTTAGTAAACCCTCTGCTTTTTTTCTTTGTTTGCTTGTTTGGTTGTCTTTTTTTAACCTTACCATTGCTTTTCAAATTGCCTGAATTGAAATGGTGATGCAGCATTTACTGAAGGGGTGGAATTTTTTGGTTTGGGGTCGATTTTTTTTTTTTAATCAAGGTTATAATATTTGAAAGTACTACCAGAAATGATTAAAAAAATAGTACCCCCATAATATTAAATTTTGCAAATCTTTTTGATGAGTGAGGTTACTTATTGTTGTGTGCGACTGTGGGATGAGGAGAACTGTCATATCAGTGCCTAATGTACTGAATAATGGGCCTTCTACATAAAGTGCATTTGCTTTGTTCCTATAGTGACAGATGCAAGGAATTAATTGCTCTTAGCAAGAAATGTTCATTGAAGATAAGGCCTGAAATGAACACTGACACACAACTGTGAAACGCCCTGAAAGTGTTTCTTGGTGACAAATTACTGCTGAAGTATATAGACCCTTCCACAAAAGTGACACCTATTGAATTTATTAGACAGATTATATAGAGAGGACTGAATCATTTTTTGTCCTGTTTGTGGAGCTGGCATTTACCAGCTTCTCCTAATGAATTGGATATAGGCTACTGGAAACAAAAGTCAGATGTTTAAGAAATCTCTGGCACAGACTGCCATGGATCATGCAGCCACCGACAGCGTTTGTGCAGTAGCATTTTTTTGTGTGGAGGTGGACAGACCCGGAGTTTCAGGCTTAGATAATTCATCTTTTCCTGGGAAATTGTGCAAGAGCTGCAATCAGAGCTGTGAAGCCTCAGTGAAATAGTTTGCATGTTGCACAAGCTAAGGCTGGATGTGCTGACCGGCTCGCAGCAAAGGAGGAACCTGAAGGGTTGAAAATCACACAGTAAAGCTAGTGTCAAAAATCAAATTTCCCAAGTGAAGGAGCCAATGCAGTCAGCGAGATGTAAGCACACAATTCAAAGTCAGCTTTTTGTAGGGGAATATATTCTGCAGTAACTTTATTTTGTGGGTGTTTATCTTCGGAGACTTCTGTTAAAACACTGTATTTGGTCACCAGTCAGTTTGAAAGTGGGTAATCTTAAATTCTGTCTCTTATTTACACACAGCCAGAGAAGATTTTACATGGCATTTCTTATCAGTACTTTGCAAAACAGATTAATATCATGAGTTCCACTTTACAGAGAGGGAAACTGAGATGCAGGAAAGTGACCGTGTTAATAATTTCCCCCCTTCCCAACCTGTCGACAGAATCAGAAACAAAAGCAAATCTGTTGATCACAACCCTGTGTTGCCTTCTACAGTCCAGTTTATATACGTACAGGTAGTTTTAGTCCTGTTACTTTGGGGTTTGAATCCAGGTTGCCGTAGCACGAGGAGCAAAGGTTGTATCTCCTGCATTAGCAGGTCATCAATCACTCAAGAATCCAGGAGCATGGAAGGCTGTGTGGCTCAGTGTTCAAAGGCACCCATTGACTGAGTTGGTGCGCATTTAATCCTGTACTTAAAATGCAAGTGAGCAAGCTTGTAATTAAAAGGCTTCTTTTTTTTTTTTCTGCAAAAGCAGAACCATAGAGAATTTCCCTGTTGCACCTCCGTCCAAGTTATTATCAATGATCTCTTAAAAGGTAAACAGAAGTAATCCTTTCTCAAGGTATTCTGAAGGAAAGGAGAATAAAGTGTCCTTCAGCAGCTTAGGATCAAAGCATCCATTAGACAGATTCTCAATAAAAGGCCATGGTACCGATCATTTACTGTAGGTGAGCATTGCATGACATGGCTCGTGATAGTTGTTTCACAAGGGTTAAATCAACCCTTGCCCAGCATGCTCTATAAATCCAATGCACTGTGTTGATCCTGTTCTCCTCCCTGGTTTGCTGGATGCCAGTACATGGCTGACTTTGCCCCAAGGGTAGGCATGGAAGAAGATACAGTGAAAAAAAAACCCAAAACATCAAAAAGAACTATTAAACAGCACTTAGTTTCTGTTTGCCTACCACAGGCCCACCTCTACAAATAAATAACCTGCTGACTTTAGTTCAGCTTGCAAGCATGGAAAACTTTATTTCACTTGCAGACTTCTTAATGAGTTCTCCACAAATGTGTAAATGGAGCAAGCCTATGTGGGTAGCAGATCCCAGGTCTCTTTGGCCTGATGTATGTGAAGACAACTCAAGGCTGTCCTGTTTCTGTAGTGAAATGTTAAAAGGAATTCTCTATCGTGTAGCAAAAAAACCCACAAAAATACATAACTCTCATCCCTATTTTATTGCCCTCAATCCTCCCTTCTCTAACATAGGGATCAGCTAGACATTTGACTCTCTGCAGTCCTTTCCCCCTTTTTGCCTTCTCTGAGAAATCACTTTCATCAGGGAGAGGCAAAGACCTGTCTTCACTCAGCTTAAAAACCTTCTGAGCCCCAGACCCCTCTGCCTCAGAAGAACTAAGGGGCTGCAGCAAATCTAGCTGATGCTGTCTGGACCACTGCACTTGAGCAAGACTCTGTGCATACAATGAAAGGTGAAAAAGAGAATTTCAGCTAGCAGTACCAGCCTGTAAGTGCTTTGGATCTTGGGAAAGACTGTTTTGATATTCTACTTTATGTGTAATTTTAGTATTTTTTTTTCTCCCCAGTGATTTAAATTAATTTGAATCAAATCATTAGGCCCCAGACTGGTACTGAACATAATGACTCATCCCTAAATTAATATTGTCTATCCTGAACAACTCCTGTCTAAATGACTGGAAGATTCATGTTCCTCACAAAGTCAGCTACATTCAAATGAGTTCTGCAACAGTTCATTAGATAATGATGTCATTTATATGTCTGGGTCAGCAAATGTTTTCCTGCTTTGACTTAAACTGGACAAAGTGTTAGTAACTAAACAGGTATTCTATAAAAGCAATAGTGAGTAGAGCTTGACTCAGGACAAAACAGAGTACAGTACTGCAGGTATTTCCAGTTCCAGCCTCACTTCTTCCTTGTACACTGTGGTATCGTATAACAAACCTGCCTGCCTTTCAGCAAATTCTGTCTTATAAATGATGTGCTTGACACCGATACTTGAAAGGGGCAATGCTAAAGGGATGTGTTAGTACGAAGAACAAATGGACATAATTAGTCTGAGTTCAGTGGGAGGTGAAACCTCTGTATAACTGAAGTCAGTCATTCTAGATGTTTGGTATGTGTTGAACCTCTTGCCTCCCTACATCACTGTGCCTGCCACGTGTTGGATTTCTGTCAGAAGAGGAGAGATTTGCAACAGCATAGCAAGAGCCTCCTACAAATGCTTTCCTGTGGCTATAGAGCCCACATGCTAAATGGTCAGCAAACTATGCAGGCAATTTGCCTTCTGAAGGGCTTAAATATCATAGCCTCAATGAGACAAATGAGCAACTATTATTAACTTTTTTTGCTTGATTTTAATTGTTTGGCAGTTGTTGAATTTTGGGGATTTTTTACTGATTATCAGCTCTGGATAGTGACTATTTTTATGTATTGCCAAGCCTACCAGTAAATGAGCTTCTTTCCTGTACACCTGTGTTGACAGGGTATGGCATTTCAGATTTAAGTAATCTTGGCCTCCTTAGGGGAAGAATCTGTCAGTTGTTCTCTGTAATGAATGATGGGTTTATGGTATGCGGCACTGCCTGTAGTATTAGTGGCAGAGAAAGCATGGCTGTCCTAGATTGTTTAGTGCTGGCTTCTGGTTATGGTAGCTGCAGTAATGAATGACTAAATGATGTGAGTTGACAACTGCCCTGCTTTATAAAATATGACACTGTTTTTGCTTAATTTCTGTGTTTCCATGAGCAGCAAGAACTTCCTCTCTTCCTCCCACAAATAAGAGCGAAGAAATGGTGATGGAAAAAGAAATAGCATAATTATTTCCTTCTCTCTTCCCTTTGCTGGCATAAGGCGATCACCTAACTATTGAATCCTTTAGCACAAGTCTCTTTCAAAGCAATCTTGTGGTGAATTTATATGATCAGCCTTGCTGGCAGCAGTTACTTTTGTAACCTGAATATGCTGGATGCAGCACATTTATTTCATTGTGTCGTTGAGTTGAGAGGAAGTGAAGGAATAATGCTAAAAATGAGTGACCGAGCTGGCGGAAATGACATTTGAGATGACAGTCTGGAGGGAACTGGAATAATTCAAGTATAATGAATGTGAATCATACCGGTATCAGCAGATTTGATATCTGGAAGCCAGTTTACTGAAACTCTTATTGAGTTGTGTCCCTGTAGCTTCTGGGTTGTCGGTGATTGCTCAGTCCCCAGGGCATCTGGGGATGGGCTTACGGACTGCTTTTCATCTGGCTGCTCACCATCAGTCGTCCTGCCTTGCTGCCATTCTTTTCAAGGTATTGAAACATGGAAATTTCTTACCGTTCCAAGGCACAGTCCTGGGGCTACTAGTAACAGTTATTTTTATAATAGATGGAATCTGAAAGGATCCTAAATCCTTCAAAAGTAGTCAAAGTAGTTTTTTCTCTTTTGATTCTACTTTTTCCTAAGGTTTGTCCATTTCCTCCTTGTTTCTGGGCTAAAACACTCTCTGGGATGGATCTTGTGGTTTTGGTTTTGTTTGTTTGGGGTTTTTTTCCCAGATCAAATGTATTCTAGAACTCAAAATTATTAGGAAGAAAGTTAAAAGAACATTTCAAAATATGCAGCAACAGGTTGATCTGTATATTGGGCATATATATGTATATAAAATGAGCAGTGATTTTTATTCATTTGTTCTTTATGTAACAGGAATTTCCAAACTACATGTGTTTGGAAGAATTGTTGAGTATATCGGAATAAAGTCAACGATTATATTTTTAAACAAAGCACTGGACAAATTCATTAGTGAAATATTTTACTTTGATTCTATAAAAACTGTTGTTCAATCGTGTAATTTTCTCCTTTGGCAGATTTTCAAAGTTTCAAAATATCGATTGTTCTGTAATTTTAGTTCCCACAGCTGTGGCATAGAGTTAATTTCCTTACAAGAGAAGCCAATCTGCATAATCAAGATCCAAAACAATGGTGTGTTTTCTGCTTCTCCTGCAGAGTGTTTGCCTAAAGTAATTCTTGTCCTATCATAAACTACTTTCAGGAATATAGAGCATAATGTGCAACACAGAAGTTTCACATAAAAAAGTAATGCAGTGAATGATTTAATGTTCCTGCAAACTGATTGTATGCATAAATGTATGTACTCCTAGTGCCACTGGAAGAATAATTTCTAGCTATCCCACTTCCAGGAGCACTCTTCTTTACACGTACACTTCTGCTTAAAAACCCATGCACCCTTTATTTCCCACAAATGGCCTGAGGAAGACTCCCACCTTCCCAGAGGTGTAGCAGGAATTATATTGATCCAGATGTCCACATAAAGTCTCTCTTAGAATATGTCAAAAAAAATTACAGGTTAGAGAGCTGACAGGTGCAAGCTGCAGTGAGCCTCTGAGAGGTCTCAAACACCTCAGCTGGTGAAAGGAAAGTAATAACTGGGCAAGAAAACATAGGGACAACAAAAGAGCTTGGATAATAAATATTCCTGCACACGTGAGTTGCTGTGCGGCATCAGAGGGGACTGGCAAGATACATGGGTTTGAAAAATAAGAGTTTCTGCAGTAGTGATGATGGCTGAGCTTCCCATGCTCGTCAGTGGGTTTTGCTGATGTAAACACTTCATGCAAAGTTATCATTCTTTTGCAGGGGCCTAATCATCTCCATCCAAGGAGCTCACCACCGGTTCAGTGTAGGTTGCCTTACAGGGTAAAGAGGGAGGATACTATTCAGATAGACTTTTTATCTGCATTTACCTCATGGTCAGAATCGAGACCTGTGCCCGAGAGAGGCACTGAACTTAGGAACATTTGAAGACATCTCTTATGCCTTAAAAAATAGACAACTAAGCTTCTTCTGGTCTATATGTCTGTCTAGTGTCACACACCCAAAGACATCTGCAAGGATGGCAGGAGTTATTCAGCTGTGTCCTCAACCACCACTTTGAACGACTTCCCTGTTCTCTCTTTAAGTACCAGAAGTATTTAGTAGAAAAGATATTTGTTCTTTTCTTTCAGGCTGAGATTTGCCTGGAAGTATTTAGGACAGAATATGTTGGCTGTAACTTGTGTCAGGGGGCAGCTGCTCTGTGAGCCATCATGCCTTTCATTGCTGCCCTGGGATGGATGGCTCAGCCTGTGAGAACCTGGTAGCCAGGTGGGTTCTGGTTTTTAAGATAGTCATGAAAAGAGAGGTCCATCATCCCTTAGCATGAGAAAAGGTTAGTGTTATATACAGGCATATTGTATTAATACTGAAGGGTGGATTTTTGAAGTCTAAGTGTGTGTGTGAGTGTGTAAGACTGGGGAAAGACAGAGACTTCTGCTGATGTCACCAAGAAGTTTTGGCACTGAAAAGGGCATGGGGAAAGGAGGTGAACACTGGTGAGACCCATTGGGTCAACCACAAAAACTGAACCTAGCTGTGATTCATGAGTTTTGGATGTTTAATAGGGCATTGCTGATTTAAAAGAAGAGTATGGCAAAGATTTAGATGGATCTTATCTAGCTAAAGGTTGACACTGAGCATTGTTTCTTGGCTTTTTGGAAGTGATGGGCTCCAGATATCTCTGGTAATTTTGTACATCTAAGAAGCAGAGTGAACCAGAGTTCACTCTCAGAGTTCACTCAGCATTTGACCTGTCAGCCCTAGAGCAGGGTTTTGTCTTTGGAGCATAACCTCAGAAACTGTGGAGAATCTTAGGCTATGGAGATCAGTACAAAAACCTCTTAAACAAGCCTTGTACAGCAGGTTGTGGTGTCATGTTCAGATACCTAAACATGAGTTCCTGCAGGAAGATGCCCAGCTCAGGAGCTTGTTCCCTGTGAAAGAGTCTGCCCTAGGGCTCATCAAGTCACAGAACTTCCTTCTCCAGTTCTTCCTGGCCCTGCTGACACTGGCCATCCATGGCACCAGGCAGAGGCAGCCTGGCAGGGAAACACCAAGCACCATGAGCCCTGTTTTCACTGCTTCCTCACCCTATGCTCCAGGCAGGGTCCACCAACTCCCTGAAGATGAGCATGGAACATGCCAGGATGCTCTACTCGCCATGATCCACACAGGCCCTCTCCATTTTTCAACACTAGGTTCTTTCCCTTTCCTCATTAGTTTTCCAGTCACTGTTTTTGCCTAGCCTTTTCTCATTCCATGAGAGCTTAGAGTTTGGTTAGGGGGGATTGAGATGCTTGAAGGGTTATGGTAAGGGATCTGTGCAGACAGCCAGCATAAAGCTTTTGGTCTCATTAAGATCACAGCTAAATCGCAGGTGTGCATTCTGTGAGAGGATGAATTTTGTGACAAAGGATGCTCTACTCCTGCTTTTCAGTGCCACTGTAGGATATTTTCCTTATTCGTTCCCTACCCCACTCCACACATCCCAGGAAGCATCAGACCACTGCTATACCACGGCAGCTTCGAGTCAGGCTGTTTCACTCATCTTCCACTGCCTGCCTGGCTGTGAAGGCATCCTAACAACTCCCACTCCAAGTGCAGCAGGATGGGCAGAGCTACTGGCAGTTTGCTTTCAGCTCTTGGTGCCGAAGTGGTTGACAGATGTTTGGAGGATTTCTTGTCTCTGGACCAGCACTTCGTCAGTTCCAAGTTATTCAAAACACAAACAGTGGGTTGGCAGGAGTGAAATATGCTCAGAACCAGGATGTCAAAACAGAAATATATTTTTAAAAGACAAGTGTCAAAAAAAAAAAAAAAAGTGTTCATGCAGTTTATAGGAAGATGTACTTAAATAGTTGAGATTTTCTTCTTTTAACCCCTTGGGCTCCCACCTGGCATGCTATGCATGACTGCTCTGTTGATAGCAGTTTCCTTGCTTAAATGTTAACAAGGGCATTTTGGGTCCTGGGTCCCTGCTCTGCCAGTGGATGGATAGGCTACATTTACAAGGTGTTTGGGCTACGAGCGAGCAATATAATTTGGAACTCTCCCGTCAAGTGTACTGTTGTAAAACTGTAGTGAGATTCTGCAAATGCGGTGAGTGAACAGAGTGGTGGAGCGGGCATTTAGTGAGAAAGAAATTTATTCAATAAATACAGAGGAGGAGAGGATGGCAGGAGTAAGAGAAGGCTTCAGTTTAGAGGAGAGGAGAGGCAGCTCTGCATATTTCAATTCCCAGTCGGTACAGAACGAAGAGTTTCAGGGTCCTGTAGCAGATACAGTTTGCCTGCAGCCTCCTTTGGCTGAATGTGCATAGTAAGGAACAGGTGGTCTCTGACAGCAAAATGAATCAGCACCAGAGCCCTCTGAAAAGGGCTGTGCTGCTTTGGCTGAGTTAGTGCCAACAGGCTGGGTGTTAGTACCTCCAGTCGCAGGTAGAAAAGTATCCCTCTGCAAAAATAATCCTAATAAAATTTGAGAGAAAAAATAGGAGCAAAGTATTTAAATAAGCAATGGAAAAAATCCCTCCAAACCCAGAAGACAAAAGGGAAATTATTTCAATTATGCTTCCTCTTTTTTTTTTTTTTTTGAGTATGATGATAATTTGAGAAAAACAGGGAAAAAAAAAAGTAAAATAAAAACCAGCATTCCCAGAATGTTGAAAGTTGCCATGTTCTATCAAAATGTGATTTGGTCAGCATAAGAACATAATGCCATTATTGCTCTGCACTAATAAATCAGCAAAGGGCTGTTTTGCTGGCTTTCACCAGTTACAGAAATATTTCTTTCTTCAGCTGTTGATGCTGTTCATGTGGGTATCATCCACATCATCTTCTGTTCTGGTTATAATCCTTGTCATCAGGGCAGAGTCATGTAGTAATATTACTTGGTCAAATGATAATCTTTGACCTGCAAATTCATCTGTTGTTATGCTTTATTTTGAGAACACTTTTGGTGATAGTGGATTCTTGCTGTCTTATTGCTGCTCATTGTCATGACAGTGTGCCTGCTAGGAACATTTTGGGGTTTTAAGAGGCTTTCTGTTCTCATGGCAAACAGTCCTGATGCTCTGGCATTTTCCATTTTTATTGAGATCTGATGTGAGACTGAAAGCTCCAAATGTACATGCATGGTGGATTTATGAATTCTGGTTTTGAGCTTGCAGCACTTTTATTACTTTTATAAGAGTCTGGACTGTGACTGAGTGCCCGTTCCTTTTTCTTTCCATTAGATGGATGGCTGTGTGACCAGTTAAAAGTGACAGGATTGCTTTTCTTTTTATATTAATATAATTCAGCTGACTTCAGCCCGGGTGAACTTGACTGATATTAATATCAATGGAGAACTGAGCAAAATCTGCCTCCTTTCCATGGATGTTTTACATATTTCTTCTATGTGCTCTTTATATATATATATATATGTTAACATAAACAGATATTGTGCATTCTTATTCATGAAGAGAGCATGTAGCCAGGGAAGATACTGTATTTCTTTCTGAAATGAAAGTGGTGATATTTATCCATGTTACATTCATAATGAATGTCAGTTTTGATCTGCCTGTGTGCATTTGGGGGTGGACAATACTTAAACATTCATACTTAAAGTATTAAAACTCTTTGCAAACTATTGTAGCTGAGGGCAATGCTACACCTACCCATCTAGTGCAAGAATCAGTGAGTGGGTTTGAAGAGGGAAAGGACAGAAAAAGATAAAAAAGCCAACCTGGAGGATCTGTATTTCACTTAATTGAATCCAATGATATGTCTTCATTCTCATTAACTCTTGCATTTAAGGTGTAGTCGCTTTCTGTCATTGGAGGCATTTTAGCTTGGTGTGCTGTAAACCTGACGGAGAGATGATCTGTGACTGGCTGTGTTGCTGGTCTGCTGGGTGATCCTAGAAGCCTTCTGCTGCCTCCGGCTGCTCCTGCTTGTGTTGCTGGACAGTTTTTGAGGCAGACCCAGCGGGCTGAAGCCTTGATCTGAATCCAAGGATGGAATATGAACCCATAATGCTGGGCACGGACTTTAAACGTGGGAAGACATGTTGACTGTGCAAGGATACTTAGAAAAGCCCAGATACATAACCCCTGCTCTGCCATGGAGTTGAAAACTAGGGGTGCTTTTAACTTCTGCCTGGGTGGCCAGCAGTAACACATTGAAATGTCACAGCTTACACTTAAAAAGCATTCTCATTTGGTTTTTTTGTTCCCTCTTCATTCATCTTTCTTTTAGGAACAGTTTATTTTAAATTGATTTTGTCATTAGTGGATCTGCTCAGCAGCAGTGCACCTGTTACATATATTGAGAACCTGACTCCTGACTTTAGCTGGAGCAAGTGACAATGTTTTAAATTAAGCTGTCCTCTCTGCAACCATCCTTCTTTTCTTTATCTCCCCACCCAGACATAAATAACCAGGAAGCAGAAGGCAGGTAGTGTTATAAATTGTCAGGCAACACAATTGCCTCATGTTCTGCATTCTGTTCTCTTTTTCCACTATCATCCATTTTAAACTAAAAGTTCATCCATTTACAGTTCTGCCACAAGAGGATGTCAAATAAATTGATATTGTAGTGTTTAAAAAGTATTAAAGAATATAAATATATATCAATACATTGATAATGCTCAGCAACCAAAACTGTAGTGCTTTATTACTGACATTTAAAGACCGAAGGGAGTAAAGTCTAATATGGGGAAGAGTGATTATCACTGATGGTGTCTGATTTAAAAGTTGAGTGCTGGTTTAGCTCGCCACTAGAGCAATGATCTATTAGCCTTCTGTTTCCCTTATACAATGGGTGTTCCTCTAATAAAGAGTTTGCTATTTACTTCTAAAACATCAGTATATCATCCATCCCAGGTCTTCATGGTGGTTCTGCTAAACAGTTGTTGGCAGGAATTGTAATGAGATATGACCCTCTTGCTTTCCTAAATGCTCAGCCAGAAATGCATGGCATGGCATGGACCAGGCAGCCAAGGCAGCTGGCAGGGCAGCAACCCCGGCCAGCCCCACTACCTTTCTCTCTGGGTGTTTTTATCAAGGCTGCCTAACTCCGTTCCACTCCCCCTTGGCTGGTGCTTTGCTGTATTTCCAGAGGCATACAACGAGTGTAACATGTTTTGCATTGCAGTTACTTTCTTAAACATAGACCTACTGTCAAGCAATGTACATTAGCTAGGTCTGAGTTGCAGAATTGTGTTCACTGTCATACCTAGGGCTTGTTCCCTACACTGGGGCTGTAAGGCAAGTTTGACCTCCGCTACCCCCACACTGCTCCAGGCTGCCACATGCACATAAAAAAGCCAATTCCAGTTCCTCACACCAACCCTAAGTTTTGTCTTTATTTGCTAAAAAATGTGAGGGTGGGCTTCAGTTCAACTCACAGACTTCTTGAAAGAAAGAGACAGAACAATGTCTACCCCATCAGAAAACTTTTTATACTGTCCAGACTATGACTGGACATTCATAGTCTCAATTAGTGGAAGAAGACAAAAAGGGTGTCAGGACATGCTGTTGGCCTTAAAGAGTCCCTTTCTCTGGCACAGGAAATACACAGGTGAGCCAGTTTGTATGGGGAGGAGACTTGACTTAAGGAGAGAAGGTGGGTGGAGTTTTTTTTGTTTGGTTGGGTTTTTTTCCTCTTCTTTAGTCACTAGCAGCCTAAAATGTCTAGTCATGCATTAGGAAATAAAACCTTGTTATCTGTGCTGCCAGTTTCCTCATGGATTTGTCTGAATGTTTCTCATTTTGGATAACCTTTAGTCATTATGCAAAACCCTGGAGACTTTATCCAGCTATCAGTTTTAAACTCCCCTCCCATTGCCACTGAAATTTAAATGGGGGGAGAGGGGGGACTGGTTTGCATAAAAAGCAATGACACAATATGGTCCATGATTTTGTTTTAACAAATCAGGCTGACTTGCCAGATGGGCTTCTACTGCTGAGAGCAGACAATGCAACACTTGTGTCTGATTTTTGGAACTCTCGAGATGGAGACCAAAAGTGCTGTGATTGAAACTACTCTGGCACTGGTCAACCTCCCTCCCCTTTTCACTCTTCTGAAAATCTTTAGAACTGTGTTTTTGACAGTGAGTATAAAAAGAAAGGAAAAAAAAAAGAAACAAAAGAAAAAGTAAAAAAGAAGACATCTACATACTTGAGTCAGTATTTCAGGATATTCTCTTGTGTAGTGTCACTCTCAAAAAAATTATACCAAGCTGTCGGGAAAGAAAGCTGTAATACAGTGCTGCTGCTCTACAAACTAATAACGTCTGAGATAGAACGTGATCAGCTGGTCAGTAAGACACTCTTCATGTTTCTCCTTTTTCTCTTGATTTCAGTGGTTAAATCACAGCCTTCAGAAGGAACTTTTACAGAAATAGTCACTAAGAAAACCAGCTCCAGCAGGAGGATGATAATAAACTTTATTATATTTGTGCTGCCAGCTTGCAGAAGAATACAGGGCTGTTTAAATAGATGCTCTGATTCCCTGTAAGGAATCACTGGCCATGAGATATGAATACCAAAATGACAGCAATGATGTACTCCAGGCTGGGGAGTAATCAGGAGTATAATATGTGTTTGTCCAGTTTAGTGTTTGTCTTGCAAGATGACTAGTGACAGATATAGATGGGGGTATGGCAGTGATTTTTTATCCACTATAGCAAATCAATCTAAAAATAAATATGTAACAGAATAAGCACCATGAGTTGGGGAAACTGATTTTTTTTTGAGAGATAAGGATGTCTTATTTTATCCAAAACTGGAGGCAGTCATGCTAATGAGTGGGAGATGATTGTGATAGATCAGTAACAGGGATTGGAGTTAGTAATAATCTTTGTTTGCTCTGTTTTTTCTTGCAAGTAGGAAGCTTTCTAAGAGAGAAAGTCAGTGGTAAAATGTGAGTTGGGCCTGGTGAGTGATGCTAAGGATGGAATTGGCAACAGAAAGGGATGAGCCTCATATAATTTGGGGGTGGAAGAGAAGCTGTGAGTGAAATATAATTATGGCTTGCCTGGCTGGTAATGCTGCCTTGAAGTTGCTCTCCTCCCTGTATTGTGAAGACATTTTCAGTGCAGCTGGAAATGTTGTTGCTAACCAACACGCAAATGTGAACACTGGAATTTTTGAAGAGAAAATATAAAGGCTCTTGATCAGGATATTTGTACTTGCTAATAGCTTCTGACAGAGATAAACTTGTGGGAAGCATCATTTCACAAACAAGAGGTTAAAATTCTGAAGGATTCCTCCAAATATGAACCCAGGGTGTTTTTAAGGTTCCTAGTAGTGAAGAGATCTAGCCCAATCTGCCTTGCCATTCAAAGATGGACTTGTTAATTTCATTGTAGATCTTCCTTTTTTGCTGGTTATGAGTGAGGAGGAGGGGAAAAAAAAAAGAAAAAAAAAGTGGAAGTGGTTTTATTTCAGGAAATTACATCTTTCTTATAAGTAGAGGAATTGCTGTGCTAGCCATAATGATGCATCTAGTCAAAAATCTTTAATAAGCTCCTGATGTCCTGCTTCATGTGTGCCAGACTGAAGTTCAAGACAGGCATTGGAAATTCAAGTTGCCCTTCAGAGCTGGAGCTCTGATGTCTGTCATTTCACTTGCATGTTCTACCAAGTGATTGTGATGTGCAGGCTCCCACCTCTGCAGTGGAACTGCCTTCTTGCTACCCTGATAGTCTTCAGTGTCGCATCCCCCCTCATGACTTATGGAAACTCGTTCCCTGTTACCAAAATAGGAGACTATTGTAGTATATGGATTTCTGAAGAGCAATTGGAGAGATATGTATTCCCTTTTTTGGTGTTTTCCAGTCCATGCTCTTTTAAGGTGCAACAGAAAAGTCTCAATATTCCCCCAAATCATCTTTGAAACCATTCAAACATGTTTTTCAGAGAGATGGACAATTAAGTAGGACTGAACTAGGTTTGGCTTGAAGTATTTTTTAGCTCAGTCTGAAGAGCTTTTTTTTGCAGGTTCCCTTGTGTCAAGAATATGTATATGTAAAGCAAAGAAACGACAGATAGGTGTACTCAGATAATGATGATACAATCTTGTTTCCTACCAGGCACATTTCTAGTTAATGTCTAATCAGTAGTGTCTCATCCTTTGCCACTTTGGCTTTCCTAGCAGCTTGTCTCGCTCAGGTGTTGAGGCCAGCAGCTTGCACTGAGCTCATGTGCACACTCGTGCTCCCTACTCCCTCTGCTCGTCTCTGCTCCCTCTTTGTCCCTTGCAATTCAATACACTTTTCCCTCCTTCCGGTAGGGCTGCAGCACCCCCTCAATCCTGTCTAAATGGCAATCTGGGAAAGTATCATGGTGCCTATAGTGAGTTAACTCAAGTGGTCTTTCCCAAAACCTCTGTGACAGCAGCCTGCCTTCCTGTTTACTGGGAGAGCTGCTTTGTGAATGGGTCAGAGCAGAGCAGGCAGGCTGGAGCACTCCTTGGGCTGGGGCGGGGATGTGTGTGTGTATGGGAACATCCACTTAGGCACCTGCAAGGGGGCTTGTGTGCCCTGAGCTCTGATCATCAGGACTTTTTAATTCTCCTTCTCGCTTCAGCTAGGCTCTTGCATCATTCAGGGGTATTTTTGGTACCTGCTTAATGCCAAGTTGCTATCTGATTTTTTTTTTTTTGAATAATTTTTAATCTTTTCTGTTTGGGATAAAAACAAGCTGTGTTTGAGCACTACTTCATGTCTCTAAAAATAAAAGTTGGCTTTCTAAGTGCAGAGCATACTCCCTCTCTTTTTCCTCTCTGTCTCCCCCTACTTTCCTCTCTCTGCTTCTTTCTGCCAGAGAGACTCGGAGGGGGTCATTCCTGGCAACTACTGAAGATGGATCTTAAGTGGTGCACAACTGCATACACAGCAATTTGGCACACAGCAGGGGCTGGAGGCGGGAGGCATTTTGGATTTGTCAGCTCATCGGCACAGCGAGGCTCTTGTCAAACGGCAGAAGTTGCACAAGTCCCTGGTGGCTGACATGCAATTGATGAAGCTGTGTTGGTTTGGAAAAGCAAAGATGCGAGGCCCCGGGATCATTTTTTCCCGCCATGCTGCATTGCAGTTGAGGAATCGGGTCACAATCCGGCATAACCTCCTCAACACCCATTCCCTACCCTGTCTTGTGTGTCCCAAATTTTATGTCAGTTTTGGTATTTGTTCTATGCCTGCTAATCTTCATTTCCATGTATTTACATATCTGAAGTTCTGTTAATTTGGATTCTGTGATAAGAATGGCTGGGAAATTTCAGAGATCTTGTTGTGGTCAGTGCAAGCTTATGCCTGGGGAAATTTTTGTCAAGCACAGGAATTTCCAAAGGGTGATACACACACCAAGGGAGTTACACAAGCTGCTGCAAAGCAGCACCCAATACAGGGCTGAACATGGAACTGGCTTTGCCAGTATCGCTGCCGCCACTGACATAGTATTGATGGCCTGTCAAGAAGTATATAAAAATTCAAAGTGTATTACATTTCTGGTCTAGGAGATGAATATACTCTGCATAGCATGACACAGACTTCCTTTGATGAGACGTCTTACACTTTCCTAAACTCCTTTCCTCAGTTAAATTACTTTTTTCTCTGTGTTTTCGCATGACTCAGAGATGCCTTTTCTATTTGTGCTTGCAAGCAAAAAGCAGCGGGGCCTTTTACATCTGTGCTGTTTGGGAGACGGGCTTTCATCTGCAGGTAAAAGTACACAGTATAGTTTTGGATACGCTTGTCTTCCTTCCATAACTCTGTCAGCTGCTTCAATTCATGGTATCAGAATTTCTTTGAGATATCTCAGTAACAGGCCCATGTAACTGTGTGATTAGGTTTCTGCTTTGACCTCTGCTGTTGCAGGAGATGTTGAGTCCTAATGAAGGGAGTACGTGGGTGCTGAGAGATCCCTGCTTTTGTGTGTTCATGATCCTGGCCCTAGAGCAGCATTGTACTCTGATGCAGTGAGGGGCTGCTTCTCTGAGAGTAGGTGCATCAAAGTCCTGAGAAGTTATTTTAGAAACCATTAAGCCAATCTGTCAATCTGCTTGGCCTGGAATTAATTTTGTGCTAACCTGATGATCAATCCACCCTTCCCCAGTGTGGTAGAGATGGCATAATTGGACTTCTGTAGGAATGGAGCTAGGATGTTCCGGAAATCTCACTATGGAAGCAGTTCAGAGGAGCTACTGTTCAGCCTTATCTCCCACAACACAGCCCTGAACATCACACACACCATTCTGCACACTGGATGGAGCGCTTTGTGTATTGCTATTTTTCAGATGAACTTAGGAAATTGAAACAGAACAAAATCTTAATGATTAGTAACCAAAGATGTGAATAGATCCATATGCATCTAAACATTCAAATTCTTGTTTGGGTAATTAAAGGATGGCTGACAGAGTTCAAAAATAAGCCTCCAGTCTAGTGATTAAGGCATTCTGCCAAGTTAAAGTCCTGTTGTGGAGATATGTGAATATTCTCTTGTATATACAGACTGGCTGGAAACTTGCATCTTCCTTTTGTCTTTCAAGAATTTATTCTACCTATTCTACTAAAATAGCAACACTATTAAATTGCAGACATCTCCCTCAGAATGCTTTGTAGCTGTAGCTGGGTGGGTAGGGCCTTTTGTTGGGTTCAGATCCCTTCAGACAGGGAAGAGAACATATTTTTTTCATCTAACCACCAGGTGTTTTGGGAAGGAAAAAAAAAAAAAAGAGAGACATAAACTGTGTCTTTGATTTTCCTAATCTTTAATATAAACTACAGTCCCACTGTTTAGTTCTGCTGTGACAAAGTACAGTCAACTAAACTCAATACAGATATTTAGAACAGTTGTATTGAAAACTAGAGGCATCTCCACAACAAGGCAGAAGCCATGTGTGTCTTTTGAGCATCCGGTTCTTATGGATCTGATCATATCTATTTTTGTCTTCTCATATCCTTGTGAGTATATTTCAAAGTACGGGGGTTGAAGGGGCTGGACTAAAAAATTATTTGTTTCTCATTATTGTAATATTTATTCTTCTGATAATGCATAGCAAGCTACATCAACAACATCGTGGGAGACCATATACCCACTAGAAGATCTATGATACCATAAAAAAGAAGTCAATGTATATGTGAGAAAATGTAGTAGCAGAATAAAGTCTCTTGTGGCAATTGCATGCAGGCATGTCCAGGTCCAGAAGTAGCCTCCTGCCAGAGCCTGAACAGCTTGTTTCATGTTGTAAGCGCTTGCACAATATTGAGTGATGATACCAGCTGTGCTCAGATTCTTGAATTACAGCTAGATGGTGGCCATCAGGGGACACGCCGAGCCTGCACGAATGGTTGGCTTGCTCATAGAGCAAAAAGCAAAGGATTGGAAGCTGAGGCTGAGAAAGAAATTAGTAGAAATTTCCTGAATTTCTCTGGTTTTTATTATAATTCTCTTGGAGGATATGGCTTTGAATGCCAAGTTTTTGTTCTGATACACTTCCCTTCTAATGGTATATGCTGGTATACTGTCCCATATATAATAGAAGCTCAAAGCAGACAAATTCCAATACACTTGGAGGTAAGACAGTGTCTTACACTCAAACATTGCAGATAGATTTGGTTTTCATTTAGCTTGAATTATTTCTGATGGGAATTCTAGCTGAGGGCACGCATTTCCTAAAATGGATATACAACACATGCCTCAACCACAAAGATCACTCATTAAACTGATGTTTGGTGCTTTCCTCTTTTAGGGAAAGCTGTAATTTTCTTCCACAGTAAGCTTAATACCTTTGATAGAAACCAAACAAAGCAAAGACCAATTTAAGTAATTTGTTTATATAGGTGACTGCACATGGTCACTTAAGAGATTGTGTCAGATAAAGACAAATCAAGCTTCCCTTGTTCCAGTTTGGTATGTATTATAAGGACATATATTTGGTATGTATTATAAGGAAGAAGTGGATCTGAATTCACATTCCTTAAGAGAGATGTTCCTTTCTCTAGCAGGCTTTTATCACCTGACCCCTTTTCTCTGACAGGCTGTAAAATACAAGGAAACTTTTTCAAATCTACCAATATTGCTATTTGAAAGATTTGAATGTTAATTTTATTTTAAGATTTTGTTTTAAGATTTAGTTTGAAGATAGATGTTCTGCTTAAATGGAAGTATTTTTAAACTGAAAGACTGGAGTGATTAGTCAGGGAATGAGTAGAGATTATTTGGCTATTGCAGTGTTGTGAGCCCATCTTGACTTGGTTGGGTAAACAAACAATACAGTGAGCAGGGAAGGAGGGAACCTCCCCAGATCTTGGCCTGCTTTATATGTTACTATCAAAAGAGAGACTTGGCTGTGGAAATTAATCAAGTCTCTTTCCCCCAGGGATCAAAGAGGTTACTCAGAGGATGCAAGGGGAATGTAGGGATTCAGCTGTGTCACATTTTCCCTCTAATTGAGCTGTCTAGGGAACCTCCCACGTTTTGCAGAAATGGAAACATCCAGTTTCATTTTATCTTTCTCAGACTGCAGCAGCCAAGGTCATGCTACGTTTACTTCTGGTGTTTGTCCCTTTAATTCTCCTACAGTTTCATAAATGCTTCTGATGTATTTTTAAATTTTAGCATAGAATCATTTTTTTTTTTTTTTAAAGGCACCATCTGGTCCCTGACATGGTTTAAAATAACAATCCAGCTAGCATGCAACCAGCAGCAAGACTTTACACCTTTCACAACCCAGTATGAGAGTTTCCTCACCTATATTTCTCCACAGACGCTGTCATCATCAGATCCCTTCCTCCAGGTCTTGCAGGAAGTAGAGTCTTGTAGCTCTTGCTTTCCATCCCTTTAATCTCAAACCTAGTCATTTTATGGAAAGAAAATGGATGCACCAGAGGAGCTTACAGCTAAGACTGTGGACGGTCTGCTGTAAACAGCTCGGTCGGAGAATCTGGAGTTGGAGCTCGCGTTCATATTTAAACTGCCCTCTGGTGCTTATCACTTCTGCAGCGCGTGCCTTCATTGTGTCCCCTTGTGCCTGGGGACTTCCGCAATATCCAGGGAGCACAGGGAATCAAGCACTGCAAAAATTCCATTGAAAAGAAAAAAAAGGTGGCCCCATTCTGTGGGTGTTTTATTTGAAGCACGATATTAGCATGCTATGTTATCATTGCGGGTTATGCCGGGTAGGAAGGTTTTCTTGATTTTGATTTTTATTATTCACATATAGCACTAGTTTCTTTTACCTTCTTGCTGCATGCAACAGCACTGTCTGTCATGGTGCTTTCCCGGTAGCCACAAATCAAAGCATGCCACTAAGCAGTGTGATTGTGTGACTGTCACCCTCAGCACGGCTGAGGCTCAACCTGGCATTTCTCTTCTGGCTGTTGGAGGACCTGAGGTTATCAGTGCCGAGGTAGCAGAGACAGTAAATGCAAACATATCCTTTCCTATTTGCAGCCGGCAATTTCGAAAGGACCAAACCCACCGCTGGAGACAAAAGCAGGCAAATATGATGAATGGGCAAGGGCCACGCTGGGCTCTGGGAGTTCCATGTAGGTTATCCGTCTGGTGGGATATTCACTGGGTTTTTTTTTGTTTTCCCGTTAACTGAAGGCCAAGCTGAACAATTATGTCCCTACAAGCTGCTCTGTGCCTGGATCATGCTCCCGTCCCCGCTGCCCTCCCCTGGTGCTGGCAGCACGGGTGGTTAATATTAGCTGCACAGCTGATTGTCCCGGTTGGTGCCCTGCAACAGGTGCGGGACGGCCGCTGCGCTGGAATCCCGCCCGCACCGATGCAGGCGCTGGCACCAGCCTTCCCATTATATCAGGAAGGGCCACGTCCCATCGCCACGATGCCCCGGCACTCTGGGCTGGCCCCGGCTGTCTGCGGGACGTGGAGCAGGGCGACAAGTGCCCAGGGAGGCTGCTGTGGGGAGAAGCAAGCCGGGACTCCTCTGGAGTGGGAAGACGGGAGGCTCCTGGATGGGACAACTGCTGTGTGGATGGGGTAAGGAGAAGGTCTCGGCAGAGCCCCAGGCTGATGGGTTTTTGGCATTATTCTTAGAGGAGGGCAGCACACACAAACAAATACTGGAAATCAAGTATCAGCACTGTGAAACGAGCAGATATAGGTTGCATTTGCTCATCATGTTGACCGCAGTTTCTTTACAGCACGTTATTTGGGGTTTGCATTAATTTTAATTGGCACTATCTAATTTTAGAATGCTCCTGTGAAAAGTTACTTTCAACTGCAGAGGTGATTAGGTGGTGATGACGTGTTTTAATAATAAACATGTGAGAAATATAGAAAAAGGAATCAAATATGCTGGCTGCACTTGTGGGGAGGGGAAGAAGTGCTATTGTTCTGCTCTAAAATTATCTCATCTGTCTGCTCTGGGGTAATATCTTAAGGTCTTCCACCTCCTTTTTTTCCCCATTTTATTCTTTCTCCTTTTCTTTCTTCTCTTCTCTCTTCTCTCTTCTCTCTTCTCTTCTCTTCTCTTCTCTTCTCTTCTCTTCTCTTCTCTTCTCTTCTCTTCTCTTCTCTTCTCTTCTCTTCTCTTCTCTTCTCTTCTCTTCTCTT